>JAODAL010000112.1:0-441006 GCA_025379985.1 Phyllomedusa bahiana
CAATTACCAAAAGGGGGCGGGAAATTTAAAAAGAGCAGCAAGGGGGCGGCCATGGGTGAGAAATGAAAGTCCTGATTAAATGCATCCACAAGTGGCAGAACAAGTTTGCTGCAACTCATGGGGCCTTTGGGTGGTGTTTTAAAGGGGGGCGCATAAAGCCGAGCCACAGCTGTGAAGGACGCCCATTTTTTCCTCCCCTATCGCAGAATTTGTGGCATGATAATGGAGTAAATGAAAAAACAAACCATAGCTTGACCACAATGTGAAAAAATCCTTACAGCTTAAGACATTAGGGAAGTGTCAAAAAACCAATAACGCAGCTTATTCTTGATATTGGTAAATAACCATAGCAGTCACAGTCTTTTTATTTAGCCTTCTCTTTGCCTCTCCTCATGCTTGTATTATTTGAGAGAGATACATTTTTTGCAGCATACTGTTTCCCCACAATCCCCTCCATGATTAAATTTGGGGGGGGTGTGCAGTTACCATAGTAGCAGGATCCCAAAAAAGGATCCATAGCTCCCCAAAGCCAGTAATGCTTCTGTTACTTCCGCCTAAAGGGGAGAAAATAGGACCTCCATCTTGGTACATTTTTCTGCATTATTTACATAATACAGAAGGGTATATAAGCAATCCCACCTCCTCGTGGTCAAGTACCCTAGAAGGATTGAATGTTAAAGTTAAAAAAAGTTTTAAAAGTATAAAAAAATTAGAAAAATATTAAGTGTTCTGGACACGCCCACTTTTGCCATTTTACAAAAAATAAAAAATAAAAAAAGTTACAAACAATTGGTATTGCTGCATTCATAAAAGTGGGATGTATTAAAATGTAACATCATTTATCCTGTACACTGAACATTGCAGAAGAAAAAAATTCTATAACATTTAAATTGCGTTTTTTTTTTTTTTGATCATTGGAAAAATAAAAAAATTGGATTAAAAAAAGGGATCAGTCCATTTTTGAGATCTACAAATACTGTGATGTAAGGGATTAGAGAACTGTTTGTATCTGCTTAAATGCACTAAAAACAGAGAATAACCCTACATATTTGGTTCAACAGTAATCAATCTAACATGCAAAAATACAGATTTATACATCATTTATCGAAGAGGGAATGCCATTAAAAACAAAACCTCCAACAAACATCTTGTGCAGGATGTTTTTTCAATTTCACCTCACTTTTTTTTTAGGTTTGTTCCAGTACAATTCTATGTAGCATTCATAAATTGTGGATATTTTTTGAGTCAGGGACGGACTACCGCGATACATTCTTTAAAGTGAATATTGATTTACCAGGTTATCAAAAACTGTTACAGAAAAATGTACAGTAATCTGCAGAAGTCCATGATCATAAAACTAAAGAAAATTAGGAAACACAAACAAGGACAAATGATCACGCACCAACAATAGCTGCTCGCAATAAAGAATAGTTGAAAAAAATAAATGTTTATGCCATTCTGGAATTACCCCGCCTAACCTTATAGAGCTCACGCTGTGGAAACTACAGAGACATGAAAGGTGCCGCAAAAATCTCACTACTGACCGGCCTCTTTAATGTCTCATGTTCTAGCCGGTCTTTTTCCTCTCCAACTTATCTCTTTAGCTAGCTTGAGTTTTCGGTCCTCTCTCTTTTAACTCTACAACAGCCCCCATTTGAACTAACCATCAGCAGATTTTGGAATTCGTACCATCTCTAGGCTGTTGACTACTCAACTTTACACCTCTTCCCGTGACATCACGTGCTGTGTCCTGACTCAAAACACTCACAGTGTGTCTGTCGCTGTCTTGACATCAATGTCCTATTCTCTATGACTAATACTCCTACACACTATAATACTGATCTACTTTGCTGATGTCGCTGACTTGCGCGCCGTTCTGAGTCTAGCTAGGCTAGTACAGCTAGCTCCAGGATAAGGCTGCTTCCATCGTCATGGCTCATTCTCCGCTAGATACTGATAAAATTATGCGCTGTGTGATGCGTCAAATGTGTTCGTCAGAGGATATAACCGAGTTGCTTTATAGAGCTTACTTATTCAGTGTGTATACTAAAAGCGGCATTGTGTCAGAAGGAGAACTCCGGTCTAGTCACATAAGCGGCTGGGCCTGTGGTGGAGAAGATGCAAACTGCAAGCAGAGCAAAAGAACGGCTGTGGTACTACCATAACTCCTAGGCAGCAGGCCCGCTGTCTTGAGGTTATACTAAATTTCGTTCTATCCTTCACCTCCTAAATTCAATCCCTTGCCTGTACCTGTCACCTGCACCTCAAGTAACATCCCCAGAATCCGTGTTTTTCTCTTTGTGAAAACCAACTCAGTTCTCTTTCGTGGCTCGTATTTTTCTCATCTTGACTATCTGTAACTCCCTGCTATATCGGTCTCCCTATCTGCAAACTCCCCCTCTCCAATCTGTCCTGAATGCAGCAGTCAGTCTCATCTTTCTTTCCAGCCGCCTATACTGATGCCTTGTATTCGTGCTGCAAATGTGGTCAGTCGGTCATGCATGGTTCGGTGGCGCATTCAGGATAAGATTTTCTTATGGCAGAGTCTCGACCGCGACAGTATAGGTCCAGCTACTCATCGATCGGCACATGACACTAGACTCCATCAGTCTGCATACTCACCTCACACTGCAGTCATCTGTATACTACACACTGTCACGCGCAGTACGGTAACTGCTGTTATATCGCTACTGCCAGATGATATGGCCTACGGCTATCTGTGCTCTCGTAACGATACTAGATCTGTGCTCTCTGATTTCCTCCGTCCTAACACGAATGGGGTGAATTACGACTATGATGGCAGTGTTCGGCTCTTACTGAATACAACTTATAAACCGGGGGGGGGCGAGGGGGAAACAAAACGGAGATTGACTGAGCATGTAGCGTAAGATCATCGGCAGAGCGGAGAGACCGGGCAGAGTGGTAGACAGAGATGAGGGAGGAGATGTAGTGGGGTGCAGTGCTGTGGAGGGCCTTATGGGTGAGTGTGATGAGTTTCTGAATGGACAACCAGTGCAGTGACTGACACAGGGTAGAGGCATCAGTATAGCGGCTGGAAAGAAAGATGAGACTGACTGCTGCATTCAGGACAGATTGGAGAGGGGGGAGTTTGCAGAGGGGGAGACCGATAAGCAGGGAGTTACAGTAGTCAAGATGAGAAAGAATAAGAGCAGAAAGAGAGACTGAGTTGTTTTCTCATTGAGTAAAGGTCGGATTCTGGAGATGTTCTTGAGGTGCAGGTGACTTGTACTGTCAAGTGATTGAATTTAGGAGGTGAAGGATAGAACGATGTGTGTGTAGTATTACCTCATGACAGCGGGCCTGCTGCCTAGGAGTGTTTGGTAGTACCAAACACAGCAGGCAGAATAGCAGAGGGGGTCGGTTAGTAGACGGCGGCAGAACTAAGAAGTTCAGTTATAGTGTGGGTTAGGCGTGTATGTGATGAGCAGAGAGGACATGATGTCAGAGAACAGCCGGACAGATATTCACTGGGTGTTTTGTAGCAGGGACAGCAGTGGATGTCTCGGGAAGAAGGTCGTATTGTTGCGTGTCATCCTGCCTAGAGATGGTACTGGAAGCCAAATCTGCTGATGGTTTGTTCAATGGGGGCTGCGTAGAGTGAAAAGAGGAGAGGACCGAAAACCAACAGATAGAGAGAAGGGGAGAGGAGAAAGAACCGTAAAATGAGACATAAAAGGCGCGGTCAGATGTGTATTTCTGCGGCGCCTTTCATGTACGTGCCTCTGAGGTTAGCCACAGCAGCTCTATATGGTTAGGGTAATTCGAGAGTATGTCAAGATAGTTTGTTGTTTTCATGTTGTGTGCTTGTATTGTACCGTGCTGTGAATGTACGTTGGCCTGGTGTTTGTAATTGGTTCGCGATCGCTTTTGTGCGTGGTTCTTGGTGATCTTGTTGTGTTTCCTAATGTTTCTTTAGTTTAGAGTCATGGACTGCCGCAATTACATTCTGTAAAAGTTTTTGATAACCTGTGAAATCAATATTCCTGTAATGAAGGTATCAGGCCCTGAATCAGAAAAATAGCCACAATTTATGATGCTACCATACTGGAAAAAACCTAAAAAAAAAGTGAGGTGAAATGTGAAAAAACATACCTGCACAATGTTTGTGGAGGTTTTGTTTTTAATGGCATTCCCTCTTCAGTATAAATGATGTATTATCTGTATTTTGCAGGTTAGGATGATTCTGGTGATACCAAATATGTAGGGTTTTTCTTCTGTTTTAGTGCTTTTAAGCAGATACAAACATTCTCTATCCCTTACAGCACAGTTTTTGTAGGCTCATAAATGCGACTGATCACTTTTTATTCCAATTTTTCCAATGATCAAAAAAAAAACAAACGCAATTTTAGGCATGCCTGTGTCGCAAATGGTGATAGAATTTTTTTCTTGCACGGCTCACTCGCTGCAGCTGGTCTAGTGGTATGTGTACGGATGTAACTGATGATTCGGCTAGTGTTTCGTCAATGACGCATAGAAGCTCGAAGTTTCTCCTGCTTCTGCTTACATGGCTGTGCCTGTATAGACGGTGCCCCGTGTATTGATTATACAGCAGGTGTCCAGTATTACTCGCGTCCGAGGCTCCTGTGCTTGTATGCTCTTGGTCATATAGTGTGTACTTGTATGTTACTGCATGGAAGGTTTGATGCCCTGTCAACTTACTGTATGCCTGTCCTTATTGCTTGCATGTTTGGTGTGCCCATGTCCATTACGGCGTTGCATAGCTGGGTCCTCTGTCCGTTACCGCGTGCTATGGCTGTATCCCTCTCCTGTACGTTTCCGCATGCACGGGGTCTCCCTGTCCGTCACCGCTGTGCTACGGACCCCTGGTCTCCCTGTCCGTCACGACGCAGTTTGCTGCATGTGCACGGCTGGTCCTTCCCTGTCCGTCACGCGTGCTCGGTGGTCACTCCCTGTCCAGTCACCGCGTGCTCGTCCATGGTCCTCCATGTCCCGTCACCGTCGTGCTTGGCTGATCCTCCACCTCCCTGTCCGTTACCTGCAGTCGCAGGGCTGATTCTCGCTCTCGCTTGTTCCGTTACCGCGTGCATAGGCTGATCATCCCCTGCCCGTCAAGCGTGCAAGGCTGTCCTCCATGCCCGTCACGGCGTGCATGGCTGATCCTCCTGCCCGTTCACCGCGTGCATTGGCTGATACTCACTGTCGTCTCGGCGTACAGGTGATCTCCCTGCCAGTCACCGCGTGCATGGTGACTCCCTCCCTGCCCGTCACCGCGTGCATGGCTGATCCTCCCTGTCCGTCACCGCGTGCATGGCTGATCCTCCCTGTCCGTCACCGCGTGCATGGCTGATCCTCCCTGTCCGTCACCGCGTCCATGGCTGATGCCTCCTGTCCGTTATCACCGCGTCATGGGCTGATCCTCCCCTGTCCTGTCACCCGAGTGCATGGCTGATCCTTCCCTGTCCGTCACGCCGTACATGGTGATCCTCACTGCCCTCGTCACGCGGTGACAATGTGGCTGCTCCATCCCTCCCTGTCCTGTCTACGTAGCTAGTGCAAGGCTTAGATCCTCCCTGTCCGTCCACCGCATGTTAGCCGGGCTGATCATCCCTGTCACGGGTTCACCGCGTGCACGGCTGGTCCTCCCTGTCCGTCACCGCCGTTGCACGGGCTGGTCTCCTGTCCGTCACCGGCTGTGCAACGGTTATGGTTCCTCCCTGTCCGTACCGCGTGCACGGCTGGGTCCTCCCCTGTCCGTCACCGCTCAGTGCCCATCGTGTGTGTAATCCTCTGTCGTCACCTCGTGCACGGATGGTCACACCCTGCTCCTGGTTATGCCTGCATGGTTAATGTTCCTTTCCAAATCTCCCTATATGTTTGGTGTGCCAGAACATTATTGCTTACTCGGCTGATCTATCTGTACATTACTTTATACATGACTGGTTTAGCTGATCACATTTTCTTTGCTTTGCTTGCGTTATTGTACAGATACTGTCATCACTCACATCAGTTCCTGTCCTTAGTGGAGCTCACAATCTAATTTATTTCAGACATAAAGGGAGTTACTTTAAAGGCCTCTGTTCACTCGGCTCATTATTTCAGACAGTATGTACATTGGATTAGCGATGTAATACGTTCTGAAATCAGATGAAATTCAGTTGCAAATAACTGTCACTAAGTGTGGCACGTATTTGTAACTGATTTCCAGACAGGATTCACCATCTCCATCATGAAGGTGGTGAATACAGTCCGGAAATAATTTAAACATGGCACATGTTTTTCCGTCCGGATAGCCGTCGTGTCTAATCCGCGGTGGCAGTCCGGCAAGGAAATACGGTAGTACTGAACGACGAGCCGTATTTTCTATTGAAATCAATAGAAAAATGGGCATGTTACTGATTACTGACTGATTTTGGCCGATGCGATTGACGATCGTCAATCCATCGGCAAATCCGCGGAGAAATAAGCCGTGTGAACGAGGCCTAAAAAGTTACCCCCATGATTCCCACTGCAATAAAAAAAAAATAACTGGTGCTGACTTCCCCCTTTGCAGCTGTTCTGGCATTGCCAGTCCACTGGTGTCTCCCGCCATTTAGTCTGAGGAGCCAATGAAAAAGGGATGTCACTGGCGGGTCTGGAAACAGAGCTTTGGGCGACGCTGGACACAGACGGCGATGGGAAAGGTAGGCATGGCTTAATTTTTTATTTTATTGCAGTGGTGGTTGGGGGGAAACCTTTTAAAAGAAGTGAGAAAATCTTACTAGAAAAATCATTTTTAAGCCCTTGCCTTCTTAACATTTTTAAAGTTTGGGAGGAAACAAAATACTTGAAGCCCCATGCCAGGATGCATTTTACTGAACTTTTGTTGCTAGTCTGCAGCTAATTCAGAACAAGTTGCGGAACATGCCAGGCGTACAGGCCATTTTTTCATCCTTGCAATGAAGAAATATAGTATTATTGAATGTACGATGCCTTGGATGGAAAAAATTACATAACTTCAGGTATACATAGAGGCACCAGCTCCAACACCATGAGGTTTCAAGGCAACGGAGGAATAACGATAAAATCCATAAATTATTTATGTTTCCTTACTTCAAGAATATTATAGACATGAAATAGAGAAACCCACACATCCATCCAATAGTGTCCCAGTAAGGTAGAACTCGCAACCTTAACGGGTTTCTAGGTCATAGACCCTTAATCATGCCATGATTAAGGGTCAATGACCTGACACGCCTAGGGTGCTTACTACCGGGACACTGTGGATAGATGTGGGTCTCTCTTGCTATGTTTTTATTTAAAATAGTAAATATTTATTGGATTTTTTTATTTATCGTTATACTCCGTTGCCTGACCTCTTAGTTTGGTGCTGGTGCCTCTATGTTTACCTGACATTGATCTTCCGGGGATTGGTCTTCCTTAATCACGTCTCCATCGGGGGTTTTATCCTCAACGCTTTTGAAGGGTGAGCTGCATTCATCTAATAATCAACTTTTTCAGTACATTAAAGGGGGCTTTTGCCACCCATGTAATGTTGACAGTGGGAAAACCTCCAATTGGGAATTTAATCACTTACTCTAAATATTGTCATTACAAAAGTGAATCCTCTGAGAGCTACAGGCCCCGTTCCACACGGGCAATTTGCCCGAGGATTTGGCGCCCGTATTCGCGCCGGATTTTGCGCTTCATACGGCGCCAATCGTCGGAGTCATTACGGTTAATCCACTGCTCTCATAGGAGAACAGTGGGATTCCGTCGTCTCCCCGCTCGGGCCAAATCCGCCGCGGGAGGGAATGGAAGTGACATTGCACATTATTTCGGCGCGGAAGCGCAGTAAACAATGCATTGTCTATGGGGACGGGTGCGGCGCCCCCGCCTGCGCTCCGGCCCGCCCCGTCCCGCCGCCTTATGCACGACGGATTGTGCGCTCATACGGCGGCAAACCCCCCCAAATCCGTGTCGGGAATAAGGCAGTGTGAAAACAATAGGCACTTTGTTACCTCAAAGCTTCCACTAGACCGACCAGGAGCGACAGACCGCACTTGCTGAAATAACGTTCTTATCTGATGACTGGCAAAATGTTCATGAGGGCTTTTAGGCACCTGGTAGAAAGTGCAGTCTGAGGCCTGAACATTCGTGTGTCTTGCTGTATTGAGAATCACTCTTGTACTGTTTATTATTTCAGTTAAGTTCTTGAGACGTCCCTTGGATTCCTCACTCCTCACTCAACCTCCTCCTCTCTCCCCCATTGCAGCTTCATGATTCCCCAGCATGATTTGTGATATATTCTGCTCAGTGCTGACAGGAGGTAGGTAACTGGGTCTGCAGCAAAACCCCTTTAATAACTGTTATGAAATTAACGGAGGCTACATATCCATCAAGTAATAACACAGTATCTATTGATTTCTTTATCGCCTAACATATATACTCCTACTTCAGTGCAGGATGCTCCCTGCCCCGCCCTCCACCGTCTCCTAGTGTCATGCCATGGTATTTCTATCAACAGTAGTCATGGTTATTGCACCCTAACCTACAGAGGATCAGCCAGATAGACTACACATTGTAGAGGACTATGGACCCACCAAAGAAAGTGATTAACCCCTTCCTGACCCACAGCTTTTTCTTTATGTTGCATGCGGGTTTTTTTATCTCCACCTTACAAGAGTCATAACTAGAAGTAAAAAAAAAAAAAAGCTTTTTTTAATGGTGTCATTGACCATACCATATAATGTACTGGGAAACAAAAACCCCAAAAAATATTTGTGCCATTTATGTAGGTTTTTTTTTTTTGTTTTCATAGAGTTCTTTATGCAGTGTAAATGACGTTATCTTTATTCTACAGGTTTGGTACATCTCCCAGTGATAAGCTACATTTTAGAGTTTTCGTTACGTTTTAGTACTTTAGTTTTTTTCGGGGCTCTTTTTTTGCAGGCTAAAGTGTAGTTTTTAATGGTACCATTTCGGGAAACGTGTCTTTCTAATCACTTTTTACTCTAACTTTTTAGGGGCTTGAAATAACTGCAATTTTAATGTTTTTTTTCTACAGTGTTCACCATGTGGGTTAAACAATGTTCTATTTTAATAGTTTGGACTTTTAGGGATGTGGCAATAACAATTATGTTAATCTTTTGTTATCATTTTATAATTTATTTTCTAAATTGGCTCAAGTGGGGTGTTTGGAACTTTAAGTTTTTTTAACCCCCTTAAGCACTGAATGTTTTTTTTTTTTTGTTTTTTTTTTTGTTGACAGGTTTGTTTTCTCCTCCTCACCTTCCAAGAGCCATAACTTTTTTTTATTTTTCAATCTACATAGACATAGGAGGTCTTTTATTTTGCGGGACAAGATGTACTTTCGAATGTTGTCATTCACCGTCCCATAGAATATACTGGGAAGCAGCAAAATAAAGTTGGTCAAAATGTAAAAAAGTTCTTGCGCCATGTTTGCAGCATTATTTATTTCTTCTCTCTTTTTTTTTTTTTTGTTGTTTTTGTACGGTGTTCACTCTTAGGATAAATGATGTGTCTCTGTATTTCTGCAGCGTTGATACGATTTAGGTTACAAACTACCAATATTAGGATTTGCTGTTATGTTACTTGGCACCGTAAAAAAAAAAAACATTTTCCAATTTTGAAACTTGTGCAGCAGCGTCATTTTCTGAAACCAATAACTTTTTTTGAATCTCCACCCATACACCTGAATGACAGTGCATTTTTTTGCTGCCTGAAGTGTACTTTTTATTGGTACAATTTTTGTGATAGATTTTTTATTCCAATTTTTAGGGACCTGAAATGACCCAAAAAACCCACAATTTTGACGTTTAGAATTTTTTTCTTCTACGGTGTTCAGCATACGGGATAAATGATGTTATGTTTTAGTAGATGGGACATTTCAGACTCGGCAATATCAACTATGTATAACTTATTATTTTCTTTTTTTTATTTGTAAAATGACAAAAGGGGTGATTTGAACTTTTAATATATATATTTTTTACTGTTCTAAACTTTTTTTTTTTTTTACTTTAACATTAAATCCCGCTAGAGTGCTTGACCACTAGTGGGCGTGATCTTTTGTACATCCTATTGCATTGTATAAACAATGCAATAGGGTGTACAAAGAAGGCGGTTTTACTGCTTCCTGCCTGGGGCGTGGCGGTGTTGTGAAAGCCTTACCAGGCTTTATGGCTGCATGTGACCGTATGTGGGTCCCACGGTTTCGCCACGGGGGCCCCGATTGGAGTGAGGGACGGTGCTCAGCACAGTTTCTCATTCATATAGATGCCGTGGCTGGCAATGGCAAAGTCATCTAAGGGGGTTAAACAGCACAGGATTGGAGCCGGCTCCATTTCGTGCTTTAACCGGCAGGTGTTAGCTGCAATTAGCAGCTGGCAAACATGGTGCAGTCCCGCTACCAAGCCCCTTACCGGTACAGGGACATAATTTTACACCCAGTGTCGTTAAGCAGTTTTTTTTTTAAGTTTTATATTTTAAAACTTTTATTTTATTTACTTGTAGTTTTAGGGTCTTTGTGGAGCGTAATTTTGTGCGTTATTGCGCTGCAATACACTTTGAAATAAGCCGCCACAATCGGTAATTCATTAGCTCGCTCTTGAGAAACTATGATTAACCTGTATGTACTTTCCTGGCATGCAATATGCTCCGGGAGAAAGAAATGACATGTCACTTCTTCCTGGCATTTACACACCAAGGAAAGTGAATGTCAGTGGGAGCGCTTCAGATTTATGCGCTGTCCAGCATGTATTCTGAAGTAACAGGCGTATAGAGTCGCATACAGTATACGCCTGCAATACTCCGTGTGAACATACCCTTAGTCCTCCTAGGGTACTTGACATCCATACATGTGGTATGGATCTTAAAACCTGTAGCATAACAGTTCCTGTTGTAGAATTTATCACCAGAACTTTTACCCCTTTCAATCCACAGCAAAATCTGCTGGGCACCAACAGCAGTGGTAAATTTCTACTGCATGTATACATTCATCATGCACCACCTTAACTTTCTCGATCATGATGTGTTTCAAATAATTCTTATAATAACTGAACAACACATGTTACAACTGCATATACAAGTTGCACATATTGTATATGTTAATGTGCAACAGGAACCATTACTCAGTTTTTTGATGTTGTGACTATTTGAGGCTCTTATTCATAAAAATTTGAATTCCCATCACATATTTTTTATTATGTGAGCTCTACAATTATGGCTCGGAATTGTCAACGTGCCATTTTATTTCATCCATTTGGAGTAATTGCAGTCCAAAAGTGGAATATGTACAAGACACTTACGCATTTCAATCCATTTCAGTTCTTGATCATAGGATAATAGTAATGTAATAGTTACATTGTGTCAGGTGGACGCTCCATGTATTGTGACTAGAGCATATTTGCCAATGTAGATAAAGGAGTGGAGCTCTCTGAATGTTTAGTCACAGCGAAGGAAATAATTATTTGATCCCTTGCTGATTTTGTAAGTTTGCCCACAAAGACATAAAGAGACAGAATATCCAAAATAAAATCCAGAAAATTACATTGTATAAATTATGTACAAATTTATTTGCTTTTTAAATGAGAGAATAAGTATTTGATCCCCTAGTTACAATAAGAGTTTATGGGATCCTACCAGACCAGATTAGACGCTCGTAACGAATCTCCATACTGCATAAAGACAGCTGATGTTAAATAGTCACCTTTATTGAGAAAAGACTCCTGTCACAGACCCGCAAATAATCAGTCAGACTCTAAACCTCCACAATACTATGGGCAAGGACCAGAAGAGCTTTCTAAGGATGTCAGGGACAAGATTCATAGAACCTGCACAAAATGATAGAATGGGCTACAAAAAACCATAAGTATAGTCGGTGGCGTGCGTCCCGCTTGGTGCAAAAGTAAGAAAATGGGAATAATATACAACAATGACTGTCAATCGACATCGATCTGGTGGCACCATGCAAAATTTCACTGTGGGGTATCCTGATCATGGGAAAGGTGAGCGAATTAGCTACAAACTAACATGGGGAGAACTTGTTAATGATCTTTAGGCAGCTGCGACCACAGTCATTAAGAAACATTTGGTAAAACACATTACGTCATAATGGTTTAAAATTCCTGCAGTAGCCCTGCAAGGTAACCCTGCTCAAGAGCTGGTGACGTTAGGCACGTGTGCAGGCCCGTCTGAAGTTTGCCAATGAACACCTGGATGATTCTGTGAGTGATTGGGAGAAGGTGCTGTGCTCAGATGAGAAGAAAATTGAGCTCTTTGGGACCAACTCAACTTGCCGTATTTGGTGGGATGAGAAATGCTGCTTTATGACTCCAAAGAACCACTGTTCCCCCACTGTCAAGCATAGAAGGTGGAAAACGTTATAATGTTTGGAGTGTTCTCTCTCTTAAGGGCACGGGACTACTTTTCACCGCAATCAATTGGGAGAATGGATGGCCTTGTAATATACAAATTCAGGATCAACATTTGAAGCTATGTACCGTAAATCCTGAGTGACAACTCCTTCCCTCCAACAGGACATAAAAATAGGTCGTGGATTGGGTCTCCAAAGGCAATGACAAAACATACAGCCACAGGCAATCAAAGGAGTGGCTTCAAAAACAAGCATTTTAAGGTCATCGGAAGATAGTGGCGCTAGCCAGTCTCCAGACTTAATCCCATAGAACACTAATGGATTGGAATGAAGCTCTGAGGTTGCGCCAAAAAATCTTAATGATTTAGAGCATGATCTGCAAAGAAGAGTGGACCAAAATTTCCTCTGACAATTGTGCGCAAAACCTAGATCATCAACTGACAAAAAAAGTCTGTATCTGCTGTGCTTGTCAACAAGGTTTGCATCTAGTATTTAATACTTATTTGTCTCACTGAAAACAAAAATGAAATAAATTTCCATAATTTATACAATGTAATTTCTGGTTTTTATTTTTGGTTATATTCGTTCTCTCAATGTTACAATTAACCTACCACATATAATATTATAGACTGTTCATGTTTTTGTCAGTGGGCAAACTTGCACAATCAGCAAGGGATCAAATAATTATTTCCTTCACTGTATATACACCTAAATATATACGCACAGTCACTAAATACGATCATATGTGCACACTTTCATTAATTATACCTATATACAGTATTTATAGTTTGTTGTGAGTGAAACCAAAGCTAACATGCTTTTGTGTCTTATAGAAACCATGGACATATATCTTGGACTTAAAGACTAGTGATTGAAGAATAACTTGCCTGACAATTCTTTACACCAGTCATGAATGTTCCTTCTTTGCAGCAAGGTGGGAAAATGGAGTTTGAACTGTTGATAGGTTAGAACATGTATGTTGATAAGCAGAAGGGTAAGAAGTAAGGGCGGGCTTCATAAAGTCTTGGAATGATAGGACTGCTATAGTTTACTATATTATTGCCCTGCATTATCACGATATGAATAATATAGTACAAAGGCATACATATCTCAGTGATGTATCCTGCAGTTTTTTTTTTACTGTGTCTATTTATGTCAGGTAGAGCACCTTAACTGGATAGAGCACAGTATAAGTAAATGAAGGTGGTCATACTCATTTAAAGCTTAGAACATGGAAACTTGGCAAAAACCTAGTTAAAATCAGAGAAATTTGAATTTTGACATAGATTTCATAATTTAGCTCATGTTCATCAGCACAATGGATCCAAAACTTCCATTAAATGGGTTTGCTCCCTACAAAGATTAGCTTTCAATATGTAGGGACAGCTAATTTAAGACTTTTTCCAAATACTTTTTTCTTTTGATTTTACCTTGGTTATGAGATAAGAGATTTTATCCGCTCTGAGTGCACACATGTTCCTCTGGTTACGTCCATATCTTTCTCTCTGATTGGACAAAGAGCAAGGAGTGATGTTACCATGGACGGAGCTCACTCCAGAGAAGACTCATTATCTTTTTAGCTTTTGCTTACAGATAAGCAATTGTTTTCACTCCTTACAGCACATTTAATCTTCAGTAAACTAAAGATACATCTCCTGCACTTACTTCTTTGCAATGTCCCAACTAGTTATAGAGAAGTTAAATATGATAATTGCTGCTATAGAACAACCCACAGCCTAACAGAGACAGCTGCTTGTGACTCGCTGAAACAACATGATGATAAAACCAATTTAATATTTGATTCAAGTATAGACGCTCTGCTTTATTTCAAGGTATTTAACTAAAATATTGCATTAGCCATTTAGATATTACAACCATTTTTTTATAACGTCCCTCCATTTTCACACATTCAAAGATAATACTAATCTAGCAATGTCTAATTTTCATGATTCACTGTGTCCTATTACTTCAATGTTATATGATGAGTTAACACCTTAATGCTACATGATATATATGTCCGTCATTAGTAGGGGTTTTTTATTAGTCCATGATACATATATACATCATAATGATCCCACAGGTAGCGCTGCTGTGCCTGTGGGATCATTAGCGAGAGTACATCTGATACCCGCAACTGATTATATTGGAGATGAAACAGATCCTAGTTAGTTTAACCTCTTAGATGCAGTCACTGTTGACCGATACATCTAAAACTTGGTTCACATCAGTGTGGGATGTTCCTATCGCAAGTTCCACCATGAATAGTTGCACGATTTTTTCCGTAAAGAAGACAGACACTATGGCAGAAACCCGATTGACCCATTGTAGTCAGTGAGGTCTGCTGGGCATTGTTTTTGTCCGTTGTAAAATGGGTCTGTTTGCACCTCTGCCACAGAGGTGTTAAAAGGAATCTCCAACGCAGATATGAGCCAGGCTTAAGCAGTTAGAAAGGAGGGAGAGGTCCCCTTTGTCAGCCCAACACTTCACCTGTGATGCAATCACAGGTGAGCTCGTGAGCCCGGTCCATACTATCTTAGCATTGCCATCATGGTACATCATGTTCCACTAAGGGGTTAAAATTTGCTTTGCATCATTATTTTCTTAGATTGATAACTTTTTTTTTTAGTTTTTTTGTCAATAGAGGTGTGTAAGTGTTAATTTTTCGCAAGATGAGATTTATTTATTTTTTGTACCATTATGGAGTACTCTTTGATCACTTTTTCGGAGGCAACAAAGAAAATCAAATCACAATTCTTGTAATTTTTTTTTTTAAATAAGGTTTTTTTTTGTTTTTTTTTTTACAGATAAGCAACTGTTTTCACTTCTCAGAGCACTTGTAGCTTTGTTTACTGAAGATTACCCCTTAACGCACCATGATGTTTAAATCTCCTGCACCTTTTTCGTTGTAATGTCTCAGCTAGTTATAGAGGAACTAAGTACATTAATCACTGCGATAAACCCACCCACAGCCTGACCAGACAGAGGGAGTCAAAAGCTGCCTGTGACTCAGTGAAACAGCATGGCGAGATAACCCCTTTAACTTATAGTGGAAAGTGGAGTGCAAAGATATTTCGGTGCAAATCCGTTATTATGCCTCCAATAATACATTTAATATAAATAAAAATCTACAAATAATAGCTGTTCCGTGTTTGATACCTCTAAAGAAAAGTAATACAGTTACCAAATAATACTACTATACTATTAGTGACAAACTGACCAAATTATACCAAGAACAATATAATAATCAACAATAATAAACAACAGCCATATAATACCACTACCACATAATGCCTGAATAATACCACGATACTGTTGCTGAACAAACCGGTATACCAAGATCCAGAGTGTTCCTAGGGTCTTATATTTTGCTCCATAAGGCTGGGTTCTCGCAGCATTTTTCATGGCACATCAATAACTGAAACAAATAAAAAACACATAGATGTGTAATAAAAAAATTAAATTCTTAAAAACTTGCCTTTTTAAAAGCCCTCATCTATGTATGATAGTGTAATGCCTCTCAATAATACAGTTACCAAATAATACACCTATACATGGAGCAATATCTCACTATCCATAATACCATCATACTGTTACTAAAGAAGCCAATTGTACCAAGACCATCCTTATCAATAATGCCATACAAAATTTCTGCAGACGTGACCACAGGTGACTACCATTTAAAAACACAGGCCTCCCACACATATGAGTTATTAAGAAATTTACCCCGTACTTACGGTGAAGTTTTAATGACCCTGCAGAATTTACTACACAAACATTTAAAACTTTTCACTTTATCCACCCCCAAATTTCTGTGCTATGTATTTTGGGTGTAAAAATCCCGCCTCCATGGCGCCCCAGATGGTAATAATGACCTCCTTGTGCTCCAAACAGTAAAAGATGGCTTTGGGGCTTTTGTTTATGCACCAAGTTTTAGTCATCTTTTGTGTCTTCATAGAGAAGTTAGGTAAACCCCCAAAGAGTAATATACCGGGAAATTAGGGAGTAGATAGGAAACCCCTTTTGCCCGCGACAGGGCCCCCCCCCCTAAATTCCATGAAATTTACCACCATTTAGACCTTACAAAAACCCTTTTACCCCCCCCCCTTTTTACAAACCCATTTTGGGGGGGGTAAAGTTGGGGGGACTTTTTTTTTTTTTTAAACCTCCCAAAACAAAAAAAAAACCAAAACAAACCCCTTTTCAAAAAACTCCCCCTAAAATATCCAGCCCACTACAAAAAATCACCCCCTTTTTCTTTTTTAAAACCCAAAAACCCCCCCCAAACCAAAAAAAACATTGCCACAATTTCCTCTTTCCCCCTTTTTTCCAAAACCAAATACAAATTTTTCCCTCCCTCATCTCCCTTTCCCTTTTATTTCCCAAAAAAAAAAGGGGCCTTTTCACAAAGCGGGGCCCTTTTTATCGGAAGCCCCTTTTTGGGGGCCTTTTTTTTACATGTAATTGGAAAACCCTTTTATCCCCAAAACAATTTCAGCCTAATTTTTGCACCCCAAAGATAACTGAAATTTTGGGGAAAATTTTTTTTTAACTTTTCGTTTTTTTTTCCCCAATTTCCCTTTTATTTTTTGGGCCCTTCCAATCAACCCCGCGGGAAATTTCCAAAAAACCCTTTTTTAAAAAAAATTTAAAAATTTTTTTTTTTTTGTTAAAATTTTTTTAAAAAAGTTTAACCCCAAAAAAAACCCCAAACTGGTTTGATAACCCGTTTGCTAAATGGGCCCCAATTATATTACCCGGGGTAGCAAGCCCTTTTAAAAATTTTAAATGCAATTAATTTTAAAAAAATTATTATTTTTTAACTCTAAAAACCCCCCTTTTTAAAACCCTTAGAGCATCCCTTCCTAAGATTATGCTAAGGCTATGTCCACACTGCCCATGATTACGATCGTATCTCCGGCGCTTTTCGTTTTTTAAAAGCGCCGGAGATACGATCGTCAGTGCGGTCCCATAGACGGCAATAGAAAAGACGAGTTGCTGTCTACACAGCTCGTCTTTTCTCTGCCCGTCTTTCGGCAGCGGCGTATTATACAACATGTTGTATAATACGCCGGTGCTTCTCGTCTTCTTGACATCTTCCCATACAATGCTATTGTATGGGGGACGTCGGGAAAACGAGAAGCGGCTGCGGCTTTTGCACAAAGCGTGACCAAAGCCGCGGTCCTGCATCAGAGAGAGAACGGCCGCTTTTGGGGCCGTGTTTTCTCTGATGCAGTGTAGACTTAGCCTAAGACTGGTCTGTACTCCTCAAAATCATATTGTGCAGCCTGAACTTCTTCCCTTGCACCGCCAGAAGATCAGCCACATGCATGATCTTCAGACGATGCAGTTTAGTACTGTTAAGCTAATTGTACTGTCTCTGATTTTTCTACAGATTTCTCCTTTGGACTTTGATGGACCCATTCGTCTACATCAGACCAGCGTTGAATCCATTTCCTTAACAAAATGCTCTGGTGTTTTTAATTAAATAAAGTGTTTTTTGTGTTGTGTCAATGTGTTATTTTTACCATTTTATTCCATTGAGCACTCTATACACCGATCGAGAAGCCAGCAATGGCATTGGACTATCCCTGTCTTCTCAGTGGAGAGCCCAGGTATCGCTAATAGCTGGCACTCAACGTTTATAGCTGACAGGTGGTGAGCAATTGTCCACTTTATAATGTCTTTATAATGTCTTTGTTTATTATTTATATAATAGAAATTCATACTATTTTCTTCTATACATGCATTAAAATTTTGCTCCTGTGACACTTTTATACCAGTGCAATAGGCCTCTATCTAGAGAAAAAATAAAACAGTACAGCCCAAGCCCAAAGTAATGGTCCTCATGTATTACATGTGTGGACTGAACAGTAGTGTGACCCACCACACAGGTCATGTGACCCAGGTACCAGTAGATTATTGAGGAGTAGAAAATCTCCAGTATTACTAGCTCCAGCAGCATCTTATCATGTGACCACCACACAAGTCATATGACCCTGGTATCCAGGTAACAGTAGTGTATGGAGGGACTCAGAACTTCTCCATGTGACATTAAAAATCTACTGTCCAGCAGTATGGGGTCCTAATCATGTCAGTGTCTGTGGAACAAACACAGCACATTCTTTTCTTGCCTCATCTTTCCTTTTTTTTTTTTGTTAACTTCATTAACAACACAATAAACCCTAAAGAGACAGCAATTAGACTACTAAGACGTTTCTGGAATAACAATATTAATAATTTATGCCACCATTATTCCTATTCAGTTCTGTGATAGATGTCATGTGACCCTACTGCTAGCTAAATGCCAGGAGGTCACATGACTAATGTCATGTTCAGTCCATACAGTACTCCATAGAAGCCATTACTATGGAGAGGAATGTGGGCTGTACCATTTTTTTACATTTAAGTTAGGAGCCTACTGCATTGGCACTGCCAAAACTAGTGTCGTAGCAGCTGTAGCGTCTGCTACGGGGCCCGTCATCACTAGAGGTCCCGGCGGGCAATGTACTCACTGTTCACTGCCACCTAGGCCCTGTCATAACATTGCATCCCATGTCACTGGAAGGTCCATGAGGTCCCAATACTGCCAGTGTCAGGACTGGAGGGGCCCTTAGTGACAGGTGCCAGCATGTAACAATAGGGGCCAGCTAGCAGTGAAGAATAAATCACTGTTCAGTGCCGGCTGGGCCCCCTGGTGTCATTGGGCTGCTAGTGACAGATGACGACATTGTATGACAGGGCCCGGCCGGCAGTAAACAGTGGGTTACTGTAACTGACTGTTCACTGCTGGCTGGGCCATGTCATAACATCCCATCACTAGAGGGCACGTCCGGTCCTGACACGGGAATTGCAAATAAGTTACTTAACAGTAAGTTACTGTAACTTAGTGTTCACTGCTAGCTGAGCTCTAGGGGGGGAGAGCGACACAGGCACCCTGCTCTGTTTTTCAGCCTAGCATTAGACATGCCAGATGCCGGCCGTGAGTCACGGCCACATAGGTGGTGCAATGACATCATATCACTCTGCATATGTCGGAGAAGTTGGCTCGCAGCTCGTGGGAATATGGATACAGGCGTCTATATTTTTTTTCTCTTTTTAACTAATGGTACCCTACATACCTACCTACATGGGGCCTGCTTAACCATCTAGAGCCTACCTACCGTCTACCTATGTACCTGGGGCCTAAATACCTACCTTAGTCGGGCCTACTTACCTAACTTGGGCCTACCTACCTAAATAGGGATTACCTACTTGGGACCTAGGTACTTACCAGGGACATATCCACCTACTTACCTACCTGGGGCCTACCTACGTACCTGGTGCCTACCAATCTACCCAGGGCCTACCAACCTCATAATGATTCTAAGGGGTATAGGCCATAGCTATAGCACAAATCTCCAGAGGGTTAGTCCTCTTTTCCCCACCCTCTCCTACCCATGGGGAGTTTGTACAGAGGTGGGAGACAGTGAGGGAATTCTAATACATTTGTGTGCAAATTCTACAGAGACAAATGGTGGCCATGAGAAGTCAGTATGGCGGTCTGGATTGGATACAGAAGAAAGGGGAACGTGAACGACTCATGGGAGAAGACGTCACCTGTGAATCACTGGATGTATCGGAACTGTAATCACTTATATTTCTGCAGACCCTGTGTACACTGGTAGCTACCAGTATATGGGCACTGTATGGTGGTAATATTGGTCTTTGCATACTGATCTTTATTCAGTAATAGTATAGGGGTATTATTCAGTCACTATGTGGTGGTAATTTATGGTTATGATCTGGTGGTATGTTTGGGTCCTTATGTAGTAGTGCTATTGTAAATGTTGGTCTCGGTTTAGTGGTGATAAATATTGTGAGGCATTTGTTCTTGTATTATCTAGTAACTACATGACTTATATATAGAGAGCTACTGGTAAATTTTCGTGATCAGAGGAGGGCTGGCAGGGAGGGCCCATCCAAAAGTTTGCTATGGGGCTCAGGCTTCTCTAGTTATGTCCCTGTGCAGTGGTATAAAAAATTAAGCTAGATAAGCTAATCACTGCTATAGAACCACTCACAGCCTGTGGAGACAGAGTGAGTGTAACACTGCTCAGTGAAACAAACTAGTGAGAAAACCCCTTTAAGCCTTCTAGCATTGAGTGCAGGTACCTCCGCAGTGTCGGCAACTCTGTCGCAATTGCTACATCTACCACATCCCAATCAGGGGCGTAACTACCGGGGTAGCAGACGAAGCAACTGCCATGGGGCCCGTGCTCTTAGGGGCCATCCGCTACCCCGGTAGTTCCTCTCCTGCGCCCGCCTGCAGTGAACCTACTAGTTCACTGCCGGCGGACGCGGGGCCCAGCGCTTCCGACCTCTGAACGCCCTCCGGACCGAGCGCTCAAAGGCAGGACTGGCTGGTATTAGCAGAGCAGAGCGCCTCTGCTCTGCTAGTCAGCCTGCGCCGGCCCACTGTGCTGACGTGAGCTGCACGATGACGTCACATCATTGCGTGGCCCGCGCCGAGCACAGACTGACTGGCCGGCTGCGCGGTCACATCGAAGGAGCGAGAGACAGGTGAGTAAGTGATTTCTTATTTTTTTTAATAATAATGAAGCCTCCTGCCTGCCTATCTGTTTGCCCCTATAGCCCTGCCTGCCTATCTATTGGCCCCTATAGCCCTGCCTGTATATTTGCCCCTATAGCCCTGCCTACCTGTATATTTGCCCCTATAGCTCTGCCTACCTGTTTGGTTGCCCCTATAACTCTGCCTGCCTATTTATTGGCCCCTATAACTCTGGATGGCCATATCTTGGCCCCTATAGCCCTGCCAGCCTATATATTGGCCCCTATAGCCCTGTCTGTCTATATATTGGCCCCTATAGTTCTGCTTGCCCATATATTGGCCCCTATAGCCCTGCCTGCCTATATATTGTCCCCTGTAGCCCTGCCTGCCTATATATAGCCCCTATAGCCTCCCCAAAGCCCCGCCTGCCTATATATAGTCTCTATAGCCTCCTCAAAGCCCTGCCTATATATGGCCCTATAGCCTTCCCTATGCCCTGCCTGCCTATATATATGGCCATTATATAGCCTACGATATGCCCTACCTGTCTATATATATGAACCCCTATAAACTTTGCTAAGCCCTGCCTATATATATATATGGCCCATGTAGCCTACCTTATCCCCTGCCTACCTGTATGGGGCCCCTATAGCCTACCCTAAGCCCTGCCTGCCTACATATATGGCCCCTATAGGTACCTAAACTCTGCCTTCCTACCTACATGGCCCCTATACCCTGCCTGCCTATCTACATAGGGCCCTATAGCTGACTAAATTCTGCCTATCTATATGGGGCCCTATAGCTACCTAAGCTCTGCTTGACTGCCTATATGGGGCTCTATAGCTACCTGAACCCTACCTCCCTATATGGGGATCCTATTGCCTACCTAAATCTGTCCTATCTGGGGCCCCATATAGCCTATCTAAACCCTGCCTGTCTAAATGGACCCCATATAGCCAGGGGGCAGGGAGTGAGGTGCTGGAAAAGTGAGGATTCTAAGATATTTGTGTCTAAATCTCCAGGGACAAGTGTTACGGAGAAGTCATCATGAAGGTGTGGACCGAATGCAGAACAAAAGGTTCACCTGTGAGTCACAAGATGTAACTACGCTTTATTCACTTATGTCTGCATAGTTTGTGTACACTGGTGTCTACCACTATATGGTCACTATATGGTGGTTATATACAGTCTGCAGAGCCTGTGTACACTAGTATATAACACTATATGGTCACTATATGGTGGTACTATTGGTCTTTGTGTACTGATCAGTAATAGTGTAGGGGTATTATTCAGTCACTTTGTGGTCATGTTCTGGCGGTATAATCAGGTTCCTATGTAATAGCGTTATTGGTAGCCAGTTTTTGCCCCCTGTAGCCAGTTTTGCCCCCCCTGTAGCCCTGCTATTTGCCCCCTGTAGCCAGTTTTGCCCCCTTGTAGCCAGTTTTGCCCCCTCTGTAGCCAGTTTTGCCCCCCCCCCCGTAGCCAGTTTTGCCCACGTAGCCAGTTTTGCCCCCTGTAGCCAGTTTTGCCCCCTGTAGCCAGTCCCCCACCCGTACCGTTTGTCCCCCTGTAGCCAGTTTTCCCCCCTGTAGCCGGTTTTGCCCCCCCCTGTAGCCGTTTGTTTGCCCCCCCCCCCCCCCGGTGACAGTTTTGCCCCCTCCCCCCTCCTGTAGCCAGTTTTGCCCCCTGTAGCTAAGTATAATAACATAAAAAAACTCACTTACCTTTCCAGAATCCCCGCAGCGTGTCCAGGTCCCGGGAGCCAGGGTTCAGTGTGAGCGGCGTGACGTCATCATACTGCTTACACTCAGCTCCCAGTGTCCCGAGACTGAGCGTCGCAGGGGGCGTGGTGAAAGCTGTGCACTCCCTGCGATGCTGCTGTGTATATATCGGCACGCTGACTGAGCGCCGATACATACAGAGGAGGAGGCAGGAGGGGAGCGATCCGTCCTGCCTCCTCCCTGTACCGGCAGCTGCACTAAGTGTGTGCAGCTGCTGGCTTTGACTCTGCACGGCTGTTTTACAACGGCCGTGCAGAGTCCAGTGCTAACCCCTCGGGTGATCGGAGCCCCATCGCCCGCCTCGCCTGCCCTTAGGAACGGCACTGATTATAAGGGATAATCAATGGTGCCTACCTCATACAAATATATAGCTAGAAAAATAAAAAAGTTAAGGCTTTAGGAAGGCGGAGGGAAAAAACAAATGCACAAAAAAATAGGATGAGGTAGGAAGGGGTTGAAGGCGTTGTCCACTCTGTCTTCGTTTTATGTATCATGAAGATCTTAGAAAAACCATACAATTTTCTAATATCCAAGAATTAAAAAATATGTTGTTAGGGAGGGCCCATCCAGAATCGTGTCTGCTCCCTCACATCTCCCCCAGCACCAGGTGTGAGTTGTAATTAAGAGTCTGCCTTTGCCGCCTATGGAGTGAACTCAGCGAGTGAGCCCACACCATAGCTCCTTACCAACATTATGACATAAATTTACATCGTATGTCGGTAAGGATTTAATATCCAGTATGTAAGCTGTTGACTCCTCCTTGTTGTCTGCAACAGGTACCTGTTGATGGGGGCCAAAGCGAAATGAAGACTGACTGAGACTGTGATGGGGGCCAAATCATCATTCACATCGAACACTGAGCAGGCCACAATGAAGCTCCTTAGCAATCAAGGTCGGTAATCTCATTAAGGGCTGGACAACCATTATGCAATTAATGGAAACCTGTCACACGCTAGTGTCAGACATAATTTTTCCAGCGCTGTGTCCATTATTCTGTAAGATGCTGTAGTTTCAGAGTATTTAATGCTCAAATCTGCAGTTTTCAGCCATAAAAGAGTCCAGCTTATTCATGTGCAAGTGTTTGCCCTGCCCACCCAAGGCTAGCCCCACCCACCTGACCATTATTCCCATGTTTCTACCTATTCAAAGTGATAGGTTAATCAGTTATGAGGTGGGCAGGGCTAACCTCAAGTGGGCGGGGTATGAATTAAACAGACTCTTTTCATGACTCTTTTCTAGCTGAAAACTGCAGATTTGAGCATTAAATACTCTGAAACTGCTGCATCTTACAGAATAAGGGACACAGCGCTGGAAACAGCAGGTCTGACACTGGCTTGTGCTGCCCTCAGCAAGGGGGCAAATCTATGTGACAGGTTCCCTTTAAATTGTTCAGGTAAGCATACAGTACATCAGGTTAGTTATTCCATAGAGGGAAAAAAGGAAACACATGCATGGATGGAGGGCAAGGAGGCCTGTTTATAAAGGTATTCATAAGCAAATGTATCCTCTACAGCAAAGCATTGTATTGTCTGGACAAACATCAAGAGTAAATGTCAATAATGAGTGGGCTGGCAGGAGATTCCACCTTGAAAGTGAAATGTGGGTCCAAGGAGTTGGGAACAGCTCAATGCACTTTTGGGTTGGCCTTTGTGGCTAATATAGGCAGGGGTGTAGCTACAGGGGGTGCAGCGGTAGCAGTCGGTATCGGGCCCTGCAGCCTGAGGGGGCCCAAAAGCCCTCCTGACACATAAGATGATACCAGCATTGTAAATGGTGCATGGTAGCTGGGGGGTCCCATTTCACTTTTTGCACCAGGGCCCAAGAGCTTGAAGTTACGCCTCTGAATATAGGTATAATATCATTCTTACTCATTTGATATCTGATACCTCCAGGGCTGGCCCTTATTTATGTAATCTCATATTATCGTATTATTGCATTATTGTAATCTCACTATATATATATATATATATGTGCTTCCCCCACACTCCGGAACTCACTGCCCCAACATTTCAGACTCTCCTCCACCTTCACCAGGTTCAAAAGCAACCTGAAAACCCATTTCTTCAGCATTGCCTATAACCTAAAATAACCCTGCTGCCACTGTGCTACCCCACAAACATGTCTGCCCCTCACCTGTCTCTTCTTCCTCCTTGTAGATTGTAAGCCCTCGCGGGCAGGGTCCTCTCTCCCTCTGTGCCAGTTGTAAGTCATTCATCGTTATTATTGTACTTGTTTGACATATGTTATGTATGTAACCCCCTATTTGAATGTACAGCGCCCTTGAATCAATGGCGCTTTAAAATAAATAATAATAATAAATAGTAATAATAATAATAATTAAACATTGAGGTTTTTTTTATACCAATTCTTAACAGATGTTCCAAAGAATTCGAAATTCCTGGTATCATAACACATAGAATCCAATATTTGGTTTGCCTTTAAAAGATCTTCAAGGATCAGAGGCTCTATAATCTTGAGTATTTTTATCTAAAATATTTCTCACTCTATATTCTTTTAGATAATCTGAGTAAAAGAATAATAAAGGCACGGACCAGGAATAGTCAGCTTCCGTCCAGCATCTTGCAATTTATTTTTCTTTTTACTTTAAATTGTTGCTTTCTTACATCCCAAAATATTCACCCAAATACTAAATTTACAATTGTAAAGTGTTTTGGGTCAATCCAAACTGGGCTGTTTTGAATAAGCTGTTACAGTTTTGAAAGTAATAGAGGCATAACCAATGGAAGTCACCATCTCAGAGAGAAAGTCATTTCTAGATACACAAATTCGCTATAAATTCACCCAGTAGGGGTTTTATATTATCAGTTCTCCATACTTTATTATATCTCTACAGATTCTGATATCCCTCAGAGGACACCCTCATCCAATCTAAGATATAGACAACCTATACCTGTTTCCTACAACTGGTTATGGTATTCACCATTAACCAAATATTAAAAATATCTAAGACATATACTGCTTCATTATTTAAATGCTATTTATACTATTAGGGCGACATGTATGAACGGTCTTTACGCCTGTTTTTTGGCGTATACTGCGCCTCCCGGCGCAAATCCCCCTGTCGGACAGCATGGATGCAGTGTTTAGGGCGCAAGCGTTCCGCCACAATTTTCCAGCTGCGCGCCCGCATGAAGGGCGGGCATGTCGGCGGCTGTTGCCGCGGGGTAGGCGTTTCCCGGGAGCGGGACGGCAGTGCGCCGTTCCGAAAACTTCGAGGCAGTGTACGAACCGTCTAGTCGGCAAAGTGCGGGCATTGCAGCGCTTGCCAGCTCCGACAGGCAGACCATGGTTTGCTTCATGGCTCCTAAATGCTCCGGCGGGCGGCGAAGCTGAAGCCAATGATCGAACATGCAGGGACAAGCAGAAATACAGACATATCGCGACACGACTGCTGCGGCGCATCCGCAACCGTGCAGCAGAGTTATGAATTCCGCAAAAACAATGTCCTTAATAAAGGCGGAAAACAGGTCACTAAAAAGGCTGAAACCTCAAAAAATATAAACATAATAAAAAAAAAAAAACACTTTCAAAAATCTAGAACGGCGCAATATGACAATGAAAATTCCGAACATAGTTGGAAAATTGCCGGAAAATACAGTAAATCAAATTGTCTAAAGGCTATTCTACATTGGTCGGCCGCATAAACCGGGCCATATCAAATAAGGAGCGACAGTGAACCATTAAACCTATGGAGGAACGATTGACCAGCAATCAGAATCAACGGCGGGACAGTTCAAAATACACAGTAAAAACAGTGCAGAAAAACAGCTGAATGGCTGAGCTAGGCAGGGCTTGGCTATCTCGAGGCCAATCAGAAATAGGAGCGACAAAGAGCACCCCATTAAAGCCTATGGAGAAATTTTGAACCAATCAAAAATCAAGGACGCGCGACAGTTCAAAATACAGTAAAGATAAAACCAGTCAGAAAAGAGCTGATTGGTTAAGCGCGCCGTTATTTCGGACCAAGGCGAGAGTGAGCGACTTCTCCTACCGCGGTTTTTCTACATGCAATCTGAAATAAAGCTGTACATGGCCGAAAATCATAATATAAAGACTAGCAAAGTTTTGTCCCTGAATGTGTATATAAAATGAATATTAATATGGGGGTAACGCAAAAAAAAAGTATTAATTTCAATAAACAATTATTCATGTTATATTTCTTTATTGTTCGTTGCACCCATTCCTATTGAACCTTGTGTGCAAACGGCACGGCTCAGAGCCCCGAAGTTTCATTTGCGCCGCCCCTCGTCCTATAGACTACAATTGTGAGAGATAAGCTCTCGCTCTGATTGGCTGGGATAGCCCAAGGCCCCCGCTAGCTCAGCCAAACAGGCTGTTTTCTTCTGTTCTGCCTTTTTACTGTATTTTTGAACGTCCCCCGCCTTTGATTTTTGATTGTGTCCAAAGACTTCTCCAAAGTAGTATAATGTGTCCATGTCGCGTCCTAGTCTGATTGGTCAATATTTTCTCCATAGGTAGTTAATGGGACACTGTCGCTCCTTTCTGATTGGGTGCTGAGTTAATGCCGACCAATGAGAGAAGCTGACTTAAAACAATTTGAATTACTGTAATTTCCCGCGCAAGTTCTCGTCTAATGGGGCCAATCCTTATGCAGCGCCGTCTCGGCGACAAACGCTTTATGTTAGTATTTTATAATGTATGTTTTATTAGAAGGTTTCAACCCAGCGCTTATAGTCTGATAAATGTTTTACACTTAATAAAAAAATATTTTTTTATTCATACTCCATGCCGCACGGCGCTGAGGAGCCGAGATTGCATCATGCCGATGCTCTCCATAGACTACAACTATTGGGAGAAGTAGCAGCGCTCTGAATGGCTGGGCTATGGCAAGCCACCGCTTGAGCTCAAGACCAATCACTCTGATTCGCATTTTACTGTAATTTGTGAACGTCCTGCGGCCTTTGAATTGATTGACAATAGTTCTCCCATAGGTTTTAAATACTGGGTCTTTATTGCTCCTATTCGTGATTTGGGCTGAGCTATGCAAGTCCCCGCTAGTCTCATTCCAATCATCTCTATTTCTTCATTTTTACAGTAGTTTGAACAGTCCCCGCCTCTTGTGAATTTCTTGTTTGTTGGGATCAATTAGAGATGAGATCGGCTGTTCTTGTTTGTTTACTTTAGTGTGCGGAGATGTACTATGATTTATCAATAGCGTCTCTCAGTTAGATATGACACCATCTATCGTTTTCTCTATGCGCACATGTAACGAGTGAAATGGAGGTCCGTCTCCATGCCAGATATATTGTACACACTGGGCACGCTATCGTGATGCTCTAGTCACTAGAGGAACACACGTGGTCGAGACACTATCTTGCTAGTAACAGACGACAGTAGTTTTCCGAGTGACATCTTGAGAGCACACAATAGCCACGTTGATGGTACAACATTATTGCGCTTTGACATGCCATCAGCACCATGTCAACACGGTGCTATCGATTGCCCCTATATAGTCCTGAGAATCACACATTGTTAAACTGGCTCTGAGTGCTACATTAGGAGTAGTGAACAACACTGAGAGATCGAGGCTCCTGAATGCTGACTATTAGGACACGTATGGTCTTCAGGGGCTTCAGTAATTGGCTATATCACATTTGACACTGTTTCGTGGCTCTCAGGTATTCTCTATTCCCACAGTTATACACGCTCCTTTTTTCTGAGAATGTTTAACCCGTTATATAGGCGATTTTTGTTCAATACTACTCCGCACCGACATGTAGTAATGATTTCTCGCTGTATTTCCAGCCTGTCCTCTCGCATCGAACAATGTTTACAGCGCAGTCCCGCACTGTGCCCATGTCCCCCGCACTGTGCCCCACACTCTTGGCAAGAGCGCAGGGAACTTTTCCCCGCATGTATGATTGCAAACCTCCTTACGGGCGAATCTGTCGGCGCAGGGCGCCGCTCTGGGGCGCCTCAGTCCCCGCACTGCTGCCTTGAACACACAGCGAGGCGCGGCGGACTTTTTCCTCTGCATATGGATGACCGCACTATCTCCGGGCGTCTAATCACAGGCGCAGCGCGCGCACTGCGCCAAAGTCCCACACTGCGCCCTAAACACTCCTGAGACTCTGGCGAGGCGCGGCGGACCTTTTACATAGGATGTATGAGCGTTCGGCCCCGTCCCGACATAAATCAGGGGCGCAGATTTAGCCGGAAAACAATCGGAAAAGCACGCGCCCCCCGACCCTGCGAGCTTACATACATGGTCGCCCCTGTAAATCTTCTATATATTACTAATTGTATTTATCTAAATACAACTCTTCTTAAATTAATTTCTAATAAGGTTATGTTTCACGGGGTTAGGGAACTATGTAACTGCGGCGTGTACAGTACGTCACGCAGTACATCGTGTGGTCTCGGCAGCGCTCGGGAGTATTGTTACGAGCGTGGAAGAGAGGGCGTAATCCATAGTTCACAATGAGAAGTGGATTACCGTAATTTCATCGCACCTCTCGACCAATAATAGAAGCGCAAGTTCTCGGCTAAATGCATGCTAAAATATAACGCCCGTGTGACATACCCAATACTCTTAAATTAATTACAAACCACCCTGCAATCAACCAAAATGTTATGCAGTTGCCAACGGAGAACCCATCCTTAAAGAGGACCAGTGGCCATTTCAATACATTTTTCTGTGTTAATAGCATTTCTAAAGCATCTTTCCTTAAATCTCTATCTTGTGTGGTTCACCTGTTATTCCTCCTAGAAACTCAATACCAAACTTTCAGCTGGATGATACCTATTGGGGATATGTTCCAGCACATTCTGACATTATTCAATCAGTGCTCAGTCAATTTGTATAGCGACATGCCCTTTTCAAAACTGGAATGGTAACACCCAGCTGACAGATACAGTAAATACATTTCAAAAATTACATAACAGAGGAAACAACTCAACACAGAGAATGTAAGAGAAGAATTCTCCAGAATTGTGATTTTACGGGAAACACAAGGGAGTTAACTTCACCCCTTAGCGTACCTCACCAATGTCTTTTGATGCGGCGGTCAAATGTTCCTCTATCTGCATGTACGCCAAAGAACCTTTTAACCTGATTGCTGTGGTCTTTATCAATGGCCAATCAAAGGGTGATTTTCCCAGCTCCATCAGTTCACCAGGATTCCCAGTGCGGGGTGGAGCATGGTGAATGTCTATACAGTCATCCCTGGGGCCCTAGAGTAGCCCCAGAAGCTGTTCCGTGCAAAGTAAGTCTACACTGTCAGGGGCACACTCGACTGTTGTATGCCCTGACAGCAGCCGTGTCTGATACTGAAAACATAGTGGTGAATAATATTAGCATACAAAAAGTAATGCTTATACATTGTTCTAAGAGATAAAAAAAGAGTGGTACAGATAGTTATCCATTAATGAGTTAAAAAAAAGTAAAAACATAGGAAAGTGTTAAAAACAAAATAAATACAAAAGTATTAATAATTATTTAATAAATTAATATTGTGCATACATTCCACAAAATAAAAAGCCTGCACCTATTAGGTATCCACACGACCATAATAACCTGTAAAAATAATCTAACACATTATTTAGTGTGAAATGTGAATGGTGTAAAAAATAATGTTAAAAACAAATGCAGAAAAATGCTTTTTTATGTTCACACTGCAATTTTCATTTTTTAAACCCCGCAGTAGTTTAGATGTAAACTCAAACTGTGCCCCCCAAAAATACAACTGTACTGGAACGGTGGAGTCGCTGGACCACCGCAAGTGCTGAGAGTTAAGCCACGCCAGGGATCGGAGTCTAAGTAGCTCCCGTATTCACCAGCGCCCGTCGCAAAGCGGGATGGACTTGCTTTGGCGTGAGGCTACCAGGTCACTACCCCTGACGTGACTTGCCTGCGATGGCGGCCGGGGTAGTGCGTGGTACAGCATCGTAAACTGGAGACGTAGTCGGGGACAGGCAGGAGGTTAGGACAGGCGGCAGAAGTTCGTGGTCAGAGACGGGCAGACGGTCAGGACAGGCGGCAAACGGGCCCAAGGTCAGGAAGTAGCGGAAGGGGAAGGTTTACACGGGAAATTTCAATACGGAACCCCAAACACTGCGAAAACACACTAAACGCACACCAACAATCTAGCAGAGAGTGCAGGAGGCGTAGACCATATACAGGACCAGCGGCCGGCAATTGACAAATTACCGGCGCGCTGGCCCTTTAAATCCAGACCAGCCATGGCGTGCACGCCATAAGCAGTGGGTACATGTGCAGTGGTTGGCACAGACAGGAGCAGAGAGCACAGGAGCGTAGAAGGGTAAGTGTATTGGCGCCGGAGCCCGGGCAGCAAGGGGATGGTCGCGAGCGGCCGCGGCACCCGCGCCGGTCTCCATGCGGGCAGGGGGGCGGCAGCGGGGGGCGACGGCACCCGCGCCAGCCCCCATGAAAGTACCCCTTTAGGTCTCCCCCTCTTTTTTCGGAATTTAGAGATGAGGTCAGATGACAGATTGGCCTCAGGTTCCTACGAACGCTCCTCCAGCCCGAACCCCTTCCAGTCAATAAGAAAGAATCGCTTCCTCCTCACTGTTTTTTCTGCCAGAACCTCCTTGACCTCGAAGATGTTATCAGAGTTGGCCACAGGAGAAGGCAAAAAGATCCATGGGAGAAGCGGTTCAGCACCACAGGTTTGAGGAGAGAAACATGGAAGGCATTCGGAATTCGCAGATTTAGGAGGCAAGCGGAGCTTGTAGGACACCGGGTTCAGTTGCCAAGTACAACAAAAGGGCCCAAATACTTAGGGCCTAACTTATAACTGGGCACCTTGAAACAAATATATTTGGTGGACAACCAAACTCTATCACCCGGCTTAAGTAGAGGCGGAGGTCTACAGTACCTGCCGGCCTGGACTTTGGTGCGAGTGGAGGCCCGTGAAGCGCCTGTTGTGTGACTTCCCAGAGTGCTTGTTTGTCCTGCACTTGGGCTTCCACGGCAGGAACGTGAACGAGGTAGCCAGAGGGAGAGGGGGCGGGGGGGTGTAGCCCAAACCTACAAAAAAGGAGAGGCTCCAGCGGACTCCGAGTCTAGGGAATTATAAGAGAATTCCACCCAGGGGAGGAGGCAGACCGTTTTTCCTGAGGGCGGATAAAAATGTTGTAGGTAGGTACTTAAAAACTTGGTTACCCTCTCTACCTGCCCGCTAGTTTGAGGGTGGTATGTAGACGAGAAGTCTAGCTGAACCTGCAATGACCAATAAGCCCGTCAGAATCTCGAAACAAACTGGACCCTATCCGAGACGATATGCAATGGGGACCTTTGTAACCGAAAAATGTGATGAAAAAGTGCTGGGCCAGCTGGGGGGCAGAGGGTAACCGGGCAGAGGAACAAAGTGAGCCATCTTCGAGAATCTATCAGTCACCACCCAAATGACATGTTTCCAGAGGAGGCCAGGAGGTCCGTAACAAAGTCCATGGCTACAGGGGGACCAATGTCTTTCTGGCCCCGGGAGAGGCTGAAGCAGACCCGGGGTCGTGACGAGGGACTTTATATGGGCACAGGAGGTACAGGCCAGGAAAAAAGTCTCTAACATCTTGAGCAAGGGTGGGCCACCAAAAATAACGAGAGATTAGTTGCAGGGACTATGGACTCTAGGATGCCCAGCTGATCGTGAGGAATGTCCCCCATTCAGGATTCGGGGCCCGCCATGGCAGGGATAGGGTAGGTTTTCCCAGGAGGTGGATGTTGAAGGTCCACGGGGGCCGCTGTGAGGAGTCGTTCTGGAGGAATTATGTTCTGCAGAGGCGGCTCCGGCCCACTGTGCCCGAGGATCTAGAGAGGGCTCCGCTTTGACGTCCTTCCCAGCGGGCCCGGGAAAGTGACGGAGAAAATCAAAGGGGGCGAAAAAGAGCGACCACCTGGCGTGTCGAGGATTCAGTTGTTGAGCAGACTGAAGATACAGAAGATTTTTATGATCGGTGTAGATATCGATGGGGTGGCAAGCCCCCTCCAGCAAGTGCCACCATTCTTCTAGGGTTTAACTTAATGGCCATTTAGTTCGCGATCACCGATTGTATAATTTTTTTTTCGGCTGGGGGGTGAAGGTTTTGGAAAAGAAGCCGCAGTACGCAGTCTCACAGAGGAGGACTTCTGAAGGAGGACAGCGCCTGCACCTACTGAGGACGCGTCCACTTCTAGGACAAACAGACACTGCGGGTCCGGGCGAGACAGAACAGGAGCTGAAGCTAATGCTGTTTTAAGGCGATCAAAGGCTTCTTGGGCTTCTGGAGGCCAGGATTTAGGGTTGGCATTCTTCTTCGTAAGGGCCACCAGCGGGGCCACGAGCGTGGAGAAATGCAGGACGAACTGCCTGTAATAGTTTGCAAACCCCAAAAAGCGTTGGATGGACTGAAGGACCACTGGTCGAGGCCACTGTAAGCCCGCTGAAAGCTTTGAGGGACCATTGGGTGACTGGATCCTGAGACGATGTACCCTGGGAAAGGGCAATGAGGTACGTTCAAACTAGCATTTCTCCAGTTTGGCATATAACTGGTGGCTGCGGAGACGTCTGAGCACCTGGCGGACATGGTGGCGGTGAGTCTTCAGATCAGGAGAGAAGATTAAAATGTCATCCAGGTAGACAATAACAAAGAGGTGGTGAAGATCGCGGGAATCTCGTTTGACGAAATTCGGGAACACCGCCGGGAGGGGTTTGAGAGGCCAAAGGGCATGATGAGATATTCAAAAAGGCCATCTCGGTATTAAAGGCCCGTTTTCCATTCGTCGCCTTCAAGATATGAATCAAGTTGTACGCTCCGCGTAAATCCAACTTGGAAAAAAAATTAGCGCCACGCAGGCGATCAAAAAGCTCCGAGATCAAAGGCAAGGGGTTTCGATTTTTTATAGTGATTTTATTGAGTCCCCGATTATCGATACAGGGCCGGAGAGTACCATCTTTCTTTTCAACGAAGAAAAAAACGGCCCCCACAGACGAGGAAGACTTGGTTATAAAGCCTTTACGGAAATTCTACTGGACATATTCCGACATCGCCTTAGTCTTCGGGACAGAAAGAGGATAGACTCTGCCTCGGGGAGGAGTAGTACCGGGTTGCAGGTCAATAGGACAGTAGAATGGCCGGTGCGGGGGAAGAGTATCGGCCTGTCTTTTGGAAAAGACGTCGGCTAGATCCTGGTAAGGAGTGGGCAGACCCAGCAGAGGCTTCGTAGATTTTACAGAGGCGGGCTAGAGCTGGACGGGGGTACAGGAAGGCATCGCGAGTGGCAGTTGGGACCCAATGGATAATCTCGCCCGTGTTCCAGTCTAATGTCGGGGCATGGTCTTGCAACCAAGGGAGGCCCAGGAGAATTTCAAAAGAGGAGCGAGGCATAACGAGAAGTCTCAGAGTATCCTTGTGTAGGGCGCCAATCTGCAAGGTGAGGGGCACAGTGCAGAACCGAATAGCATCCTTTAGGCATTCGCCACTGATGGAGGAGACGAAGATGGGTTTCTGCAGAGGGGTCACCGGGAGACGAAATTTGGACATCAGCGTGTGGCTTACAAAATTTCCAGCGGACCCCGGATCAAGGAAGGCGGTGGCTTGAAAGGTGCTGTCCGGCGAAACTCCACATAGTACGGGAATGGTCAGACGGGGAGAGACCGCTCTGACACCTAGGGATGCCTCTCCTGCAAGCCCTAGGTGCGAGAGTTTCCCGAGCACAGCGGACAGTCCCCAATGAAGTGGCCAGAACCACCACAGTAGAAGCACAGCTGCCTCTGACGACGCTGCGAACCTTCTTCCTGGGTCAGGTGGGCTCTCTCGACCTGCATGGGTTCATCCTCAGGGACAATTGGCAGAGGAAGTGGAGGTCGTTGGAAAACGGGAGCCAGAAGAGGTAGCCAGCAGGGTCGGGCGACCTCCCGTTGGAGGCGAAGCTCTTGTGGTTCTGGAAAACCAAACAAGGGGAGGCTAAACCGTATTTAAACCCCGAAAACGGAGGGCAGGGCGTGGACCCAGGGCTACTCCCTTTATTCCGGAAAGGCCTTGCGAAAGAACTAAACCCCAACCGTAGTCGGGGAGGGAGGGGTCGGAAAGGGCCCGGAGGTCTGGCCCCGTAGAGGGCCCGGCGGGACGGTGGAACAGGCAGTCGGAACGGAGCGGAAGGAGGTCGGACATTCCTCCAAACATGGAAACCCTAAAAAAAAATTTGCAGATTTCCTTAAAGGACCCCGGCCCAATTATTGGGTTTGGCCCCCAGGCCACCAAGGCTTACAGTAAGAGAGGCTAAAAACCCAAACAGGAGCAGGGAGGGTAATGATGCCCCAATCCCAAGGGTGGTGGGGCGGCTGGAACCCGGCCTTCTTAGGGTCCCCGGGGGGGAGGAGGGGCAGCCCCTGCCAAGATTGGGCCCCCTCAAGCATAGAAATTTTTTTTTTCTTTAAAGTTATGACTATTGAAAGGCAGGGAGGCAAAAACTAAAAAATGCAGCTGGCCATTCAGTCTTTTTTTTTGGCCTTTGGCTTAAGGCGTTAAACAGACATGTCAGGAGATGTCGCCGCTCCCCTTTAAGATGGCACAATAAGTTTAAAGAAACAGAAGTCCACCTACAAAGCATGCTCATCAGTCTCTATTATTGACCCGGCTGCATGCGTGACAGTCTCTCTAGCTTCTACATGGATGATTTCAGAATACTCATATATTTTGAAATATTATGTGATTCTAGTCATATTTCGACTCTCCAAACTTTAGAATATATTTATACAGTGTCCATGTTCATATTTAACTTAGATTTCCATTCCACTTAACAGCTCTACAGGAGATGGAAAAGTAACTGCCCTGAAACTTTCCAAGCCCTCTTGTCTGTTACCACCAACACTGATAAAAAAAATTTCTTTGTTTGATTCATATTTTTCAATTTGAACTTGCGTAGCTTGAATCCTTCTGAATCAGGTTATATTTACATGCAAAAAATTTGCTGCAGAAATTTGAAGTTATGGATTTCTGCAAACTCCATTCAGATGAATAGGACAGTTCGGCAACATATCTGCCATGTTTAAAATTTCCCCGTATTAGACTTTTCTTGATTAGGCTTGGTCTGACACTCTTTACACAACTGGTATTGGCTGCCTACATAGCAGCTAATGAAAATGAATGTGGTCACATTGAAACACAACCACATTTACTTTCTTTAGCAGTGATGAAGCAGGGGACACTACATTGCAATGTACAAAGATTGTAACCCTCTGTGGTCAAATCCCTTAGAGGTCAAGTATATTAGGGTAAAAAAATACATTTAAGTGATAAAACTACCGAAAAATCTAAAAATTCAAAATACCCACTTTTTCCCATTCATTATATAAAAAAACATTGGTTCCCCCATATGTAAAAGTGTATTTAATAAATGGTTGTATTAAAATATATTTTTTATCCTGAACAGTGGGCACTGTAAAAAAAAAATCACTGGCCTTTTGGTCATCTCACCTCCCTAAAAATGAAATAAAAAAATTATCAAACAGTCATATGTACAAAATGGTACCAAATGGTATGGGTTACTTACCAAAAAACAAACCCTCTGCAGTTCTATTAATAATTAACATGTGACTTACACTGCATGGAGAACTCTGTGAAAAGAAAACCCAAAAATAATAAAGCAACTCAGGATTATCTATCTCGTGGAGTGGTAAATTAATCCCTATAAATGCATAAAAAATCTTAACCATGACTCCATATTTGGTTTAGGGTTTTTGTTATGGTTGATTTTTTTGAAACTATTTTTTTTCAAAATTGAATTTGAGCCCATTTGGATCAAATCTCTGAGATTCAAGTCAAACTTGATTTTGACCCGAATCTAAGGCGCAACAGCATTGGCCATCTTATGTGTTAAAACCAGGTAGGAAGAAGATCAACAGGAACTGGGCTGATCAGTACAAATTCTTTAACAGGGATATTGTAAGGTTGAGGATATTATGTTAGCCCCTGGTGTATACTGATAATGGAAATTCCTCAGAAGCTGAGATATGTTTAGATAACGTTATACTGTCTTAGAGGATTGTTGTTAATGGTTACAGGACTTATGTACATTATTTGACAAGCTTTATCCCTGTTTTTATGGGCAACGGTTTTGAAAATAAGATCAAGGATCAATTGGGGTGTGTGTTTTTACAATAGACAAGAAAAAGTAGATTACATGGACAAGAAGCTGCTATCTGAGAGGTGGCTTGCATCGACTGTCAGAAATAATCACTGCTGTGGGAGTTGTTGATAAACCATTTCAATCATTATAGTCTATGGCTTAATAAATAATTACAAATATGTATTAATGAGAAACGTTTACGGGTAACATAGAGGAGCCTGTTGTAGAGGAGCTGACCCGTGTAGTTGGAATGACTTCTCGGTGACAATATATTATTTTGTAATACACACTGACCCTATACAGGGAAGTGGGAATCACACAGGGTTCTTCCCAGGCGCTGACACAGCTTTGGACTTTGTTGCCATTTGATAATGTGTTCTATTTTCCTCACCATAACGCTAAGGAAATAAGTGACTGAGACGTCTTAACAGGCAGATCGTACTTACAAAAGGACAAAAAATAGCATAATAGGTAAGTCATTTTTTTTCTCTTAATACATCTTTGCAAGTTGAAAGATATACTTGCTCAGCAAAGGTATCAATACATTTACTGAGAATATATTTATGTGAACAAGTCATTTTTTCTGTATTTTTAGTTTGAATCAACCAATAATAATTTGTGTATTTATTACATTTTGAAATATGCAGAAACTTTAAATAGCTCATGAGATGCTATAAGTCCGCTATGCCGCAAAATGCCAAGATATTAAATGTCATTCCAATAATAATACAATGATATGAGCTTTAACCAGAATAGATGGCAGAACTACATTTGCATATCTTTGTCCTCATTATTTCATCAATTAGGCTGCAGCAGTCCCCTATGTAAGAATTAGTGCAATGGTAAATGATGCACGGAATCTTGTTTGGCTTCTGTATAAAAGGTTGGGTGTTATTTAGCCACAGACCAAAATGATAACAAATCAATTGGCTTAAATTCAGCCGCATCAGAATTACCAAAAGTCTGGGTAAATTACAGAATACATGAACAAAATATATCCGTCTGGCCACTAAATAAACAGGGCCACATGTATAATCTTGGCGCAAACAGGTCTGTTCTTCTGCAGTTCATACATTTGGCGCATCGTAGGTGTAATCCTGATGTGAAGTCTATCTGTGCTGCATAGTAAAAAAGTAGAAATGACTCTACAGAATTCCTGACAGCTAGAGCCATGCTTACTGATGTTAATTATAAAACTATATTTAATAAAATAATCTCCAAAATATTAAATTAATATAAAATTATATAATATAAAATGAATGTCAAATTAATGATATAGAATGTATTTATAATTAAATAATATAAAATTCACATTAAATTATATATTATAAAATTAACTCCTTAACAACCGCCCACCGTCTCTTGACGGTGGGCATTTCAGGTCGTTCGTCTGCTCCCCGGTGCTTCAACCCTTTGATTGCTGCAATTCGTCACCACAGCGCAATCAAAGGGTTTCCCTGCTCTGTCGGGTGATCGGGAGCCCAGGAAACGGCTGCACAGTCAGCCCTGGGGACCTAGAGTAGCCCCAGGACTGTCTGTGTAACAAGCCAGTGATCAGGGCAGACTGTGTGCTGCCTTAATCACTGCCTGTGTCAGACTGCCACAGATTATAATGTATTAGCATATATAAATAATTTGTTTCATCTCATTGATTTCAATATAAAAACATATTGTCGCTCACACTTTACGTTTTTTACATACCTTTTTCTGTTGTGCAAAATGGATGTGTTCAAAGAAGTGCCATGTCAATTATTGATCCATTTTTCACATGTCAAATCCCCATAGGAAACAATGGGGTACATTTTCTGAGGCTCAAAAACGTACCCAAAAACATACCAGATTTTCTGGTACGCTTTTGGATGAGTTTTACATATCTTAAAAACTTACTGGTTCCAAATTTGAATGCCTAATAATAATAATAATAATCGGGTTTTATTGGTTAATTTGGAAGAAAACGTATTGAAAAAAGCATCCGAAAAAATGGATCCAAAAACACATCAAATATGTATCCAAAAACGTATTGCAGATGCGTTTTTGGATTAGCTTTTTGGATGGAGTTTTCAGTGTGTTAATAAACGGATTGAAAAAAACATATTGGACACGTATCCAACACGCCATGTGAATATACCCTAAGGCTTAGTTCACACGGTGGATTTGGCCGCAGGTTTCAGCGTGGTTGCCGCGGCCAAAACCTCGTCCAAATCGCGCCCCAAACGCCCCCAGTTCATTACATGGTTTCCTATGGAAAATCGTATTGCCATTCACACGGCGCGGGTTTGGCCGTGGCTTTGGCCCGCGGCTTTGCCGCGCGTTTTTGAGAAGTCTCTTGTCAATTCTGGCAGCGAGTCTTCGGTGCGGTGTCCGCGCGGTGTCGCCATGGGTTTCGCCGTGCGGTTGGTGCGCGGGTTTGGGCGCGGGTTTTGTCCTGCCTATTAATTTGTATGGGTGAAAACCTCGCCGTAAACCGCGCCCAAAACCATGCCCCAACCGCGACAAAACCTGCGACGATAAATCTTGTCGGGAGACGCGAGTTTGAGGCGAGGTTTGGACGAGGTTTTGGCCGTGGAAACCCGCGGCCAAACCCGCCATGTGAACCCCTAACTGCCCTCCTAGCCTTTCCTTAAATAGCCACCTGCTAGACTAATTAATCACCTCCCAGGTGGAGGTTCTCTGTTCCTCCATCCAGAGAAGGAATCTCTAGCATCTAGCACAACACAAGACGTTTTGTTCCATCTGGAATGTGCTATCTTGGGCAATCTGGTTAATTAACAAAGTCAACATGTGCAAGCATGCTGGGAAAACATATATTTTTAGGGAGGCCTTCTACATTCCTTAGTTTTTTTTCTTTTATCACATCGCCTTCATTCAGTTTCTTCACGGCTTATGCTCTAATGCACTTCATATCTGTACACAGATACTGGATGTGTGACTGACTCAATCACCTTCTATTCTTTTTCTAAAAGATGGATGGACCATTGTACAAAATAAGCGTGTCATTCCTATTTACTAATAGATTGAAAGCTCTTGTCTGAAAAGTTAAATTAAAGGAATGCAGAATATGTTGGTGCTGTATGAGCGAGTTCACATGACAGGTTTGGATGCCGATTCTTTGTGTGGATTCCAAACCAAGTGTAAAGTGTTTAGCACTGTATCCTATGTAAAAACAGCATCATCGTTAAGGTGGCACTGATTTTAAACTAAAGTATTATCATTACAATTCTTTGGCGCAAGTGACGCGCTGGTAATCATAAAGTGCCCGAGGCAGAAATCCACCTAGAGCAGTCCGGGTCGTTTTCCCCTTCAACGAGGAAATGAACGTTCTCTCAATGCGGACACTGACCGCGCAATAACCCACTGTGTGAACTCCCACTATAACATTACTATTATTAAATTATGTTATTCTACTGTTTCCAATGCTTTTGTGTTCCTGTTATGTACATGGCTCACATGACGCTACACTTAATCACTGGCCTCAGAAATCTCTTGTAGAGCAGTCCCTAACACTGGGTGTTTTTCCAAAAATCGTGGATAACCATTTTTAAATAAGTCAGGCAATATTACTTATTTTTTTTGCTAATGAAATCTTTGTGACTTAAAGAGGTTGCTTTGAACCCCCATCTGAACTAGGAAAAAAAAATATTTCCTGTGCTGGAGGACTTAGGGCTAAAATGCATTACATGCTCTCTAGGTTGTTTGAACAAGAATTATGTAATATTACAGTTTTCATAGAGGTGCAGTATGTACAAGTAAACCCTTTCCAAAAGACAATCTCTTTAAAAAGACACTACTCCAACTAGGCCACATTTGTCTGAGATGGATTTTTAATTTCCCTATTGTTTGTATATATTGATTCCCTTCTTAAGAGATCATTTTGTATAAAATTTCTGTTGTCATCTCAAAGAGGTTTGACCTATATGTACTGTACTTGTCTATACAGGCCGTCCCCTACTTACATCGTTTCGACTTACATACGTCCCCTAGTTACAAACGGAGACTTATGGGGCGTGGCTGACATTCAACACTGAGTAATGCCCCATGATAACCAAGTGCCAGCATGCCACAGCTGCACATGAGATACAGAACGTTAGGTGAAATCTTCTAAAAAAAGGGCACAGACAGCAAAACAAATGTAAAAACTGTTCCCTGCACTATCCAAAACTAAAAAAAGAAAGGAATTACATTTAATAAATATACCTGTTCCGACTTACATACAATTTCAACTTAAGAACAAACCTACAGTCCCTATCCCGTAGGTAACCCGGGGACTGCCTGTATACATAACAATCAACAAAAATAGGATACCAACAGAGGAGTAACTAGAATTCATAGGGCCCCATAGCAAAATGAAATAGGGCCCCACCACCTAATGAGAATAAACTAAAACAGCTACATAGATAGTAATGATAAAGGTATAAATAATGCTGCCATATATCGGGGAACTTATGTAGTAGTGCTGGAGAGCAGAAAGCCACCAACTACTTGTTCCCTACAAAATGAAAATGAACAATGTTCCTGGTCCTCTTCAATCTCGGGGGCCCACAGCAGTCGCTAAGGATGCTACGACAATAGTAACACCGATGGAAACCAAGGATAGCTAGGTGCCATGTTTTAGAATGAATATGGACTGTAATGTGCATTAAGTAAATGTTGTTTAGGAACAGTCAAGCATTTACTGTGAAACAGTTTTGCATTATTAGCAGCCTTGTAAAATAAGTACAGTTGTAGTTTCTAAATTTGATGTAATCTTGACCTTGGTCCTAAGAGCAGATAAAAGCAAAGGATATTCCTGACATACTGTAAATGTTATGTTTGCCCTGCAATTAAACATATTTTTCCTTTAAAAAAAATTCCCCGGTTTTTCGACCAACAATAAAACTATGTGTTACACAATTACACTACAGAGCTATTATTTGCATAATAGTAATGATGACAATAATAATAACAATCATCATCATCAATATAATCTTTGTACTTCAGGGGGGCTACTATAGATCATATGACAGATGGGGACATGTATAAAAACTGTCTAGGTGTAAGACTTTCTTTGTAGCAACCAATCAAAGCGCCCCTTTCATTTAATATAGTTCTCTGTAAAAATGAAAGGGGCACTGTCCAAAACCCTTTCTGCATGTGTGCACTTCTTTACCATTAACCATCTATAGGGCTAGCAGCAGTTGAACACCCCATTGATTATAAATATATTACTCTAAAGTGTGGATAGGTGATAAATGTTACTGTTAGAACAACCTTTTAAAGGAGTTGTCTCACTACAAGTATTGCTTTCTATGTTAAAGATCTTGCAAAAACAAGTCACTTTGCAATATATGTCTATTAACAGTGTCCTACCTATTCCTAGATATCCCCTCTTGTATGGGCTGCATCAGCTCCTCAGGTCACTATAGCTACAGACCGGGTTTCCCTTTTCTCATGATAGGCTGCCAGCACTGGTTGCTATAGCTACAGACCTGGCTTCTACTGCAGACCAGTAGAGGCCAGTAAACATGCCCCTGAATTCAAAGTGAAACCAGGAAAACAGGACTGATGTAAGATGAATCAATGTAGTGAGACAACCGCTTTAAGTATATGAACTATCTTATATTTTCTTTTTCTCTTTGTAGAATCAATGGAAATGTCAGAAAGAAATTTTGATGGAATTTCAAATCGAGCATTTAATGCAGGGGTAAGTAACAACAATCTCGCTAATCATTGCATATTCTACCTTAAAGGGGATTTGCCAGGACGCAAGTTTCTTACCTCTCTACTTAGCACAGGGAGAATGTCAACAAATCACGCTGAGTCATGAAGGCTGCAGGGCTGGGGAGGGAGGGGGTAAGTAAGGAGTGAGGAGAAGGGAGCTTTTCAAAACTTAAGTGAAATAATAAACAGTACAACAGTGGATTCTCAATTTCAGCAAGACAAAGCCTCATAGACTGCACTTTTACCGGTGCCTTAAAAGCTCATTATTTTGCCTGTCTTCAGATAAGAAGTGTTTCACGCAAGTGCGGCCTGTCAGCTCCTGGGTCGTGTTAGTGGAAGTTTGAGGTAACTAAGGGGGATTGAGAAATGTGTGCTCTCAGAGTCTTCACTTTTTGTAATCACATATATTTAGAAAAGTGATTAAATACCCATTTTGGAGGTTACCACGTCAACATTACAAGGTGGCAAAACCCCTTTAAGTCCGGGTTCACACCGCGTATTGTGACCCGTAAATTTGCAAGCCACAAATGCGTTGGTAGCGCTGCTGAAATTACGCAGCGTATTGCCAGAGCGTAATTTCAACATTGTAAACGCAATTGTCCGAGACACATCTGTGCCTCCTATACTTTATTAGTTGTCACTTCTTTCCAGATGCCACAAAATTACGATTGTAAAATACGTGGCGTGTGATTGCGTGTTTTACATTGATCTCTATGTGTACTATATTGTACATTGTTTGAGCTGTATTACAGCAAAATTACACCTGAAATGCATGCCAAAAATAAGTCCCAAAAGACACCATATGAACAAAGGTTATCTGACATCAGAAAAAAAATTCTGCTCCTGTCCATGTGTTGTGTCTGCTAGTACAGCTCAGCACCATACAAATAAAGAGGACCAAGGTGTGATACTTTACACAGTCTATAGCATTAAGTTACGCTGTTTCTAAATAAAAAATCAGACTTGATTTCTAAACTAAGACAACCCATTTACCATTGTAACATTCACATGTACAGTCATATGAAAAAGTTTGGGCACCCCTATTAATCTTAATCATTTTTAGTTCTAAATATTTGGGTGTTTGCAACAGCCATTTCAATTTGATATATCTAATAACTGATGGACACAGTATATTTCCGGATTGAAATGAGGTTTATTGTACTAACACAAAATGTGCCATATGCATTAAACCAAATTTTGACTGGTGCAAAAATTTGGGTACCCTTATCATTTTATGATTTGAATACTCCTAACTACTTTTTACTGACTTTCTGAAGCACAACATTGGTTTTGTAACCTCACTGAGCTTTGAACTTCATAGCCAGGTGTATCCAATGATGAGAAACGGTATTTAACGTGGCCAATTGCAAGTTGTTCTCCTATTTGAATCTCCTGTGAAGAGTGGCATCATGGGCTCCTCAAAACAACTCTCAAATGATCTGAAAACAAAGATTGTTTCAACATAGTTGTTCAGGGGAAGGATACAAAAAGTTTGTCTCAGAGATTTAACCTGTCAGTTTCCACTGTGAGGAACATAGTAAGGAAATGGAAGACCACAGGGACAGTTCTTGTTAAGCCCAGAAGTGGCAGGCCAAGAAAAATTCAGAAAGGCAGAGAAGAAGAATGGTGAGAACAGTCAAGGACAATCCACAGACCACCTCCAAAGAGCTGCAGCATCATTCTTGCTGCAGATGGTGTCACTGTGCATCGGTCAACAATACAGCACACTTTGCACAAGGAGAAGCTGTATGGGAGAGTGATGCGAAAGCACGCCACAAACAGAGTCGCCTGAGGTATGCAAAAGCACATTTGGACAAGCCAGCTTCATTTTGGAAGAAGGTCCTGTGGATTGATGAAACAAAGATTGAGTTGTTTGGTCATACAAAAAGGCGTTTATGCATGGCGTCCCCAAAAACACAGCATTCCAAGAAAAACACTTGCTACCCACTGTAAAATTTGGTGGAGGTTCCATAATGCTTTGGGGCTGTGTGGCCAATGCCGGCACCGGGAATCTTGTTAAAGTTGAGGGGCGCATGGATTCAACTCAGTATCAGCAGATTCTTCAGAATAATGTACAAGAATCAGTGATGAATTTGAAGTTACACCGGGAATAGATATTTCAGCAAGACAATGATCCCAAACACAGCTCCAAATCTACTCAGGCATTCATGCAGAGGAACAATTACAATGTTCTGGAATGGCCATTCCAGTCCCCAGACCTGAATATCATTGAACACCTGTGGGATACTTTGAAGCGGGCTGTCCATGCTCGGCGTCCATCAAACTTAACTGAACTTGAATTGTTTTGTAAAAAGGAATGGTCAAAAATACCTTCATCCAGGATCCAGGAACTGATTAAAAGCTACAGGAAGCGATTAGAGGCTGTTATTTTTGCAAAAGGAAGATCTACTAAATATTAATGTCACTTTTCTGTTGGGGTGCCCATACTTTGCACCGGTCAAATTTTTGGTTAATGCATATTGCACATTTTGTGTTAGTACAAATAAACCTCATTTCAATCCGGAAATATTACTGTGTCCATCAGTTATTAGATATATCAAATTGAAATGGCTGTTGCAAACACCCAAATATTTAGAAACTAAAAATGATTAAGATTAATAGCGGTGCCCAAACTTTTTCATATGACTGTAAATACCACAGGGGGAAAGAGCTCTGTAAAGAATTTTAGCAAGGAACAATAACAACACTGTAGTATCTATTTCCACTGAGCTATCCATGTATTAAGTCCAATATCAATAATTTATCTATGAACTCTTTGTGTGGAACTGTATCAAAGGCTTTAATGACATTCCGGCAGGTATGTGATATTCACAGCACCACCTTAAATCAACAGTTTTGTAACATAGTCAAAGCAATCAGTTAATTCTTGCTGTTTTGGGTCCAACAAGTTGTTGATTTTTATATGGTCAATTATGTTCCATTTCAGGAGACTTTCATTATTTTTACTACTACAAAAAACAAGCTCATTGGTCAATCGTTACCAGAGTGTTCTTTAGTACACTTAGTATCTGCTAGACAGGAACATTTGCCATTTCCTGTTAGAAGGGGCTAGTTAAACAAATCATTTAGAGGAGTAGAAATCACAAATTAGAGTTCTTTAAATGGAATCTGTCACCATTTTTTTACTTATTTTTCTTATTAAAACAAGACCTTGATCCATATACTTTTCTTCTCATCCGTTTTCATTTTCTGATTGTAAATTTCTCAATTCAGTTGTCTGTATTTGATTGTGGGGACAGCTTTCTTGCCTGCACTGTTTTTAGAGAGATGCTTTACAGCAGCTTCATGGACATAGGAGCCTGTGAACTTCTATAGGAGAGTTTTCTAGGCACGCTCTGTGACCTGGGAGAAATCAGGGAGGGGGAGCTGTGACATCTCCTATTGTGAATGGTGGATCCTCTGTTATCTGTACACATTGATGTCACCTTTCAGTTTAATCCTGCTTGTACTGATAATCAGTAGACTGCTGAAAATCTTTCTCTACAGTACAGTAGAGATGATGGTGCCGCTCACCTAAGTGGGGGTTCAGGTGCTCAGTGGAATGGATAACAGTGCAAATACGAAGAAAATCCACGGCACTCCTTGAGTTCTTTGTGAAGATAGTTATTTTAATCACATAATAGATAAGTTACATGGTAGTAGATAATTTCAGCACCCCATGTTACACATTATGCATGATGAGAATAAAATAGTGGAAGTCCGATGTTTCGGCCTTTTAGCCTTACTGCAGGGACCTATTCAGTGGGGAGTAGGACTTGGCCAGAGCGTACTTCTAAAATGCTCTGTTTCGGCTCCCATAGACTTTCACTTTCCCTGAGTCAGGGAAAACAGCAGATAATCATAACTCTAAATGAGTGCTATGAATTACCATATTTGTGGTCCGTACTTTGGGCATATTGCAGTGCAATTACGGACTGCAAATACACCATGTGAACATACTATTGAAGGTGTTTATTGTTTATATCTAAGAGCACAAGTTTTGTCTTACTAATTGTAAAAAAATGCCCCAAAAATATGAGTCAAGGAGGTCAAAAGCTTCATTTGTACTTTAGTTTTTGGTCAGTATTTTTCATTTATATCTAAGCCAAAATTAGGAATGGATTAAAAAAAGAATAGTAATGGGAATGTTTCCATTATAATATCTACCCTGTTTCCCCGAAAATAAGACACCCCCGAAAATAAGACATGGTGCATTTTTTTATGCAATTCAGAGTTTGACTGCTTATGCTGATGTTTGTGATGAAATCAGTACAGTATATTAATACATGTTGATGTTTTGTTCAACAATAAATGTGAATTCTTGTTCATAGAAAAAAAACTATCCCCTAAATACATCTTAGCTCGTCTTTAGGAGCAAAAATCAATATAAGACACTGTCTTATTTTCGGGGAAACAGGGTATGTGTAGGACCCACTCCTGGTTGTAGCTTAAACAAATAGATGAAAAATACTGTGTGAATGAGGCTCAACTGCATTTTATTATCTCTGCCTAGCAGAATTTTCCTAATTAGTGTAGTCATCATCTGTATGAACATATGCAAAACATGAGTGGCACCTAATCATTGTATTTTCTCTGAATATTTAAGGACAATGATAACGAAAAAGCAGAGGGGTATTATGATGATGTCGATATTACGAACAAGAAAGATGACATTTATGATGATGTTGGAATTAGCAAAAAGAAGAACAATAATGATTCCAATTTTCTTAGGTAAGCCAAAAAAAACCCTATCTTTCATGTATTTCCCATGTAAGCATTAAAGGAGTTGTCTCACTACAAGGATTGCTTTTAATGTTAAAGATCTTGTAAAAACAAGTCACTTTGCAATATATGTCCTTTAGCAATAATATATCCCCTCTTGTATGGTCTCCATCAGTTCTTCAGGTCGCTATAGCTACAGACCTGTTTGATCCCTCCTGATAGGCTGCCAGCACTGGTCGCTATAGCTACAGACCTGGCTTCTACTGCAGCCTAGTAGAAGCCAGTAAACATCCCCCTGAGTTCAAAATGAAACCAAGAAAACAGAACTGAAGTGAGATGAATCAATGTAGTGAGACAACCCCTTTAACTATCAATTGCATTTTGCAGGTTATTGCAGATGAGGCTTTTAGGCTATGTTCACACGGCATAATTGCGGGGCGTAATTACGCCCTGCAATTACGCCGGGACTACGGGAGCTCGCGCCGACTCCCACGGGGCCGGCAGCCCGACGGCCCATAGAAATTCATTACTAACGGTGTGTATTCGCCTCTAGTAATTGACATGTCACTTCTCTCCCCGCTCGGCGTATTGTGTGAGCGGGGAGAGGAGACGTAATCCATAGTTCTCTATGAGAACTGTGGATTAACGTAATGACTGGGACGTATCTCGCCCCGTATTTAGCGCAGTGTGTGAACATAGCCTTAAAAGGCAAGTTCCTGATAAAAGAATAATGTTACTAGGGTTTAGCCAAGGGTGAGTGCAAAATACATCCAAGGCCTGAGAGGGCCCCTAGCTCTTGTAACACGTTTACAACTGCAGAGAGAAGGGAAACCCTAGATTTACAAAACATTCTTTTTCAATTTTCATCCGGGTGAACAATTCTAGGTGAGTCCTGATATTTAGTAGAATAGACTATATTATTATTATTAGGCTATGTCTACACAGCACACAAAAAAAATCGTATTTTCGGTGGTTTTTGGATTCTAAAACCGCTGAAAATCCGATTGTTTTGCATGCCCATAGACTTTAAGAGAAAAAACAACCTGCAGTCTCCACAGGTCGTTTTCTGGCGCCAGTGTTTTTAGGAACATGTTGTAAAATCCGCTGGTGTCTGGCATCTTTCGGTCGGTTTTCTGTACATTCAAGTGTACGGCCAACGTGAAAAAAGCTAAAACTAACAGCATTTTTTGCGCAAAACGTCACCAAAACCGCGGTCGTGCATCGGACAAAAAGCCGTCGACTTTCTGATGGTTTTTCCTCCTATGCTGTGCGGTCCTAGCCTTATTATTATTTACTGGAAAATGCTGTGAGCATACAGTGCTCAAGAGCCAAAGATGTTTATGCAGAAAATTCTGCAGAGACGAGTCGTGTCTGTAAGAAATCTTTATAGTGGCCTCAGCTGAATAGAAAAGAATTAGGAAAGTGAAGGACTTCAATCACAGAAGACATTAAGGGCAACATGTATGAAAACTGTCTAGGTCTAAAACTCACTTTGTTGCCCATAGCAACCAATCAGAGCGCCCCTTTCATTTCATATAGTGCTCCAGAAAAATGAGAGCAGCGATCTGATTGGTTGCTATGGGCAACAAAATGAGTTTTAGACCTAGAGAGTTTTCATACATGTGGCCCTAACTGAGAGCTGTTTAATAACAGGAACTGTCAAGCAAAACCAAAAAATTCCAAATGTTCTACCCGAGTCTTCAATTATCTCCCTTTGATGTGTTCTGAGCTAGTTTGGGATTTTGCTGTGCTGTATGCTTCTATGTAGCCAAGCAGCAGCATTTCCTTTGCCCTGTTAAACCACAAACCTCGGGCTCTTGTGCTGTACTTTGTCTATCTTCCTCCATCCCAATTTCAGTCTCTGTGGATAGCAAATGTTTCCTACCTGTGGTAAAAGCCTTGGCAGACAAGACCAAGAAAAATGGCATCAAAAGCTGATCCGTGTGCGTGACATAGAGCTGAGTTTAGGAAAAAGCTGAAAAATGTTATAACAGTACATTATAAAAGTGCTCAACTTTGGTAAAGTTATTATTCAGTAATATTGCCCTGGGAATACATGATAGTACCATGTTTTCCCAAAAATAATACAGGGTTTTATATTATTTTCATTTACAAAAAAAAGTGCTAGGGCTTATTTTTGGTTTGGGCTTATTTTTGGAAAAACACGGTAATATTTGTTTCCTATTTGGTATTATTTTTTAACTATATTACTGACTTAAGATATATGGTCAAGTCACATTATTATGACCACCAGCTAACATCCAGAGAAACCGCCCTATGCAGCACAAAAAGCTGGGCTGGGAGTGACTCAATAAGGTCCTGGTAGGTTGTCACAGGTGTCTGGAGCATACCAGATGAGCATGAGTCCAGAGTATTAACTGGGCCAATAAAGGCCAATAAAGTTTCTGCTAAAAATAATTGGAGGTTCAGGTAGATTATTATCAGTAGACCATACTTGCAAAAATAGCAGTTGAGCTATGCAGAAATTTAGCCATGAGTTGCTCGTATGAGTTAGCTTTAGATTATTAACACTCTTGAATGATGTTGCGCATCGGATCTGGGTCAGGTCAATTTGGTCCGACTCAAATATGACAGTAACACTACTTTTGAATAATAATCTCCTAATTTGGATTTTTTTTTTTATAAAACATGTTTATATGCAGCAAAAATATTAAAACATAAAATAATACATGTGATATTGTCAAAATACTGAAAGCTAGAATATATTATTATGGTATTTATTCCACAGGTCTACATTGTTAAAAAAAAGGGGAAAAAAAAACAATGGCAGAGTTGTAGTTTTTTCCAATCCCAGCACAAAATATTTTAAAAAGTTAATCAATATATTGTATGCACCCCAAAATGGTGTCACTGAAAGCCACACGTTATCCTATAAGAAACAAGCCCTCAAGTTTTAGGTTTTGAGATGCATTGCAAAATTACTCAGTCCTGAATGACTAAAATATACTGGTCCTTATGTTACTGACCAGATCGTTTACCCCCCTTAATGACCAGGATCATTTTAATTTTCATTAGTACAAGCAGGTTTGAATGCCTTAGTGTTATTTTTTTGCGCTCACTTATTCCAATAATTTTTTTACATTTTTTATAAAAAAATTTTTATTTTTATGTAACGTTTAAAATATATTTTTAAAAAAAAAAATAATAAGTCTAGGGAAAATGATACAAAAATGTTTATGTATTTTTTTTTTTTTTTTTAAAGTCAAAACAGTAAAAGTGATGCTAGAATAAGGTTTATAATTTTGTCACTTTTTTGTTACAATGTTTTGTTACATGTTTACATGTAGGTAATATAAAGTTCTAAGGTTGTTGAGGTGGGGCTAAAAGTTGTGGTTTGGGCTGACAGTGTTTTTTTTTAATTTTTTGTGGTTTTCTTTTTTCTTTTACATATTGTGCCAAGTTTTACACTGAATTACCTTAGAACACTAGTACCAGTAACGGGAAATATAGCCTTCTGACGTAACTGCCGAGCTGATCTAATAAGACCCAGCAGCATTTGTAACTATTGACCGGGTGCTCACGTGACTGCAGGGTCTAGCAAGCCAGGAGAAAGCAGGGAGCTCACTGAGCATGGCATATATAGCATTTGAGAAGGCAGGGACAGTAATAAGCTGTCCCAGCCTCCTCAGTGAAAAGCCCCGCTGTGGCTGACAGCTAGCTCTCCACTTTTACAGCTGCACAATTAGTGCACAGCTGCAAACTCTGCACTGACATTTTAAAAAGTCCTTGCACAGTCAGATGTCAACATATAAAGTCAATGGGCAGATGGCATCTCGTTAAAGGGTTACACTCCCTGTTTTTGGTTAACACTTTGTCAACTGTATCTCTTCTGCAGCCTTTTACATTACTGTACCCTTTTGTTTATATCTGAAAGCAATGAAGCTCTGTGCTTGAAGCTCTCATTTGGTCCATACTAAGCCAATGCTCATGCCATTTCTGAACCATCTGAGGGGAGAATATTAAACAGTAGGAGACACTAAATCATGTTTAAACCTCCATTGATGAAAGTAAAATAAACTTTAGTGAGTTTTTTTATATGTATTAGCTTTTACAAAGAAACATTAACCACTATAATAAATGCTACTATATTAGTTAGCCAATATATTAAGTTGTTCAAGTTGAATACGTCTCCAGTCTAAATACAAATCTTCAGGAACAATACTTACCACGCACAAGTTCTGTAAATACAGGCTCAGACTTGCCCAAAGGGGATCAGGGAGAAGACCCTCAGTGGGTACCAGGGTATAGTGGGCCTTTGATCGTGGTTGACCCCAGGGCATGGTAAGCCTGAGGCATATTTTCTTGAAGAAAGGCAGAGAAAGAGAGGCATTAAGCAAGAGACAAAGGCATGTGCAGTATGTGCAGTATATACAGTAGTTGTAGGGTGGGCCCCAAGTATCAACTGCACTGGTGAGCCTAAGAATTTGCTCCACTATTGAGTTGTAGAAATCAACACCATTGGTGGGCCCTAGGCAAGCCTAAGTTTGACACTGTGTATGTAGCCTGTGTAAATATCCAGGCCAGCCAAGCCTATTATATAAATAGTAACCCCAATGCCTGGATTTTAGGTTGAAAGAGGCTGGTGGGCATTAGCAGGGAATATTTTTTTTGCTGCTAAATTAACATCTGAGGCTTAGAACATTCTCTCACACCTCCTTGCACTCAGGCAACCGTATTCCTGTAATTGTATCTTTACATCTAGCTATTTATCTCCCCTTAGTCTCGCACTGGAATTTGACATTAAAAATCAAATTATTCCAGGTACAATAGTTCAATAGCTGTATAATAGTAACAGTCTGCTATGTATATAAAATGTTAAGCAACATTTCAAATACTTACATACTATATGTCTACAATCTCTAAACATTGAATGGTAACATCCCTGGTTGTTTAGGGTATTGAGCAGGGCGGTGGAGTCGAAGTCATGAAGTTGGAGTCGGTGCCCATTTTGGTGGAGTCGAAGTCGTTATTAAATGGACAGACTCCCAAAATATAAAGTAAATTGGTATAGTTCAATGCAGCGGTAAGAGCAAGAGGAATTGGTTCTTGCCAGTGCTACTGCTGCCATATCTTCAGCCTCATCAGATGAGGAGTGTCATTTTCAAAAGTATTTGGATGACATGGAGCAGGCAAAGTGTTGCCACAGGCGTAAAGATTCCGCTCCCATAACAGACATATTGACAGTATTTCAGCAACATTTCTCACCTGCTTTCAAAAAAGTAGAAGAGTTCAACTGTTCATCAGAACTGACTGTGCATGAAGCAATTTCTTTATACCCTGAAATTGTTAGAAATGTTGCCCATGAGGTCACCACTTTGCCCCCATCCCAAGTTAGTGTAGAGAGGCTGTTCTATAGCCTGGAAATAATGAGATCAGATGTGAGGTCATCTATGAAGGAGGATCTGGTGGAGGCGATACTATTTCTCATACACTCACTCCACAAATGTTATTCAGTGCATTTTTGTTGAAAACTGTTTTTTCACACTTAGTGCAGCATTTTGTATATTTACAATTTTTTAAAGTGTTCTAAAGTTTTATCCAATAAATATATTTTACACTGACAAGCAAAAGGGTAACAATGTTTTAAATGTTTGACTTTCAGGCTCCATATCTCACCATCCACTACAGCTTTGTGCATGACCATCATTTTATAGACAATCATATTGGCTATCTCATACATAAGTTTGACCTGCAACTTTTTAGCATATGCTTAGTTATGCAGATTATTGTCATGTAACTGCATTGTTACTGTTTTGCTCCTGGTGGTAGAACAATCTTTTTCTTCTTGTTACTACAAATTACAACCTGTTCTCACATTCCCTAATAGCTCAGTGTTATTAGGCTGATTCCCAAGCGAAAGGTCACTGGTTCGAGCCGCTATGAAGAATATTTCCCAAGAAAAGAGAAATAGCATTATCCAGCTCATCGATAGCGTCTCTCAGACAAGGAAATTGCCAGACTGCATCATGTGAGGCCATGACAGCTGGAAGAATATGAAATGAAGTTCATCCATCCATTCAAAAGCCAAAGGTGGATGTCCAGGCAAAATATCAGAGTCAACAGGTTGGCTCATCACAAGGTCTTTCAGTTCTAACGCGACAGACATGGCTCATAGGCTTCATAAGAGTGATATCACAGACGTCCATGCAAGCACTGGGCAACATGCATTACACAGGTCTGGAATGATGGGCTGAAAAAAAAGATGAAGAAGCCTCAACTTCAATCTCGTCATATGAAGCATTGGCTTGAGTATGCAAAACATTATGAAAAATGGAAGATTAGAAACGGGTGATTTGGAGCGATGAGATGAAGGTCAATAGACCTGGCTCTTGTGGTTGCAAATGGGTTTGGATGAATGAGGCTAATGGGTCAAGAAATTGAAAAAACTGTCAAGTTCGGTGGAGGAAGGCTGATGATATGGGGTTGTTTCAGAGACAAGGATGTTGGATAGTTGACCAGGATCGATGTTGATCTCAATGCTGAGCTCTATGTGAGTGTCATACAATATGAGTTACTTCATATACTCGAGTACTATGGGTATGAAAAGGATGACATAGTGTTCCAGCAGGATAATGACCTGAAACAGATGTCAAGGTTGGAGAGGGAATGGTTTAATGACAATGAAGTAGAGTTACTGTATTGACCTCCACAGTCCCCAGATCTCAACCCAATTGAACATTTGTGGGTAGAATTGAAGAAAATGCTGTATTCTTACCAAGTCCATTTCTGCACCAACATTGGGAATGTGTAGAAGAGACCTGGGATCAGATTTTGGTCAAGATATGCTTGAATCTGATCCAGAGCCCAGTAGGATTCAGGCAGTACTGAAAACCAAAGTTGTATTTCCTAAATACTAACAAAATAATACAAATTAAAATGTAGTTTTTTAGGAGCAAAACAGTAGCAATGCAGTTACATGACAAGAACTAAGCAGATTCTAAACACTTGCAAGTCAAATTTATGTATAAAATAGCTAAGATGATTGTTTATAAAATGATGGTAGTTTCATGTGCAAAGCTGTAGTGTAGTGTAGTGTAGTGTAGTAAGATGTGGAACCTGAAAGTTCAAAACATTGTTACCATTTTACTTGTCAGTATATGTTCTACCTTAATAGGTTGATTATTGTATCATAAGGTGATAAACAGCCGGATGTGACCATTTTACTACAGTAAAGTTATCACTTAAATATGCGCCATGTATGAGGGAGTCAGTCGGGAGTCAGAGTTAGGGAAATTGACGAGTCGGAGCTTTGGCTTACTGACTCCACAGTCCTGGTACTGAGAGTTTAATTAGTCCATCCTTAAGTAGGTCCTTCAAGTCCAAGTCTAGGAATAGAAGACCATGGGCAACTGCAAGATTTATCACCCCATATAACATGGCTTTGGCTGAATATTTCCTAACAAGACACTATTTTGACATCTGTGGGGATGTAAATCGCAAGCTTTTCAGCTGCCTCTCCATTACTCCAGCATGACTTTCAAATGCAGAATTAGTAAATACGAATATATTTAACATTTTAGGTGAATGTATTTTAGATTAACATAATTTCTTTTCCACATGTACTTAGCAAAATCGCCAAACCTTATGATGAGGCTGCAGAGTTCACCAAGAAGCATTCACGCATTATAAAATTTGTTATCATTGGAATTCTTTGTGCAGGTAAGCTCTGAGTATGTTAAGTGTCATCATCTGAAATCATAAGGCTGGGTTCATGTTCAGTGTTTTGCAATGTTTTTCATGGCATTTTCGTTGTTATTTTTTACAGTATGTTTTTTGTTAAAAAAAAAAAAAACTGTGGCCAGATGTTACTTTAAAGGGATATTTCCATCACAGACAATGATGGCATATCAATAGTATACATGGTTGTACTTGACTGTACTTGGAACTCCCACTGAAATGAATGAAGTGTGACCGTGCAAGCACAGCCACTTTTCCATTTAGAAAGGAGAGTTTCTGACATTGACTATCTGACATTAATGACATGTCTTATTAATATGCCATCAAAGTCTGTGAGTGGACAACTTTTTTAAAGATTATATCAAATTACTGAATAGTCTACATATACAACGCTCCTATTTGTGACATTGTTAGGTTTTTGCCTTTTTTCTTCCAAGCTCAGCTTGCACTAGGTATGGAATTTTCTGGTGTTCTTACCACATGTTTCTCTATAGGACTTCAGAAATAACAGAAAAGATTTTTACAAACATTTATAAATGGAATGTATCACCAATACTTTTCCTTTACAATTAAAACCTGATAATTGTACTTCCCCCATACTCTGGAACTCACTGCCCCAACATATTAGACTTTCCTCCACTTTCGTCAGCTTCAAAAGCAACCTATAACCTACAATAACCCTGCTGCCACTGTGCTACCCCGCAAACATGTCTGCCCCTCACCATCTGTCTCTTTCCTCCTCCGTCGTAGATTGCAAGCCCTTGAGGGCAGGGTCCTCTGTACCAGCTGTAAGTCATTCATTGTCACCATTGCACTTGTGTGACATATGTTATGTATGTAACCACCCCACTCGATCTTGCCAGAGCTGCCTTTAACAGTATTTAGAGATATGCCAGACTAAACCTACATGGACATAAGAGCCTGTGAACAGGATCAGACTCATTGACTATGGAAAAGTTTTCTAGAGATGCTCAGTGATCTGTGCAGAAGCCATTGTGTAGGAAGGAGGAGGAGGAGGGGAGCTGTGGCCAGCGCCTATTGTGAATAGTAAGATGGTTATCCCCCCATTGGAGTCATCTTTCATTGTAATCTTGTCTTTGATGATAATGATGAGACTGCTGAGAAGTGATCGCTACAGAACAGGAAGTCTCAGCCTATTATTAGGCTCAGTGGCCAAAGTGAAAACGGCACGATTTCATTTTTTTTTTTTTTAAATATACAGTAGGTAGAGATATAGAACAGGAGCAGACTTCCTGACTTCTATGGGAGAGTTTTCTAGAAATGCTCAGTGATCTGTGAACAGGTGATTGTGTAAGGACAAGGAGGGGAGCTGTGACTATCACTTATTGTTAGTGGTGAAAACCTGTGTTATCTACACATTGGTGTCACCTTTTATTGTACTCTTGTCTGTGATGATAATGTGGAGACTGCTGAGTAGTAATCTCTACAGAACAGGTGGTGTCAGACTATTATTAGATATAATGGCCAGAGTGAAAAATGCAAGATTTCAGTATTTTTTTTTAAATATAGGTAATCATATACAAAATGTAAAAAAAAAGAAAACAGAACATCATTTAATTAGTAATTCGTTTGTTAATGTTTATATAGTTAAAGTTCTCAACATGCAGTTTCACAGAGCCACAGCCAGCTTTAGAATTACACATGCTGTTCAAATTGTGAACAAGTCTGCTACTTAAGCTGTTCTTACTTATTAGTGTTACACTTGTGTAAATCTCTTGCACTCATGTCAGTGCAGTACTCAGGCTGCAAAGTTCTAAAAAGTATTTAATTAGCTAGATCAGAGGCTTTCAAAGTCCATTACTAGAGATAAGACTCTGTAGGAGGTGATTCACCATGGAGGAACTGAGTGACTGACGGTAGCTTAGCGAAATGAGAAATAATAGAGAGCAGGGAGAGGTAGTAAATAGAGAAATATATGTGCCATGAGAGTAGATAAATTCTTGTCTCCTGACTAAAAAAAATTAACAAAGCAATGTATTTAGAAAAGTCTTCAATTATTTATCCCTGCAAGTTAAAAGCCAGTCATTGTAGTGAGAAAACCCTTTAAGTATGTGTTACAGTTTATTTAAAATGCTCATTGACGTTTAGTGCAGCTACACTTTAGGAACATGATATGGCTGAAAAGTATTAATATCGAGTTTAAAAGCATAACTTTCAAAGTGAAGTAAATCTCCATCTTGCTTTGAAGGGACATGAAATGCTGTACACACCTATAGGGGTTTTGCCATGAAGCAGAATCCCCTGTAGAGGTCAACTTGTACCTCGCTTCAAACCGGCTTCAGTGAAAGGGGAGAGGGTCGCATTTATGCAGTTCTCACTTATTCATGTCTATGAGAGTTCCGAATGTAGCCAAGCAAACTTATTCAGAACTGCCAAAGAAAAGAACAGAGAGAACTGTGCAAGCACAACCCTCTCCCCAGTCTCTGAAGCTGGCTTGTACCTCACTACGAGCCGGCTCCCATGGGGGATTCTGCTTTGTGGAAAAACCCCTTTAATTTAGAAAAATTCAGGGTCCAAAATGTAACAACTGTAGCAATTTATTGTTGTCTGTTTTTTAGGGTATACAGCTTACTTTATTGCAGCTTGTGTCTTGAACTTTCAACGTGCCATTGCCTTAGTGGTAATAACATGTGTGGTACTCTTCTTCTTGACCTATGACCTCTTGGCGGCACGTTTTGGCAATCAGATTAAACTTTTCTTGAAACCACTTGGCCGTTGCTTGAAGAAGAACAAAAAATGGATGAAATGGTGAGTTCTCTTTTCTTTTTGAATTTTACTGAGGATTTAACATGCTATAAAACAGTAGAAAAGTTTAAAGGGAATTTATCATCATGTTTTAAAGCCTTAAAATTGCTGACAGCACTAGTTAGACGGCTGCATCATCGTATCCTAAGTCCCATTTGCATGTTCTATCTACTGTTGTTCTATCCCCATGTTCTGCATTTACTCATAGTTTTTGTGTGACCTTTTTTGGCTTGTAAAAAACATCATGATTTTAACATTCCACCTGGAGCATACACTGTGTGAAAAAAATACTACTTATAAATAAAGCATTGATTGCAGTTCATTTTATATTTCACATTTCCGCAAGCATCTGACTAAAGAATTTTTTGTAAACAAAAAACGGAAAAACACTGCAAAAAAAGGGTAACAAAAAAGTCTCTAAAAACACTATGGGGGACATGTATAAAAACTGTCTTGGTCTAAGGCCTCGGTCACACAGCTTTTTTTGTCCGCGGATTGGCGCCTTACTCCGCGCCGGATTTGCGCTGCAGTACGGCGGCAATCCGTCGGAGTAATTACGGTAATCCACTGTTCTCATAGAACGCGCGTACGCGCCGTAGATAATGACAGTCTATGGGGCCGGGGAGCGGCGCCCCTCGCCGCACTCCGGCCCCGCCCCCGCCCCTTATTCACGCCGGATTTGCGAGCGCAATCCGGCTCACAAATCCGCCGTGAATAAGCCGTGTGAACACGGCCTAAGACTTTCTTTGTTGCCCATAGCAACCAATCAGAGCACCCCTTTCATCTTTTCAGAGCACTATATGAAATGAAAGGTGCGCTCTGATTGGTTGCTAAGGGCAACAAGAAAAGTCTTAGACCAAGACAGTTTTCAGACATATCCCCCTATGATTCCATCTACACAGGAAGCATTTCCACTTCGTTTTCCACGTGGACTGTTGAACCACCCCCATAGAATTCAAAAATCCGAGTTGTAGTCTACACAATTTGGATTTTCTTGCGATTGGATTTCAAAACAAGAACATGTTCGTTATTCCGCCATGTTTTAGGATAAAAAAAAGTGTCCCAAACATTTTTATGTTGGATCCATGTCCAACACCTCATAGAGATGAATGGAACTTGGTTTCTGACTGATCCACATTGAAAAATACTTGTCGGTTTTGGGATTTAGATGCCAACTAGTATTTTGACATTTGTCGTGTGGATGTACCCTTGGTGTTAAAGAGAGCCTGTCACATATGCCCCCCTTGCTGAGGGCAGCACAAGCTAGTGTCAGACCTGCTGTTTCCAGCGCTGTGTCCTTATTCTGTAAGATGCAGGAGTGTTTAATGCTCAAATCTGGCAGTTTGCAGCCAGAAAAGAGTCAGTTTTTTTCATGCCCCGCCCACCTGGGGCTATTCCTGCCCACTTCATAACAGATGAACCTATTACTTTGAATAGGTTGAAACATGTGAATAACTCTCAGGTGGGCGGGGCCACCTGATGTATGCAAGTGCCCATGAGATCTCTTTTTATTGTAAAATAAAAAATAAATCTTGAAACCAATTTCAATAGTTATTTAACTCTGATTAATTGGACCAGATGTAAGAAAACTGTCTAGGTCTAAGACTTTCTTTGTTGTCCATAGCAACCAATCAGCGTTCCAGTTTCATTTTTTAAAAGCACTATATAAAATAAAAGGGGAGCTCTGATTGGTTTCTATGGGTAACACAAAAAGTCTTACACCTAGACAGTTTTCATACATGACATTCTTAGTTTCTAAGGCTATGTTCACACGGCTTAACTGCGTGGCATACAGCACAGCAGCTCACGCCGATCGGCACGTACTCCCGCGATGCGGGGGGCACTTGCCCATAGACATTCATTACTTGCAGCGTGTAAGAATCTTATGCACTTAAAGGGGTTGTCTCACTACAGGGATTGCTTTTTTATGTTAAAGATCTTGCAAAAACAAGTCACTTTGCAATATGTGTCCATTAACAGTGTCCTACCTATTCTGAGATATCCCCTCTTGTATGGGCTGCATCAGCTCCTCAGGTCGCTATAGCTACAGACCTGGCTTCTACTGCAGCCTAGTGGCAGCCAGTAAACACGCCCCTGAATTCAAAATGAAACCAAGAAAACAGGACGAATCAATGTAGAGAGACAACCCCTTTAAATATTAAGTTAATTAAAATGCAATGGAGCCAAAAATGCACAAAAATGGTTAAACTGTCACAAATAAAAAGTTTTAGTATGTTTGCTAGTTCTCCATTGACTATAGCAAACATCTGGCTGTAGTGTTATGGTTAGAAAATGATGCAGCAAAAAAACACTGCGAAAAATGCCAAAAAAAACCTTGTTTTTTCAACCGAATTCTAAATACGACATTAAGCCTGAAGGCTTTCTTTACATAGTTTTTTGTGGCTTTTTCAGAGGGAATTTTTGGGTGGCTATTTTTTATTATACAGACATACATGTTTTTCAGGTATTTTTTAATATATCGGAGTCTAAAAATGTCTGGAAAAAGTCACTATTTTTGAAAAAAACAAAAACTCTTTGGACTAAAAAGGAGGATACAAAATGCCACAGTGAATATGCTATTTGTAGTTTATTTGATAATGCTGTCCACAGTGTTTTACAGACACATGCTGTATGTGAATCTCCCTGAGGCTAGAATCACATAGGGCTTTATGTATGAAAACTGTCTAGCAGTTAGACTTTCTTTGTTGCCCATAGCAACCAATCAGATCTTAGCTTTTATTTTTGCAGAGCACTATATTAATTGACAGCTGAGCTATAGTTGGTTGCTATGAGTAACAAAGACAGTTTTACTGTTAGACAGTTTTAATACATAAGGCCCACTAGTGTAGTTCAAGGAAAAAACACATAGGGTGACAATTTTTATGCGCATAATATTAGCCTAGAATGCGCCTGATTTGTGAACCTGCTCTACAGCAGGTCATAAATCAGGCACATTCAAGCGCTAGGGTGACATTTCTGACTCAGGTATACCACTTTGAAAGTGGTTTACCTGTTCCAGCTGTAATGCATCTAGAAATGCCGTAAAGAAGCTATAGATTTATAGCTTCGTACGGTTCTAGTGCGTCCCGCCTCCCCACGCCTCCCGATCCCAGGCGCATTACAAAGTGCCGCTTGCGCTTTGTAATGCGCCCAGGAGTGGCATGCGGGAGCGATTTCAGCGCAGCGAACGGGGCTGCGCCTGATAGCAGGCTGGAAAGACGCCAGATATCTGGCGCAGCCCCGTTCATACATGTTGCCCATAATTTACTAATTTTTTTAGGCTTTTTTATGTGCATTTCTTTCTTTGATGCATTACTACTCTTAATGTATAATTTGGTGCATTTATGTATTATAAAATGCATCAATTATGCATAAAACAACAAAATACTTTTGAGACACACATAAAGCTTGCTTTTATGCATCAAGAATTGACATGCACTTGTGTGTTTTTACATGTCGCATAATGAATTTTTTATGCATATCGTGGAGTATAAAGTGCATGTAAAATATGCATTAAAAAATGTGTGAACCCAGCCATAGAAAATTTTCATTCTTACAAAATTCTTGTAAAATTTCACAATTTGATGTCCAGTGAGACAGTGCTTGGAAGGCAGATATGAAGAACTTTCTTTAGGTTGGGGCTCCACAATATCACTTTCTATAACTACCTTAAAATTCTATACAAAATAGCACATGTAATTTTACATGTGAAGTCGCATGCAATTTTATTATAAATGTATTTATTGGGATAATTGCAAAAAATCCAGTATTGCTAGATTTGTTGTGATGTTGATATTAACAGTTTGGTCGAGTGCACTAATTGCATGTAATTTAACACTGTGAATATTTTTTGCCCCGGAGTCTAAAGAAATCAAATGCCACATTTTAGCTGCCTTTTTATATTCATTCTTTTAAGCAAAAACTGCATCAGCCAGATGTTAGCTGCACATACAGGTACATTGCTTTTGTCTTTGAGATTAATCGCACTTTGGGTGCATTGTTTTTTTGTCAGTGGTAGTTTTTTTTTCCAAATATATGGCATTGTTTCAACCAGTTTGTGGCGTTTTTCCCCATTGATTTCCATATATTTTTTTAAGGCAAAAAAGTATGTGTAAATATTTGTTGCATTTTGTTGATCCATTTTTAGGGACGCTGTTTTCTGAACTCCCATAGAACAGAATGGAGAGTTGTGTGCAATTGCGACAGGCTCTCCCTCCTGATCTGATATTTTTGGGGGTTCGTTACCCAGAAAGGTGCAGGTCCAAGACTTGGAACCCACAACTATTAGACTTCGATGTCATGTCCTTTTAATATACCATGAAAGTAAATGATCGAAAAACCCCTTTAATAATAGAGCACAGACAAACAAGAAACTTTACTGTATTTGATGTATATTCATGTTAGATTTTATGCTTTCAGGGTATTTGCTGTATTAGTTCTTATTGGATTGATAGTCTGGTTGGCAGTGGACACAGCCAAGAGACCTGCACAACTTATATCGTTTGGAGGTGTCTGCATGTTTGTCATTCTCCTCTTTATTGTGTCCAAGCACCATCGTGCAGTGAGTAGATATTTTATTTTATGACCCTGTTTTTTCTCAGTACGATTATAATAAACCAGCAAGTCTTTGGTAATCATATATATATATATATATATATATATATATATATATATATATAGTCATTATTATTATTCTGTTGTGCTGTATAACTCTAGAAGTATTATAGTATTATCAGCTTCCAATGAAAATGTTAGATCTTTTTCAATTTCTGCCGTAGGTGTCCTGGCGTGCAGTTTTTTGGGGTCTTGGACTAGAGTTTGTTTTGGGAATCTTTATTATTCGCACTGAGCCGGGTTTCGAGGCTTTTAAGTTTCTTGGTGAACAAATTCAGGTATAGTGTCAACGATATAATTTTCACTTACCTTGGTTAAATTTAAAGAACTTTAGTTGATATCTCTTCTAGTTTGTAGATGGAATTATTTTGCTGGCTTTCCATAATAGAGAATTGATTAATAATACTGGATTTTGATTTGTATTGGAGAAGCGGAAAAAAGGACTTATAATATTAAATACACCATTTTGTATTTGACAGATTTTCCTGAATTATACAACTGCCGGCTCAGGGTTCGTTTTTGGGGAAACCTTAATTAAAGATGTTTTCGCTTTTCAGGTTTGTAGTGACAGTGAACAGTCAGCTGCTTTGTTGTATGATGTGATGTTTTAGAATGTACTTTACATTAATTTTGTGCAATGTTTTCCAACTGAGATTTATAGAAGAACAATCCACTGTTTTCTGTTTAATGTCTGGTTTATAATGCTTTCTCATGTACAAAGTTATCACTTTCAGAAAATAGCAGATTATAGTTACTTAAGAGCTATTAATCTTTATTCATGTAATAATTAGAGAAAATATGTCTAGAACAATAATACATAAAATACTACAACTTTGAATATTTTATGCATAAGCAGCCCAGTTAGCTGAAGACAAAGTATACATTATTACACTTGGATATTAACACTATTACTACAACAATAACATACTAATATGTTCTGTATAGACTTCCAACGACCAGTATGTCATACATCCTTAATAGTCCCCGGTGTCGATTGCTAAGGTCTTATCAATCGACTTGAGGCCTTGACAACTGGCATAACAACCGACTGGAGTCCGCAGAGTCGATTGCTAACTCTTATCAACTGACTTGTCTTGAGGCCTTAACAACCGGCTTAATGACTATTAGCGACTTCACAACGCAGTAAATTATGTGTCCCCCAGTGAAGGTAATAGGGTCCCCCGGTAAGTTATACGTCCCCCAGTAGGTGGTTATATACTTTATATGTCTCCCGGTAGGTGTGTAGTTTACATGTCCCCTAGCAGGTATATAGGCAGGTTATGGATCCCCCAGCAGGTATATGGGCAGGTTATGGATCCCCCAGCAGGTATATGGGCAGGTTATGGATCCCCCAGCAGGTATATGGGCAGATTATGGATCCCCCAGCAGGTATATGGGCAGGTTATGGATCCCCCAGTAGGTATATAGGCAGGTTTAGGTCCCCCAGCACACAGGGGTAGGTTATATGTCCCCCAGCAGGTATATAGATAGCTTATAGGTCCCCCAGCAGGTATATAGATAGCTTATAAGCCCCACAGCACGTGTATATATAGGTAACTTATAGCTCCTCCCTGCACGTATATAAGTAGCTAATAGCTCCTCCCTGCACGTATAAATGTAGATAATAGCTCCCCCTGCACGTATAAAAGTAGATAATAGCCCCCCTGCACATATAAAGTAGATAATAGCCCCCTGCACATATTAGTAGATTATAGCCCCCCTGCACATATAAGTAGATAATAGCTTCCACCTGCACATATATAAGTAGATAATAGCTCCCTGCACATATATAAGTAGATAATAGCCCCCCTGCACATATAAGTAGATAATAGCTCTCCCCTGCACATATAAGTAGATAATAGCCCACCTGCACATAAAAAAGAACATAATAGCCCCCCTGCACATATAAGTAGATAATAGCCCCCCTGCACATATAAAAGTAGAGAATAGCCCCCCTGTACATATAAAAGTAGAGAATAACCCCCCTGTACATATAAAAGTAGAGAATAGCCCCCCTGCACATATAAAAGTAGATAATAGCTTCCCCCTGCACATATATAATTAGATTATAGGCCCCCAGCATGAATAGAGCTAATTAAAAGTAATAAACTGACAGCACTCACCTGACCTCGCTCCCTGCCGCTGTCGCTGCTCCCGTTCTTTTTCTTTAGCGGCGTGACGTCACCAGGCCGCGCGCGGGCAGCGTGATGACCCGCACACCGCCCGTGCACTCCGGCGTGCACAGAGCCGCATCCTGCCTGCGGCCACAGAGTACTCCGTGGAGCTCTCTGCTCCGCCAAAGCATCTAACTGTATGTGCGTCCGGCGGACACACATACAGTTAGTCCCGCCACCGCTGCCATCGCCGAGGTCCTAAGCCGATAGCTTAGCGACTGGTAACGGCTTAGGACCCTAACGATCGGCGGCAGATGCCGCCGGGGACTAATCCTTAATCACCAGAAAAGTAAATAACAGACTAATTTTGCATAGTAAATATACTTTTGCCCACTGTGTATTGAGCTGTACAACGTAAAACAGATCCAATCTGCAGTCATATTTCCTGATTATGCACAGATGTCAGACAGCATCATAGAATGTCTGCGAACTTTAAGGGCTTGTCCCCACAGCACGTTAAACCGACAAGTAACGCTCCCCCATAGACTTCAATAGAAAATTCACAGTCCACGCTGCACAGATTTTCTGCCAGACGTTTTTTTACACCACTGGCATTCTGAAAAACGTAGAACATGTTCATTCTTCCCCAGAACATGAACATGTGGGTGTGAAGGGGGAGGGCTTGAATCCACAAACCACAGACAAAAGCCGTCACCTTGCGTGACAAAAAAGACCAAATACCGGTCTGGAAATCCAATCGGTATTTGGTCTTTGCCGTGTAAACGCGCCCTAACTATTTGTTAGAAGAAAGTACATAATTCTAACTTAAAGTATACCACCACCTTCATACGTGCAATCAATGTCAAATACAAGAATTAGGGTGTAGGCTTTGATGTTCTAAAAGCACATTAACTATAATGAAGCAAATCCTATTAAGAGATACATGTTATGTTTTAAGGCGTTTTCCAAGAGTTTTAAAAATCTCCCTACCATCTCCCACTGTGTTAAAATAGAAAATTAACTCATAGTTACCTCTCCCATCATCACAATTCCAGCACTGCCAGAGCTTCAGTGTCCCCCCTTTGTCCCTCATGGATGATGTCACGTTCATGGATCATATGATGCTGCAACCAATCTGCATGTACAACATGTGACCACAGACATCAGTGATTGGCTGCAGTATCATGTGATCCGTGAACGTGACATCATAAGTGAGGAGGGAGAGGGTAACAGCAGAGCTCTGACAGCACTGGAACAGTGGTGATGGTAGGGGGTAAGTATGGGTTAATTTTCTATTTTAGCAGATTAGGAGTTGGTAGGTAGGTTTTTAACAGTCTTAGAAAATCCCTTTATGAAGACCAATACATCTCCAGTTCTGATTTAAAAATCTGAACCATTTACTAACATTCTTTAACTTACTATTTCCATTTCAGTCTGTGATACTACCATAACCCTTAGGATGTCCAATACTTCGGAGTAATTTTTTACTCAGATCTTTCCTTTGTGCTCTGTATCCAGTCATTCACATGTTTGTGCTCCTTGCACTTCAAAACATCTCATGAATCTATTCTTTTTTCCACTGAAGAATCAGCAGATATTCCTTCTGTCGCTCATATCCATTCTTGTCAGGATGACTGTAACTCATTGCTATTCATTGTTCTCCTCATTAAATTCTCCCTTCTCTAAACTATTCAGTACACCATTGCCTCCACCCTGTGTCAGTCACTGCGCTACTTGTCCATTCACTATAGAATATTTTAATTGCCCATACACTATAGAACTCATTCTTATAACTCACTCACAAAGCTCTCCAAAGGGATTGCACTGCCCTATAAGGGCTTGTCCGCACGGGATAGTGTTTTGGTTGTTTTTTCAGACGGTTTGCGGTTTTAGAAACTATCTGAAAACCGAAATGCAATGCTCCCTATAGACTTTAAGAGAAAATCCATTCAGCAGTCCCCACTGAACAAAAAACTTAGAACATGTTCATTTTTCCGCTTGGTTTTTGGGCAGAACATGAACATGAACAGGGGATGTTTTGAATCCGCAAACCGCGGACAAATGCCGTCCCACTACGTGCCAAAAAAAGACAAAATAATATTTGGTCTTTGCTGTGGGAACACACCCTTTATCTCCACCAATCTAATCTGCTCTTCATTCTGTAAATCATCTAAGACTAGCATCCCCCATCATTTTCATTTACAACTCTTACCTCTAAGGCTTTTCTTGTGCTGCACCAGTTCTGTGGAATGTGCTACCCCGGACATTCAGGCTAATTTCCAATATCCACAGTTTTAATTGTGCCCTATCATATTCCCTAATCTGGCTCTTCTTAATTTACCCCCTTATACATTACTCCTCAGAACCAGAGCCATTCATGAATTTACATGCACTTAATATAATTGTATATACTGTCGAGCCCATGCAACTTTTTTTTTTACTATCTCGTTTTTATAAAAGATTGATGAATTATTGTACAAAACAGGCACTTTTTTCCTTTAGTGAAACACCTTTTTCTTTATAGATTACAAGCTCTTGCTCCCTTACTCCCACTGTTTGAATAGCTGGTTATAGTTTTTTACTCTGTAATGTCTCCTTTTGTTTGTACATTTACGCTTTTATGTAAACTGCTACAGAAAATGTTGTACCATATAAAGATTATCATTAATGGTAACAGTAGAAGTTGGGTCTTTTACAGTCTTGGGACTGTAATATAAGAAGCTTTAATGCCAGTTCTTCTGTTTCTGTTGTTTGGATCTCAGCTAATGTGCAGGATTGATAATAATTTGGTGTTAAAGTAGCATGTTACATATCAATGTATTTACATAAAAATTCATGTAAAGTCAGTTTTTAAAATAGATAAATTTACTCCAATGTGCAAATACCATAGATATACATTAACAATGATTTCATAAGCAACCTATAGCTTTATTTGGGTTTATAAATATGTAGTGTTAAAGTAGATAGCTATGCCTAGCAGGCCTAATGTGACTCCATTTTGTCTTTTCTCAATTCTATTCTCCCTGTTGCTTTAAGATGTTCTCAGACTGAAACTCAACTGTATTGTAGCCTTGAATTTCTTTAGAGCTAGGTACGATAATCGGCGGGACATTCTTTTTATGTGTGCTCTTCTGTAGTGATGAGAGATAGTGTCAACAGATTATCGCCGATGACCATTAAACTCTATGGGAGAGGAATTCTTACACCCAAACAGGGATGGAGAAGCTGGAATTAACACCCACAACAGTAAACTGGATACGTGCTACATCTTAGGCAAGACAATTAGGTTATAAAAGTCACAGAAAAAAAGTCACACACTATTCACTATCCCTGTCCTGTTCCACAGCATGACCCTTAAACCTGCATGACCCATAAATTAAAAAGTGCCAGAAGATAGTATTATTTGAACCATCATTTTAGTTGAACTGGACATTGATTCTGCCTGTCCTGGACCGCAGAATGACCCTTAAATCTACATGACCCACAGATTAAAAAGTACCGGAAAAGGAGTCTTTGAACCACCATTTTAGTTGAACTGGACATTGGCTATCCCTGTCCTGTACCACAGCATGACCCTCAAACCTGCATGACCCACAGATTAAAAAGTGCTGGAAGAAAGTAGTCTTTGAAGCAGTATTTTAGTTGAACTGGACATTGACTATACCTGTCCTGGACCGCAGCATGACCCTTAAACCTGCATGACCCACAGATTAAAAAGTGCCTGAAAAAGGAGTCTTTGAACCACCATTTTAGTTGAACTGGACATTGACTATGCCTGTCCTGGACCGCAGCATGACCCTTAAATCTACATGACCCACAGATTAAAAAGTGCCGGAAAAAGGAGTCAATAAGAGTATTTCAATTTTATATTGATTAAGATGGCAGCCTTCGCACCACTGACAACAGTATTAATTTACTATCAAATATGTATAACACAATATGCGTACAACTGAGCTCTCTGCGCCAAACAGACGCATGGACTGCAATGAGTATTTAAATGTTATTTGGATTAATATGGCAGCCTTCGCACCACTGACTACAGGCGTAATTTACTATCAAATATGTATAACACAATATGTGTACAACTGAGCTCTTTGCGGCAAACAGACACACGGACTGCAATAAGAGTATTTGAATGTTATATGGATTAATATGGCGGCCTCCGCACCACTGACTACAGGCGCAATTTACTAGGAAATATGTAAAACACAATTTGCGTACAAGTGAGCTCTTTGCGGCAAACAGACGCACGGACTTCAATAAAACTATTTAAAAGTTATAGGGATAACTTATGCCGGTTTTTGGGAACACTGACACGAGGTGATTGCAATAGAACTGAAATAACAGGGACAAAATCACCTCCTATCAGAGGTCTGCTGGCCAAAAAAGTGGTAAAAAACAATGCTTTTTCAATTCAAGATCACAGAACACACTGAGCTGCAAAATATCTCCCTTCCTTTCAAAAATCTCTCCTGCTCCCCCCCACCCCTGCAGCCCTGTGGCTACACACACCAGTAGATAGCCTTAAAACTTTCTCTAACTAAATAAGAAGTAAAATTCTCTAATCTGTTCTAAGCTTTAGCTTGGTGGATGGTTTCTTGTATTAGAAGAGACTATCTCTCAGAGCTGTTAGAACAGCTATTGGTTTTAAACGCAGACAGACACGTCCTTCTGTGAAGTGGCATAGGCAGAGAATGAGCTCAAATAGGAAATGCAGTTGCATAGATAAAACGAGGTCACGTGATTTTTGCAGCCAATGAGATCCATACACCGCAAAGTGGTGACATTGTACATCCTCCTCACCCCCTCTATCCTCGGAGCTGATTGGCTGGCCGCCAAAATGACAAGGAAACGCTGAAAATGACGTGATAGTAATAGATTATCTGTAAGATTGTCACCTAAATTATCATGTGATCGGAAATTTCCGATAAGTCTAAAAACCGTGCCGATTTCAACTTTTGCCGATAATATCGCTCATCCCTACTCTTCTGAGATAAGCACATATGTTCAATTATATTAGTGGAAATAGAGCTGGTATAACCCTGGTATGTTTGGCACCTGCAAAATAATAAGATGTTTTTCTATTGTTTGACACATTTAGAGGATTTATGCATTTTGATTAAGTATTAATCTTGGATACTGTCCAGTAAGAAGTACGAATATTCAAATATACCAATAATTATTGACTCCCACATGCAAATATTTAGATAAGTTACTACGTTTCCATAGGTTGGGGCGGGCTTGTCATTCAAACAATTTGTCTATAAAAATAAAGGCCTGAGGGCTTTTGCCTCCAAAGTGATTTTGTATCTCAACCTGGGACTCATCATTGCTCTCCCGCAGTAGCCAGCTGGCAGACACCCAAAGATGTGACCCTTCTTGGAGTAGTAAGTATAATAACTTATTACCCTAACAATAGTAACCTTTATAAATGGCAGAATAATTCTGCTTTCATTAAAGGCAGTTCTGACAATCATTACATTTCAGGGTATTACTATTCATGCACGACAGGAATATTTTGCAGAATTTATTTTAAATGTGTAATGCATTTACTATATATGCTAACCATTCAGATGTGACTTCTGTCTCTCACAGGCTCTTCCTATAGTCGTGTTTTTTTAGCTGCGTCATGTCAATCCTTTACTACGTTGGGCTAATGCAGTACGTCATTCTTAAGGTAAAATACCTAAGTATGTATATCTTACCAGTAAATTCGTTAAATCTGACCGCATTTATTAAGAGTAGGGGGGGGATTTAGGTCTTTTAATAATCAATACAGCTAATTTAATAAAATACATACTGTTTATAGCTACTTTATTTTGTTACACGGAAACCATTATTGCCATCATGGGTTTCAGAGCACAACATTTTGATCTATTTAGGATGTATATGTTGCAATAATGTAATATTTTATATGTCATGGCTGTGATAGAGCAATGCTCTGTTCACCCTTTTTTTGTGACTTCCATTTATAATAGAAACTAGAATGCAGCCAGATCTGTCCTATGATGGATGCCACGACATTTAACAGACTCCACTGATATATAATAGGGTCAGTCAGGTTTCATTGTATTGTCCGTTGTCTGATACAAAATGTAGTGCTGCATGTAGTGCTGTTCTTCCCATCTAATCTTATGGGATTACCAATGAAAGCTCTTATCTAAGACTTTGATGATATTGTCAAAATAATTTTGCAAACAGGAGACTGAAAAATATAAAATGATTTACTAGTCAAAATGCTTATGAAATCTATTAAATCCTTTTACATATTCTCTAGATTTCCTGGCTCATGCAAGTAACAATGGGAACCACAGCTACAGAAACACTAAGTGTTGCTGGGAATATTTTTGTTGGACAGGTATGAACAGAAAACCTACTATCCACATGTGTTACTATTTGTGGAATCCTCACTATTGATGGCCTCTAGACTAATGATGTCAATTCATATGTAGAACAATACTATGTTGCTTATCCCTTTCTGCATTCATAGACAGAAGCTCCACTACTTATTCGTCCCTACTTACCAGACATGACAAAATCTGAAATCCATGCTGTAATGACAGGAGGTTTTGGAACCATTGCTGGCAGCGTGATGGGTGCATACATCTCATTTGGTGTAAGATCATTTCCTCTTCTATTCTTAATATTACAGTTTACTTTTTTTATGGCCTACATAACTAAGTATAACTACATGTATACCAATATTCCAGTCAAAGCACATTACACATATAAATTGGTATTTAAATAAAAATATTGTAACCATGTCACTACTATTATTATTTAGTAGTAATATTACTTAACCTCATGCTTATCCATGTTTATTAATTATTATTATTATTATTATTATTATTTTTTATCTATCATTTTCATGCAGACAAAAATAATAGAAGGGTGTAGACATGATCATTACAAAGACAGAGTGGATGAAGTGGGATGGGAACTAAACAAAAAAAGCAAGGCCCCCATTGAGATTATACACTGATAGTTATCAATAGGTAACACCATTACTTTGTAGAGAACAGTACTTTATGAACAAGAACAACGGCTACAGCAAATATTAGCACACATCCTGTTTAAATAGTTTTTCCAATCTTAGGGAATTTAGAAGCAAGACATAAAGGATAAGGAAACTGACAGTATGAAGGATTGTGATTAAGAAAAATCTTTCTAAATATATGTATAATGAATTAACTTAAATTAAAATTATACAAATTATTCCAGATTGACCCGTCTTCACTAATTGCAGCCTCTGTCATGGCTGCTCCTTGTGCTCTTGCCCTATCTAAGTTGGTTTACCCTGAAATAGAAGAATCAAAGTTCAAAAACGAAGATGGTGTCAAGATAGAAAAAGGGTACGGTAAATGTTGTTTGTTAAGTAAAGATGCTAATGGTATATATCAGTGTTAGGAAAAGTTGGAGTCTATAGACACAGCATGGCCACATACGTTGGCCTGATACGGGTCTGTATCACATGTGATGGCATATGGTCCTGCAGTGAAGCACTGTATTCTGCACTAAGACTTCATGAAACTGAATGTATTCCAGGGTCATTTTGTGCAAGCCACAATATATATATACAGTATTAACCAATAATGTATACAATAAGTGCAGATCTGGTAAGCATTAAATAGTTACATGAAGATAATCTATCTAAATGATCGTCATATTTGGCTGATATTTGAATGATACATGTTTCTTTGCATCTTAAGGGAAGAAAAAACTATACTGGAAGCTGCTAGCAATGGTGCCTCTACCTCTGTGGGTTTGGTTGCAAATATTGCAGCCAATTTAATGGCATTCATGGCACTACTTGAGTTCATTAATGCTGCTTTCTCCTGATTGGGAGGAATGGTCAACTATCCAAAACTCACATTACAGGTAATTAAATGACAACATGTTACATTGTGACATTTAATAAACAAAAAGAACTTTCTAAGGTGAATATACTATTGATCACTAAAACATCAAATAAAATGAAGGCAATCTTAACTTTAGTTTAGAGCAGTTTTTGTGATTACATTTTGGCTGCACAGTAGTTTATCAGTTATGCTTACAGATTTGTGCAAGACTATTTAAAAGTTCATCAAATCTTCCGCATTTGTTCTCAAAATGTTTAGCTTTGTGTACATTTATAATTGTCTTAGGGTATGTTCACACAGCGTAATTGCACTGCAATGCGCACGAAATACGCCCCACAAATATGGTAAATCATAGCAGTCACTGAAAGTGGATGGAGGCTGAACGGAGTGCTTTAGAAGTACCTGCTGGCCAGCGCATACTTCTAAAGCAGCAGGCGTTAAGCGTCGCACACATTACGATCCGATATACGTCAGCTATAAGTCATATAAACAAACCCTTAAAGTGGCTTTTTACTTGAATTCATATTTTAGAAATATAAATTATATAATTGCGTACTATTCCTCTTGTCTGCTGACAGCACAGTGACAATTCTGTTTTAACATGAAGAGCTGAATAATTTAAGACAGCCAGTTAACCAAGGATATTCTGCCCAATAACACCAGTTTTTTTAACGCATTAATGAAAGTGCATTTCTTTAGAAACAAGCCTGTGTTAGATTATACATGAACAAAGTCAGGTATTTAAATCTATCAGCAGCAAAGTGTTGGACCGAAAGGCAAATAGTTTTTGATTGTTTTCTTGAAAGAGTTTTCTGAAAATTTTCCCATACCTAGTGTAACCATGCAAAACAGTCAATATGCAGTATACACACTATACAAATGCTACTCATTTGCAAGGATTTCTGCCAATGTCAACGTCAAGTGATGCCTGCTAAAGTGTTTATTTGATCTTCCCCTGATATCTCGTATCTTGGTTCCAGCTTCATGAATTCCACTCCACCAATGTATGTTACATTGGCAGTGATGTAACATATAGGAGGAAGGGAAATCCAGTGATCACTATGAGCATATCTGGGTTATGCACCTTGCACATATATCGAAGACATTGTACAGTGTAATAGGGTTAATGTGCCTGGATGAAGTTGTTGGGTAGGGTTTGCAACATAGTGTGTGTTGTATCAAGCTGAAACTACAGGCCCACATGAATGAATGTATATGTATATGGCAATAGCAGCAGCCAGCCCAGCACAGGGGAAAAGGGTAGAAATGGAAAACTTTGATACAAACTGTTTCTGCTGCAGAAGTTAGTTTCAGAATTTTTTTCCAGATGCCTGGAATCTTTTTTCTTCTTAAGTCTACTAACTTAATTAAAACATCATGTTAATTAGGAGACTAGAGAGAAAGAAATTCCAAAGTCTACTTATTGGTTAGCAGATTTGTTATATATTAACTCTGTCATTGAACATTAACCTCAGCCCCATTTATGAAAAATGAATGATAATTGTTTGGAAAGAAATAAGATAGCCACGTCAGTAGTTGATTTAGCTCCTGTGACTGGCCTTGTGGGAGGTTGCTTTCCTTGCAGCAAATGTCACTGACCCAACTTCTAAACACAAAAAAGGACTTAGTTTATTACATTTCTTGACTGTCATACAACAAACATGTACAATATGCATATATGTGGCATTTTATTGTCACAGACCCTAGCTCAGCCATAGTTCACAGGTCAAAACTTTAGAGGGAAATCTTCTCTTGTAAAGCACACAGTCTGGTAACATACCTAAAGCAAAGATCATGAGTCCTACCTATTTGTGGCACTTGTGTCAAGGTCACAGGGTACTAAATGTTCTCAGGGAATGGGAACCTGCTGTGTCTTTGAAATGTTCAGAGGTAGACTGACTTAAAAAGAACCTGTCACATAGATTATGCCGCCCTTGCTGAAGACAGCACAAGCTAGTGTCAGACTTGCTGTTTCCAGCACTGTGTCCCTTATTCTGTAAGATGCTGTAGTTTTCGTGTATTTAATGCTCAAATCTGCAGTTTTCAGCCAGAATCATTCAAGAGTCATTCAAAGAGTCAGTTTTTTTTCAAACCCCGCCCACCTGAGGCTAGCCTCGCCCACCTCAGTTGATAAACCTATTACTTGGAATAGGTAGAAACATGAAAATAACTGCCAGGTGGGCGGGGATAGCCTTGGGTAGGCAGGGCTAACACCTGCTCATAAATAACATTAAATGCTCTAAAACTACAGCATCTTACAGAATAAGGGGAATCTTAGAGAGCCGGAAACAGCAGGTCTGACACTAGCTTGTGCTGTCCTCAGCAAGGGGGTCATAAACTATGTGACAGGTTCCCTTTAAGCCTAATCATTCCTGATATTCAGGTTGATCGCCTCCCAGGATTTTCACTGTCTTCCTTAATAGTCTAAAAATAAAGTTTGGTCAGCACATCCTAAACAATTGTTTTAAACAATCAGTATAGGTGCATGCTGGTGTGGCAGCAAAAATAATGCAAACATGATACAATATCAACAGCACTCTACAAGCACTAAAGAACAGTCAAAGGGAACATAGGAATTTTTTGAATAAGCATTTCTGCTACTTTTGAATACATGAAAATTTTAGGTTCTTAGGGGGACAAGTATAAAGATCGGCACGTCGAAGCGCCTGTTTTTACGTTTTTTCCGTGAAAACTGCGCCTGATGTATGTCGGCGCCGAAGTGCGCTCATACATGCGGGGCAAACTTCGACGTCTCTGACAGGCAGACCACATTGAAATTGGTCTGCCTGTCGGAACTTTAATGCACCTCACTTTGCCGACCCGCATTCATACATGCGTTGGTGTTTTCGAATGTGGTGCGTCCCGCCCCAGAACGCCCACAGCATGCCCCTTTATGTCAGGCGCATTAGAAATTGGCGAAGCTTTCGTCTAATGCGTCTAACACATAGTGGAGGTGCGTCTGACAGCGGAGCCGGCACCGAGAAGCGCATTATACGCCAGAAAACTGGTGAAAACGCCGATCATACTTGTCCCCCTTAGTGTAAATTTTTGGTCAAAACTGTAAAGATCCATCTGCCACAGCAAGGCAACCTCAATACAGATGGGAACCTACTCTATAATGTTATTTCTCTTGGTGTTTGTTCAAACTTCCACATCTCAGGGAGAGGAGATTGTCACCAGTGGTCCCGCAGCCCCCCGGCCGGGCTGTGGACTCACTGGGACTTCTACCTCCTCTCCGACTGCGGGGTCGAGCGGCACCGCGGTCCGAGTGTCAGGCCGCGGGTGCACTCGTTCCCCTGTGCAGGCAGACTTACCAGCCCACGCTCCTGATTCCGTGCGGCGTCCCTGCCGGCCACGGCGCGCATCCCCGCTCCTTAGGGTTGATTTAAACGGCCAGCGCGCCCAGAATTGGTTGTTGGCCGGTCGCTGACCCTATTTAAGGGTTGCACTTACGGAACGTCCCCGCTGGATCTTTAGTGCCTTCTAGCCTATTGAGAAAGCGTTCTTGGTGGGAAGCGACCTGGTAGATTCCCGCCGCAGCAAGTCCATCCCGCTTTGCGGCGATCTTTGGTGAAAACCGGGTTCTACTTAGACTCCGCTCCCTGGTGTGGCTTACGCCATCGCTTGCGCTGGTCCAGCGATCCACTACCGTCCACCGTGACAGCAAGATCCGGCCATGGATCCCGCCAACGTGCCTCTCCCGAGTGAAGTAGACCTTGCAGCAGTTGTTGCGCACCAGTCACAACAGATCGCGCAACAAGCTCAGCAGATATACCAGCTGACCTCCATGTTTCAGCAACTACTGACGAATCAACAGCAGCTGCCATCTCCACCCGTGGCTACATGCCGCCTTCTGTTCCACCTGCGACTGTGGGCCCCAAGCTCTGTCTGCCACTACCGTCAAAGTTCGAGGGAGATCCTAAGCTGTGAAGGGATTTCATCACCCAGTTCTCCATGCACATCGAATTGATGGCTGACCAGTTCCCCACGGAACGTTCCAAGGTGGCGTTTGTGGTCAGTCTACTGGCCGGGAAGGCCTTGGCTTGGGCTAACCTTCTTTGGGACAGGAGCGACCCAGTGACTGCAGACCTGCAAGCCTTCCTCATGGAGTTTCGCAGTGTTTTTTTTTTTTCTTGTAAACATAATTTTTATTAAATTTTACAATAACAAAAACATATAATAACTGTCCATTAGATGAGATACTACTCGACACACAAAGAAATAATATAAGGCATCATTACTACAAAAGTACTAAGCAATGAAAGTACAAAATAGCACTAATGACATACTTTGGTATCATAATAATAAGAATGAAGCAAAAGAATTCTCCATCTTCACTAAAGAAAGAAATCAAAAAATAATAAAAAAGTAACCCCCCCCCAAAAAACAAACAAAACAAACCAAGCCCCCCCCCCCCAAAACAACACAGAACAGTGGTACCCATACACAGTTATGTATAAGAGACATAATCACATACACCTATGTAATCAAGTAAGGTCTGGGATAAAAAGTGAAAACAAATCCTGTGCTGATACAATGCTGCGAGATCGCCACACGGCCCTCGTCCCCTAAAGCCCGAGGGAGAGAAATAGATAGAGGACAAATTCACCCCCAACTCTGACGCACAGTCACCAAGGGAGTATCCAGGGCATGGTGTCAGGATATGGCTGAGGTAAAGCTCCCATGTTATGGGATACAGACATCCAAAGCCCCCAGAGTGCCCGCTAGGTGAGAGGAGAGATACCAGGAGGTGTAGACAAAAGGCTGCATGATCTCCTTGATCTCCTGGGGGGTGTAAAAGTTACCTATGAACTCCTGCCATTTCTTGAAAAATTTAGAGCATTGGGTTTCCTTAGTCCTGATAATGTCGATTCTGTCCATTTCGAGATGATGTTTTACCACCTGGATCACTTCCTGCAATGTAGGGACAGTTGGTTCCAACCATTTGGCCAGGAGGCTTCTTTTAGCCGCTAATAAAAATATGTGCAGAATTGGGTGGTTCCTAAAATGTTGTGGTAAATTATGGAACAGGAGCTTTGTTGGCTCTAAAGTTAAATGACACCGAAGCTTAAGATTCAGAGTTTGTATGACTGTCTCCCAGAACTTCATGGTTTCGAGTTTCGCAGTGTTTTTGAAGAGCCGGCACGAGCATCTTCTGCGGAGACTGCGCTACTGTACCTGCGCCAGGGCGATTCCTCTGTCGTGGATTATGCAGTCCAATTTCGCAACCTGACGACAGAACTGTCTTGGAACGACGACGACCTGTGCGTCACCTTTAAGAAAGGCCTGTCCAGCAGGGTCAAGGATGCTCTAGCGGCAAAGGATTTACCCTCCTCCCTAGGTGACTTGATACATCTAGCCACCCGCATAGACGTACGCTTCGCCGAGAGGCAAGAGGAGCTTCGTCTTGAACACGATCCTGCGCGGCCCCACCGCTTAGCCTGTCTGGCCCCGGTGTTTCAGAGACCCCCGCTGCAGCCTCCTCTACCATCCGGGGAAGAGCCTATGCAGGTAGACCGAGTCCACATATCGGAGCAGGAGTTGTCCCGTCGGCGTCAAGAGAGGTTATGCCTGTACTGTGCCAACCCGGACCATTTTCGCATGGGCTGTCCTCTCCGTCCCCAGCGTCCGGGAAACGCTCGCACCTAGGCTACGTTGAAGAGGCGTCCCTAGGTGTGAATTCTTCCTCTCCACGTCTTTCCATGCCAGTGGAAGTCACGACTGACTCTGGACTCGTGTTCCAAGTTTCGGCATTTCTGGACTCTGGTTCGGCCAGGAATTTCATCCACGCCCCCCTGGTGTCTCGGTATCAACTTCCGGTGGATCGCTTGGAGAGACCGTTGGTGATATCCTCAGTCAGTGGGGAACTTCTCAGTGACATCATTCAGTACAGGACCAAGCCGGTGTCTCTATGCGTGGGGGTCCTGCACAAAGAGAGGATCTCGTTCTTCGTATTGCCCCGGTCTTCGTCAGCGATCCTGTTCGGGCTTCTTTGGTTGCAACTCCATGCTCCCACGCTCAACTGGAGAACCGGCGAGGTCGTGCTCTGGGGTCACGACTGTCAAAATCTCTGTCTGCTGGCACCTCGCCCGATGCCCTCCGTTGTCTCTCAATTACCCGCCAGGCCTGCCTATCGAATAGCAGGACTTTTCGGATGTGTTTTCTGAAAAACAGGCCGAATCTCTATCGCCTCACTGCCCCATTGACCTCCAGCCTGGGACCAGTCCTCCTCGGGGCAGGGTGTACCCGCTGTCCGTGCCGGAGACCAAGGCCATGTCGGCTTACATACAAGAGAACCTGCAGAAAGGCTTTATTCGGAAGTCCTCCTCTCCTGCCGGAGCTGGTTTCTTCTTCCTACAGAAGAAAGATGGATTTCTCCACCCATGCATGGACTTCCAGGGTCTAAACAAAATTACCGTAAAGAACCGGTATCCTTTGCCGCTAATCTCGGAACTTTTCGAGGGGCCGAGGTCTTTACTAAGTTAGATCTACGGGGAGCATACAATCTCATCAGGATTCGCGAGGGTGATGAGTGGAAAACGGCATTCAACACTCGAGACGGACACTTTGAATACCTGGTGATGCCCTTTGGGTTATATAATGCTCCTGCGGTCTTTCAGGAGTTCGTCAATGATATCTTCAGGGATCTACTATACTCCTGCGTCATCGTCTATCTAGACGACATCCTGATATTTTCTCCAGACCTACGTACTCATCGGCTACAAGTACGCCAGGTTCTGCAACATCTACGCAGTAACCGCCTATACGCTAAATTGGAGAAATGTCTGTTCCACCAGTCCAGTCTACCATTCCTCGGCTATATTGTTTCTGACAGAGGTCTTCAAATGGATCCTACTAAGCTATCAGCGATCCTTCAGTGGTCTCCGGGCCATACAACGGTTCTTGGGATTTGCCAACTATTATCGCCAGTTTATTCCACACTTTGTCTTGAGAAGAATGTAAGGGCTGATGCCCTCTCCTGCTTCGGACATCATTGGAGAAGAATCACTGCCCCAACATGTCATCTCTCCTGAACGCCTGGTTCACGCGACTCCTGCCCGTCTCCAACAGGTTCCTCCAGGCAAGACATATGTGCGGCCGTCGCTTTGTAGGAGAATCCTGACGTGAGGACATAGTTCTCTGGTGGCTGGGCATCTGGGTGCCAGGAGATCTTACCAGTTAATATCTCGTTCTACTGGTGGCCGGGTCTGGCCAAAGATAAAAGGGAGTTTGTGGAGGCCTGTACTACTTGCGCCCGGAATAAGGCTCCTCGCCTCTGTCCTGCTGGTCTGCTGCAACCGTTGCCGACACCCTGTACACCTTGGACACATGTGGCGATGGACTTTATAATTGACCTCACTCTCTCCCCGGGCAACACCGTGATCTGGGTCGTGACAGATCGATTTTCAAAGGTGTCTCACTTTGTCCCAATGCCCGGGTTGCCATCTGCCCCTCGCCTCGCCACGCTTTTCTTCATGCATATTTTTCGCCTACACGGCCTGCCACAGCACATCGTTTCAGACCGAGGAGTCCAATTTGTATCTAGATTTTGGCGCGCTCTCTGTTCCCGGTTGCAGGTGAAGCTAGATTTCTCCTCAGTGTACCATCCTCAGTCCAACGGCCAAGTAGAGAGAGTCAACCAGGTTTTAAGGGGCCTACCTGCGGCATTTTGTCTCGGCTTGCCAGGATGATTGGTCCAACTTGCTGCTTGGGCGGAGTTCTCCTATAATTCTTTGGACTGGGAATCCTCTGGTGCTTCTCCCTTCTATGTGGTCTATGGGCAGCACCCCCGCCCACCTCTCCCTTTGGCCTCTTCTACCGAAGTCCCCCCGTAGTGGATGCAATGGTTCGAGATATGACCGCTATTTGGGAGCAGACTCGTCAGTCCCTACAGCAGGCAGCGGCCCGCATGAAAACCCAGTCAGACAAGAAGAGGAGACCTGCTCCGACTTTTGCTCCTGGTGACAAGGTGTGGCTCTCTACCAAATTCGTTCGGCTCAAGATACTAGCTATAAACTGGGTCCACGGTTCCCGGGGCCGTTTGAGGTATTGAGTCGTATTAATCCTGTGGCCTATAAACTCCGGCTCCCACCCTCCATGCGGGTCCCAAACTCTTTTCATGTCTCCCTGCTGAAGCCCGTCGTGCTAAACCACTTCTCCCGGAGGATTACCCCCCCCCTCTTTTCCTGAAGCGGTGACCTCCAATGTGTTTCCGGTGAAGGACATCCTGGCCATGAAATCCATCAGAGGGAGACGTCATTTTCTGGTCGATTGGGAGGGATTCGGGCCTGAGAAGAGATCTTGGGAGCCGGAGGAGAAATCTTGGACCGTGGCCTGTTGGTGAGATTTCTCCGGTCTAGGAGGAGGGAGAGCCCTAAGTGGGGGTACTGTCACCGGTGGTCCCGCAGCCCCCTGGCCGGGCTGCGGGCTCACTGGGACTTCTGCCTACTCTCCGGCTGCAGGGACGAGCGTCGCCACGGTCCGAGTGTCGGGCCGTGGGAGCACTCGTTCCCCTGTGCGGGCAGACTTACCAGCCCGCGCTCCTGCTTCAGTGCGGCATCCCTGCCGGCCGCGGCGCACGTCCCCGCTCCTTAGGGCGCGCGCGCCAGCTTCCTCTGATTTAAAGGGCCAGCACGCCCACAATTGGTTGTTGGCTGATCGCTGACCCTATTTAAGGTTTGCACTTCCGGAACATCCCCGCCGGATCTTTAGTGCCTTCTAGCCTATTGAGAAAGCATTCTTGGTGTCTCCGTCTTTACCATGTACCATTCCTCCTTGCCTACGCCTCTCGACTACGAACCTTTGCCGCCTGCCCTGACCTTATTGCCTGTCCCCGACTACGGCTCGTCTGACGATTCTGTACCTCGCTACACCTCGGCCGCCGCCGCAAGCAAGTCACGCCAGTGGAAGCGAACTGGTAGATTCCCGCCACAGCAAGTCCATCCCGCTTTGCGGCGGGCTCTGGTGAAAACCGGGTTCTAATTAGACTCCGCTCCCTGGTGTGGCTTACGCCATCGCTTGCGCTGGTCCAGCAGATCCACTACCAACCGTTGTGACAGAGATCTCAGCTATAAACTACTCTTGGTTTAAAACAACCTATGTGGATGGGCGGAGGGCCCAAACACAATGGGGGATAGCCACTACCCCATACAAACAGTCTAATAATAAAGTTTGGTTGGCACATCCTAAACAATTTAAAAAAAATTAGTATAGGTGCACGCTGGTGTGGCAGAAAAAAGCAATGCAAACACAATACAATCAAAAAGAACATAGGAATTTTTTGAAAAAGTATTTCTGCTGCTTTTGAATACATGAAAATTTGAGGTTCTTAGTGTCTTCCTTAATAGTTCTCCCAGCTTCCTTCTCTGACAGGAACCTTGCTGTGGACTACTCAGCTTTCAGATGCCTACGGGTTCTAACATCTGCTTTAGTGGTTCCGAACTATTTCAGATGTCCATCTCTCCTAAAAAAGACCAGTGACTTCTTCTGATATGTTTATTTTAGTAATTATTTATGTTCCCTGTGAGATAACAATTCTGGAGCATCTTCTCTTCTATCTCTGTGTTGTGCTTTTCCTCTGTTATTCCTTCTACAAATGTATTACTGAATCTGTCACATGTCATCATTCCAGTTTTTAAAGTGGTATGTCCTTGCACAGATTGACTCTATTATCCCTGATTAGTCAATGTCAGACTGTGCAGGACACAACCCCAATTGGTCACAGCCATCTCTGTCACTATTTCTGGCTCACTGCAGTTGCCATATAAGGGTATACTCCCTAGAAAACCTTGGACAGCGTATCCATAAAAGGTTTCTGATTTAATTAGTATCAAAATTTTAAGACAACATGTAAAGCAAAGTAGCATAACATTAGGTACTTAAGATAGACACATGTAGTATACACTTGCGGTTTTTGTTTCTCCAAGCCTGGAGTAGTCCATATAACTTTTCAGCGTTCAGACTTGAGACGCTCTTTTCTTAGCAGCTTGCTCGGCGTTGTCAATCACGCTATGATGACGGCTGGTCTGAGGTGTATGCACTATTGCTCTGCGACGTTTCCGGGTCCTCCCCCTTTCTCAAGGTATTGAGACAGCTCACTGGTTTTACCTGAGATGTTTCTTGTGTGGCACCTTGGTAATGAGACCTTTTTATAGGCCATCAGTTGAACCAGCTGATATTATTTTTTCTTTATTTTTCACTAAGGTGCAGGATTGCTTTCTAATTACTGATAAATTTCACCTGGTGTCATGACTTTCCATGGCTGTTTGCACCTCTCTTTCTTCAAGTGTGTAATACTTTTTTCTGGTGTCATTTCTCATTATTACACATAACTTAATTTATGAACATCTATGGGTAGATTTCTTTGTCTTTGTGAATTGGATGGGTTGTTACCGACATCTGGTGAGAATAGCACCTTTAGAAAAATATTTACTTGGTGACGTGTTCAATATTTATTTCACCTGCTGTATATATTGTTTAATAGGTAAATATATATGTCAGCCATTAAAAGGACATCTTATTGCAGTTATATGTTCTAACAATATTATTTTTCATGTCCAGCTGATACTCTCCTACATCTTCATGCCTGTGGCGTTTATGATGGGAGTAGAATGGGATGAAGCAGGTCCAGTTGGTGAGATGCTGGGGACAAAGATCATTCTAAATGAATTTGTAGCATATCGAATGCTGGCTAATTATAAGGATAATCGTCTGCTAGGTCTCGATGAATTTCTAGATGGATCCAGACAGTGGATTTCGGCAAGTACAATATAATAAGTGAATTCCTTTTTTGTAATAAAAAGAATGTAATAAAATAATGTTCGACAGACATTTAATATCTGTAATATATAAATACTGTGACTGTATTGTTGCTCTTAAATAGAAATCGATTGAAAAAAATATTTGGCAGTTGTAGGACTAAGTGGTACCCATTCCTTTAGGATTGAAGTGAAAATGTTACAGCTGAGACATTGAAATGCGACTTGTGTGTATCTTCAGGTGACAGATGCATAAATTGTGACAGTATACCCCTATGAATGTGTCTGTAATGTCACTGTCACCTACCAACACCTAATATTAAAAAATACTCTAAAACAGACCTTTAATACATGTGAACAATTACAGTTAATGCTAGTAATTTGCTTCTATGGAGACTAGAACGAAGACCAAAAGGCATGCAAGATGATATATACACACACACAACTACTTCTGTCTGTAGATTTCTTGCTGGGCTTTGCAGATTCAGGTTTGATCAAGAAAACAGTAGACCTTAACACAATCATCAACTCAGAAACTTTGGTCACAAACGACCCTACCAGATGCACACCAACAATCATTCGCCTTCCGATATTTGTCAGGACAAACATTATACCTAGAGATGGGTGAATCGATTCTAACGAAGTGGAATTCGTTTAGAATTTCAGGAAAACTTCGTTCGGAACGAAGTCGAACTTTGGGGTACTTCGGGTGAACGAAGTGTGCTTTTGATTGATAAAATGGCTGCGAGCAACATGGCGCTACATGGCAAAGCACTCTGGGAGGAAGAAGGGCATAGCCTGCATGACATGTGCAGAGTGAAGCCAATCAGAGACCGGCGGGATTCTGTGACGTCACCGCACTATATAAGTCCGGGCGCGACGCCGGGAGCTCACACTCCTCTCACTGTGCTCACCAGGGAAGGTGCTGCCGCGGCTGATAGCTCTTACTGAAAAATAGATTTTTATACAGCGATTTTTGTGGGGTGTCTCAGCTTGTCTCAGAGACTGTTCTCTAATGTTCTATTTCTAATTTTTTGGGTATTGGATCTGAAATCCAGTGTGCGTCCACTGCAGCTGCATATACATTCAATATCCAAGTGGGATCTAAGCAGTTCCTGTTGTATTCATTTAAGAAACAGCGTTTTACAATACAAATACCATTATCATTTTTGGATGCTCAATTCTATTGCGCAATTTACATCCAGGGGTTAATTAAGCGTTGTTTTGCTGGTGTGCTGACCCCAAGAAACCGTCTTTTCAACGCCAAAATATATAATTTTTTCCTGTAGCCTAATTGACTTGCTTTTTTTAATAACATCTTTATCTCTTCTGTGTGGCGTAGAAAACACGCAATTGTAACACGCTACAAAGCTACTAGTTTGTGCGGCTCAATTCTTTGGCGCAATTTACATCCAGGGTTAATTAAGCGTTGTTTTGCTGGTATGCTGACAAAAATAAACCATCTTTTTCAACGCCAAAATATATACATTTTTCTTTGTAGCCTAAATTCATGTCCGAAGGTAATTAGGCCTGTTTGTGCTTTTACATTTAGTAAAACACACAGTGTTTTTTTAAACGACACATACAAGTAAATTTTTCCTGGCCATTTGTGGAGCGCAATTTATATCCAAGGGTTACCCAAGCTTGTTACTGGGTTCATTTGGAGTCAAAAACAGGGTGTATATTTTCATATACAGATATCATCATCAAACAGTGTCTGTACATTTTAGAACAAACAGTATGTCAGACAGAGAGGTGGCAGGCTCTGCACCTGCGAGTGGCAGATGGCACAAACATTCCTGGAACAGGCCCAGGTCGCAGCACAGCAAGGGGACGTCGCAGCAGGGTCACTCGGTGAGCCACAACTGCCGCTGTTCATCTAGCGCCGTGTGTTGTTCAGCAACCCAGGGGTTCTTGATTGGTTGACTAGGTCATCCTCTTCCTCCCAGATGACATCTGACAACCCCAGCCAAGAGTCGGTGGGAACCTCAGACACAACCATTAGTTGGCATGGCCCGGAGCGGGTCAGCGGCCCTATTCTGTCCTCAGCCCGCCTCTGTCCCATCCGGTTCCCTCAGCCAGAGATCTACTACGTGGTCTGGCTCAGCGCCCACTATATAGCGAGGATGAACAATTTGAGGAGGGCAGTCAGCAGCTACTTGGCAGCGAAGAAATGGGGCCAATATCGCCTGCTTCTTGCAGTAGGCGCAAAGTATAGATGTGGAGAGTGGCATGGGAGGTCATGTTGTGAGAGGTCAGCCTCGGCATACCAAGACCGGTGATGAGGACAGCAGTGACGATGAAACACAAATAAATGATGATGTAGCCGACCGCACTTGGGAGCCGGGTGAGGCAAGGGCTTCATCATCGTCAGGAGAAGAGGGCGTCAGCTTGCGCGTCAGGCAGCAGCGCAGCCAGCAAGTGGGTCGTGTGGCCGTGAGTCAGCAGGATAGCAGCAGTGTGAGGTCGGGAGCCAAGCGGCCACGGGGTAAAAAACCCGCTTCGCAGGTCTAAGAAAGTAGCAGCACAGGGGCTCAGCGAGGCAGCGGCGGCAGTAGTCACTCAGTGCGGAGCGTTGGCGGTAAAATCCGATACTCGGCGGTGTGGCAGTTCTTTGCTAAGACACCGAGGAGCCAAATATGTATATGTAGAATCTGTGGGCAGAAAGTGAAGCGTGGCCAGGGAGCTAACGTGGCACCACGGCCCTGCGTCAACACATGCAGCGTCACCATCCAGTGGCCTGGAAGAAACGTGGCTCAGATGTGGTGGTCCAACCTGCCGCCGCAGCTACAGCAGCAGCAGCAGCGCCCAGTGGCACGCATGCCATTGCAGACAGTCAAGGCTCCACCACCTCTGGAGAAGGGAGCTGTTTCTCTTTGACATCATCTCCGGTCCAGATGCTCCTGCTCCTCGCTACTCATGGCGCCAGCAGTCGTTCAGCGAGGCGATTGCAAAGAGACAACAGTATGCATCCAACCATCCTAAGGTGCAGCAGCTGACCGTGCTCCTGTCCAAGTTGTTGGTACTGCAGTCCCTCCCTTTCCAAATGGTGGACTCTGCACCGTTCAGAGAACTAATGGCTTGTGCAGAGCCGAGATGAAGAGTTCAAGCCGTAATTTATTTCCAAAAAGGCAGTACCAGCACTTCATAATATGTAGAACAGAAGGTGGGTCAGTCCTTGAGCTTATCGTTTGTTCAAGGTGCACGGCAGCGCGGACGTCTGGAGCTGTAACTACGGTTAGGGCCAGTACATGTCCTTTATGGCCCACTGGGTGAATGTGCTTCCAGCCCAGGCACACCAACAACTTGGACAGGAGACCCGCTTTCTCCTCCCACGTTGTCAAACTGCTGCACCTGCGCCAATGTCCGCCTCCTCCTCCTCCACCACCACCACCATCTCAGCCTCCACAAGTACTGCTCCATCATACCACATGTGTAGGGCACAGCGGTGTCACGCAGTTCTACACCTGGCTTGCCTCGGCGAACGAAATCACACAGGGGAGGAACTGCTCCGCGTCATGCAGCAAGAAATCGATGTGTGGCTTTCTCCGCGCCAACTGAAAATCGGAACCATGGTGACGGACAATGGGAGGAACATGGTGTCCGCGCTGCACCGAGGAGGGATGGTCCATGCGCCCTGCATGGCGCACGTGTTCAATCTGGTTGTGAAAAGGTTCCTGAAGTCTTCCACCGATCTTCAGAACATTCTGAAAATGGCCAGGAAACTGTGCATGCACTTTATCCATTCGTACAAAGCCAGGAACACCCTCCTCGAGTTGCAGCGGCAGAACGGCCTCCCCCAACACACTCTGATATGCGATGTTTCCAGCCGCTGGAATACCAGCCTGCACATGTTGGACCGACTGTATGAACAGAGAAAGGCCATTAACGATTTTTTGATGATCCAGGAAGACAGAAGTACTCCCCTGTGTAACTTTGATGTCAGCCAGTGGCAGCTCATGCGTGACACCTGCCGTTTGTTCAGGCCATTCGAGGAGGCCACGTTATTTGTCAGTCGCCAGGACTACGGGATGAATAACATCATTCCACTGCTTCATGTCCTGTAACAGATGCTGAAAAATCTGTCTGGGCAGGGGACTGGAGACGTGGCGACTACATCTCATGGCCACATGTGTCCGGTGGGGACTGTAACGGAGGAGGAGGAGGAGGACATTGGAGCAGAAGCATTGTCTGGTGAAATGAGTGGATTTTCTACCCAGGTGACAAGAGAGGAGGAGCAGGAGCAGCTGGAGGAGGTGGATGGAGATGAGGAAGACGAGGCAGATGACCCCCAAGCACCGTGGCAGTATACAGTGGAAATGGAGGCAGGGAGCCCCTCAGAGTCACTTGTGCAGATGGCCCGCAGCATGCTTATTTGCCTGGCTAGTGACAGCCGAATAGTCAGCATCCGGCAGAGGGATGACTTCTGGCTCTCCACCCTATTGGACCCTCGCTACCGGTCCAAAATGGGAGTCTTTTTCCCAGCTATTGAGAGGAAGACAAACTCAAATACTATAGGGAAATCCTCCGTAATCAGTTGGCTGCTGCCTATGTGCGGCATCGTCCCTCCTCTGACAGGTCTGACCGGGGGGTTCCTCAGCGCTCACGTACTACTGCCGCGGCTGCTGGGGAAGGTGGGGGGGGGAGGAGCAGTACCAGCTCCATCAGTAGTAACCTAAGTCTGGAGTCACTGATGAGCAGCTTCCTTCACCCGCCGAGTGAGGAGGGCAGTCGCCAGCAGCAGCAGCAGGACCTGGAGCAGACCCTGAACCAGGTGGTGGCCTACTTGGACAGCACTCTGCCACCTCAGTTAGAAGATCCGCTGGACTACTGGGCAGCCAAACTGGATGTGTGGCCGCAACTTGCGAGATTTGCAGTGGAGAAGCTGTCCTGCCCGGCCAGTAGTGTGGCACAGAGCGGTGTTCAGTGCGGCGGGGGCCATCGTTACCCCAAGGAGAACCCGCTTGTCCACGGGAAATGTGGAACGACTGACCTTTGTCAAGATGAATCAGGCGTGGATCGGCCAGGATTCCACACACCAATGCCTTAGGCGTCAGTCTGGTTCAAACTACCTGCCTCAGCCACTATTCTGATGCCGCCACCCACCTGATGCCACACATCTGCTGACAGTTTTCTTCATCTGCCTACCACCATCTTTACCAGGGACTGGTATTGCCACCCACTCAAAAAACACTCTGTCATTGTGCCACTCTATGACCTCATGCTGCTGTTGCTGTTGCCGTGACATCCACACTGTGTCATTGTGCCACTGTCTGACCTCATGCTGCTGCTGTGGCTGCTGCCATGTCCTCCACACTGTGTCATTGTGCCACTGGCTGACCTCATGCTGCATGTCCCGCCGTGACCTCCCTCTCAGTCATTGTGCCACTCTAGTGGCTCCTCCTGTTTTGCCACCTCCAGAATGTCATTGTGCCACTGCCTGATCTCATATCTGCTGCCCGGCCGTGACTCTCCGCTCTCAGTCATTGTGCCACTCTGTGGCTTCCTCGTGTTTTGCCACCTCCAAATGTCATTGTGCCACTGCCTGACCTCATGCTGCTGTGGCTGCTGCCGTCACCTCCACACTCTGTCACTAATGTTGCCACCTGAGCCTCATAGCTTGTTTTTTTCCAGCTTTCGCTGGCATGACTTTATCAGGCTACAGTCCCGCTTGAGTTTTTTGGTCAGTTTTGCCCTCTTAAGTGCCCAGGGAATTTTATAGTGAAGCGATTCTAAGAGCGGCGGCAGTCATCTGTGTGTCATACTAAAACACAACATTGTATGAAGACCAAACCAAGCTCCCTCTGCATATTTAAGCATGGCACAACGTTCTACAGCACCCTGCAGGCTCTGTGCAGCCTGGAAATAGCTGCTTTTTAACGCGATTCGTGCCGAAGTAATTCGGTGCTACTGGTGATGACAGGTGGTCAGGAGGAGTTCAACTTGACTATGTAAAAATATGGGTGTGCACTGTCCATTATCCATATACAATACGCTGATCAATGTCCCTTTTACTTTAGCAGGATGCTTGCAGCTTAAATTATCCTTAAAGGGGTTTTATCGTTACAAAGATCATGTCTCAGATTATGGGGACAGTAAAAATAAGCACTTTTGTAATTGGGTTGCATTACCTCTGTCACTTAGTTTAGCAGATATGAGTTTCTCTGTAAATCTGTGTTCTATTTCTGCTGTTGCTGTTCGGAACGCCCCCTGGACGGTTCCCGCTCCCTAGACACGCCCTCTGCACTGTGATTGGCTGGCTTACATTTCATTCAGCCTGTTGGGATACACCCCTAGACAGGAAACGCCCCGGCCACGCCCCCTACGCTGTGATTGGCTGCCTGCACACTCTGTGTTTACTCCCCTCTGAGCTGTTAAAATCGATAGTGAAACCAAGGTCTGCTGGCTCTATGTACATCTCCCAGCTCTAGGGTGATGATCTGGACAATGACTGCCTGTTTAAAGGGCTTTTGTCAAGAGGTTGATTCACCTCCTCACAGATCCAGTCCTTAAGCTGCTACTTTGAAAAGAGGGCGTTCTGTTCCTCAGATCAAATGCAAGCTCCGCCTCCTTATGACGTCATCATCTGTAGTGTGTAACATAAGGATTCAACACTGTGTCTGTATAAGCTGCTTGTGTAGTACAGTGCTTAGTTTATCAGCTCTGCAAAGACAGAGGTTAGGAGTTCAAGCCCCATCAGTAGTTTTTTTTTTCTTTTATAAATTTACACATATTAAAATCTGAAATAAGGAGAACATCTATAATTTTATCATAACACACACAAAGCTCCCCCTATATAGTGTCCATCCCGCAGTAGTCACACCAACACTTCCAACATATGTGATACAATCATATATTTGGGGGGGATGAGACATTATGGGGGGGCAGTTGTGTAATATTAAATTATAGAGATTGACATATATATTTTAGGTCTCTCAAAATATGTGAGAATTTGGGGGGGGAAAAAAAAATATACTCTGGGGGGGACTAAACCAAACCCCTTTGTTGTAAAAGCAAGCTCTCCCCGCGGGCACCCCCAGCCCAATCAGTTACGGGTTGAGCAGGGTCATTTCTCAAAGCTGATTGCTTTTTCCCCCATTGTTTTCACTCACATGTCACTGACCAAGCAGAAATCTTTTATTTTGAACTGACTTTTGTCCTTGCATTTGATAAAGATCTCTGCCTTTGTCTTTACAATTTGGGTGAACCCCACTAGAACAAATTAAAGCTGCGGGCTTTCATGCATTTTGTGTAAACAAGAATATAAAGTGCTTGCTGCAGCCGGGAGCCAAGGCTGCAGACAAAGCAGGCAGAGGCACAAGCTGTTATATCCAACAACCTTCTGCATCCCCGTTTCAAAAAAAATGAGATGTCACAGTTCTTAGTGGGGAGAACACCCTGCGAGAGAAAGACCCCCCCTGGATTTCAAACCAACTGAAAAAAATTACTGAAAAAGCCCAAACAGCTCAACGAAAAAATTTCCTTTTTAACCCTTAACCCAAACCTGAAAGTACTTACTGACCAAAATTTTTTTTTTAGATTTTCCCTTGTTTTTTAAAATATAACTTTTTTTATTTTTCACTGAGCAGTTTTGGGGGGGGGCCTTGTTTATTCAACAAGTTGTACTTTTGGGGAATTTTAAATTTAATTTAAATTATTGCAGTTTTTTTTTTTTTTCTTCAATTTTTTTTTTTTTTTTGTTCAAAATTTTTTTTACACCATTCATATGTCCACTTTAATAACATGTTAATTAATTTTACGGGTTAAATTACATCATGGGATACCTAATATTGTAGGTTTTTTTGGGTTTTTAACATTTCACAATTTTTTTTTTAAAAAAATCCTTATTTTTTTTTTATAAATTTTTTTTTTTCTACACTTTTTACTGTTTTTAAAAAAAATTTAATACCAAGAAGGGATAACTGTTTTACTTTTTTTTTTACACTTAGTAATGTATTCGCTTATCAATATATGCTAATACATTATAATCTGTGTCAGTTTGACACAGGCAGCAATCCGGGCTACTCTAGGTCCTCAGGGCTGACTGAGCAGCCATTCCCTGGGTTCTATCGGTCCGGGGAGTATAAAAAAAAAGGGGGGAAAGTTGTTATCGGGAAAAAAATTAAAGGTTAAAAGGGGGTGAGAGAGGGTTCACCCCTTTTTCGTGCTTTTCAGGGGGGTTACGGGAACCCGGGTGTGAAGTACAGCTCTGTCCTCAGCACAGCTACGGCGCCGGGTGCCACAAACCCTGAAAGTCTGCACGCGTAAAAGATGTCCCCAGACAAACGCCTGAAATCCCGCCCCTCAGGGCGTCACTTAAGGCTTTGGTGCCCCAAACAAAAACCCGCCATTGATATCGGGGTAGTCCCTATTGACAAGGGTCCTTTGGGCCTCCCGGCTTTTGTGCCTGTACAATGCTACCCCCGCACCCCCTATAGTTACACCCCTGCCCGCTGCATACGCTGCGGGGGGGGCATTGTTAAAGAGGGTTTAAAGGGGCTTTTGCATGACCAAAAAGGAAATCCCAAATGGCTTGTCTGTGTTTTTATTCATTTGCCTGTATTTGTTTTAGCTATTTGGCTTCTTGAACTATATGTCACCTGCCTTTTCCTTAGCCGAGCAACAGCATTTATTTTTTCAAAGCTGTTTCCATTTGCGCTGTAAAGCTACAAGCCCCAGGAACCTTTCCTGTACTTTTCCTTCTTTTTTTGCTTTGTGGTGAGCAATGGTGAAAACCTAGCGGGAGCCTTAGGGTGCGTTCACACGGTAAGGTGCAAATACCGGTCTGTTTATCGAAGGTATTTGCCTGTTTTGCACCCCCCACACCCCGGGGGGGGGGAGGGGGCGGATTTTCCTGCATGAGCGGGGGAAAAGCCCTCCCCCTTCACATTCACACACAGATTCCCCCCGAAAAACCGGGCGGAAGAATTGCTTGTAGAAAGTTTTTCGGGGGGACCGCGGGCGAAAAACTGCAGGAGGAAAACCTGCATGGGGACTGCGCCGGGGTTTTCCATAGGACCCCTTGTGCCATTTTTGCCGGTTTTTCAGGGGGCTGCAAAACCACAAAACCGCCTGAAAAACCGGCCGGGAAACCCAGGAGTGGGGACAGCCCCTTAATTAAAGGGCCCAATTGCAAAGCATTTTAGAGTGGGTTCTGTGTTTTTTCTGTCTCTTCTGTCTTTTTTTGTGCGTGTTTGGATAATTGCTTGTCTGGCAATTCCACCTTGGGGGGTTGTTATCACATTCCATTAAAAAAAAAAAAAAAAGAGAATATTTAATGAAAGTACATTACAGAAGTCCCTAACTTTGGGAGAAATATTAAGAACTTTTTTTTATTGGACAACCCCTTTAAACAGCTGAAGTAGTAAACCTACTGGGGGTTCACCCCATTGTTAAAGAAGGGACAAAATTTCCAGCCCAAAACGAACACAATGTTTCATGTGTGGTCTGACCAGTGACTTGTATAATGGGATAATGATATTCTCATAGTTGCATCTATGCCCGATTTAATACACCCTGTGATCCTATTTGCCTTGGCAGCTGCTGCCTGACACTGGCTGCTTCAATTAAGATTACCAAGTCCTTCTCCATGTCACTTTTATCCAGAGTTTTTCCATTTAACAAGTAATCATGGAATGGATTTTTCCTTCCCATATGCATAACCTTACACTTATCTATGCTAAGCTTCATCTGCCACTTCTCTGCCCAGGCATCTAACTTGTCCGGATCCCTTTATAATAGAAAATTATTCTCTACTGTGTTAATTACTTTACACAGCTTAGTATTATCTGCAAAGAGTGATATTCTACTGTGCAATCCCTGTGTAAGATCATTAATGAATACATTAAAGAGAATAGGGTCCAATACTGAGCCCTGTGGTACCTCACTAGCAACAGAGATCCAATCTGAGTATGTACCATTTAACACCACCTTTTGTTTTCTATCACTGAGCCAGTTACTTACCCAGTTGCAAACATTTTCCCACAGTTCAAGCATTCTCATTTTACTTATCAACCTTACCAACCAACAGTGTCAAATGCTTTAGCAAAATCCAGATATATGACATCCAATGTCTCACCCCGATCCAGTCTAGATCTAACCTCCTCATAGAAGCTGATGAGATTAGTTTGACAGGACCGATCCTTCTTAAACCCATGCTAGAACGGAGTTATACATTTATTTACCTTCAAAAATTTTACCTACAACAGAGATTAAACTTAACAGCCGTAGTTTCCAGGACCACTTTTAATATTGGCACCACATTTGCTATGCGCCAATCCTTTGGGACATACCCAGTTACTATACAGTCAATAAATATTAAAAATTGGGGCCTGTCTATCACATTACTTAATTCCCTTAGAATATGGGAGTGTAAACCATTAAGACCTGGTGATTTGTCTATTTACATTTTCTTAAGGCAAAGCTGGGTTAGACAGGAAGCATTTAAGATGGAGTTTACCTCCTCTCTCTGCCCATCAACAGGAAGGTCATTTTTCTCGACAGGAAGGTAATTTTTCTCAGTAAATATGGTGGGGAAAAAATGTTTAACAGATTTGCTTTCTCCTCATTGCCCTCTACAATACCTCCCTCACTACTTTTCAAAGGGCCAACATTTTCAATGTAATTTTTTTTACTATTTACATAGTTAAAATATTTGGGGTTTAGTTTAATCTCTTTGGCATTATGCCTTTCTGTCTCCAGCTGTGCTGCCTTTATCATTATTTTACATATTTAATTTTTTTCTTATAGCTTTTTAGTGCCTCTTCACTGTCCTCCTGTTTAAGTAGCTTGACCTGGCTTTCTAATTCTCTACATCTTAATCAAAAGAGTAGTGGGTACTTTTAGATGAGGTGGATGTAAGGTTTGTTCCTTCATCAATGTTTCAAAGAGTTTCAAATGCATTTCATCAGGACGTAGCTTTGATATGCAAGACTATGCTAATTGCAAAAGCAAGGGCATAGTTTACCAATGTTCTTGCAGTTGCCCATTAATGTATATTGGAAAGACTAAACGTGAATTCAGACGCCGTATTCTGGAACATGTAGGAGACATAAACCATCAACGTGACACCACAGTGGCACGTCACATGAACTCCTTGCATAGGACAAATCCTTTAGCATTGTCTTTTTCAATTGTCGAGGTTGTGAAACCCAAGTGAAGGGGGGATTTTGCCACAAATTACTTCGCGTGAAGCCGTTGGATTTCCCTTTTTAAGACTCTAAAAAAAAAAAGGCCCTGAATGAAAAATTTATAATTTACTTCGTTCATCTAAGTTTGGGTGTGGTTTCTATTGTTTATTGCTTTATGGCTGTTATAAATTTTTGAAATAATCTTTTTTTATTTTTTTTATTTGTTTATTTAATGTGCTGAACCAGTTTTAAAATTAATACATGGAAAAACCTTTTTGCAGATTTTTTTTTTTTTTTATTTTCACCCCTAGCATGCATTTTTTTTTTTCCCCCTCTGTTTTCCTAGGCAGCAAAAAAAATTTTTATATAGGCATGACATTTGCTTTAACCCCGCATTTGGGTTGAAAAAAATATATTTTCGTTGGGTTTTTTAAGCATATCTCGAAAAATTTAATGTTGTTTTTTCCTGGTTGTTTTTGGGGTTCCCTATAAATTGGGGTTTATTATTTTGATACCTTTTGTTTATTTTTTTCCCCATTTTCTGGGTATTATTGCTCCCTCCCTATACAGCGTTCGCTTTGGGAATATTTTTTTTCCCTTTTTCTTTTCCCGCTGCGCGGGGCCTGGGGGTCAGGGGCAATACCTAAACTCTCTATCTGTTTTGTGTAACCCCCTTATCGCGGGATTCTCCCGCGCCCCTGCCTTTTTTAGGCATTGGTCCCGAAAGGCTTTTTTAAATAGTTATGGGGCGATTTCTTACCCCGCTGTTTTTTTAGTGGGGGGCCATGGGACGAAGTCTCGCATTTTTTTAAACGGCGCATGCGCAGAAAATATTCTGGGACGAGGGATATGCTTGTTTTTTGCTCACTTGTTTCCCATTATCAAAAAGGGACATCTGCATAGGTTTTACCTAATTAGGGGAAAGGTATTTTAAAACCCCCCTTCCTGTGCCTGCTCACTTTTTTCTACCCCATCTGGCTATCCTTCTTTTATTGGGGCCCCGGGAGTTCCTTTGTATACTATTTGAGGATCTGCCTTTCATCACTCTGCGGACCATAAAATGGGTCTGAGTCTATTAAAATCTGTTTAATATTTCCCATTTTTTTTGCTAAAAAACATTGTTTGTTATTGGGATTTTCCCCCCCTTTCTCGGTAAAATTCTTTTTTTTTTTTTTTTTTTCCCCTTTGATGAACCTCAAAAAATTTGAGGGGAAACGCTCGGAAACGGGATGTCCATGTTTGGACCTCCAGCAAAATGTTTGTGTATGGATTTTTGTATTTAGGAAAAAAAACTTATTGCACCTTTTAGGTCCCGGGTTATTTTTTTGCTACCCCCCCTTTTTACATTTTGGTTTTGCTTTTTTGCTTTTGGTTTTTGATTGTATGGGCCCCATATTTATTTAAAAAGGGGAGCCCTATCATTTTTCCCTTAAATTGGGAGCTCACTTTGGCTGTACTCTTGGGGTTTTAGTGCAGGAGGTACGGTTTGGGGACGCCCTTACGGGGGAAATTTCCCCCCACTTTTCCTGGTTAGGACGGGAAATTTGGGGTAGGGATAGTTTTTTTTGTTAGTTTTGGATGTTTTTGGTGACCCGTTCTTTTATATAAATTTAATGTAGGGAAAATAAAATTTAAGTTTTAGTTTCCCACTTCCTAAATTTTCCCAAATTCTGGGGTTGGGGGAACATCTTAATCGAAGAAAGAAAATGGGGTTTGTTCTAAAAAAACAATCAAAAGGGCCCTCCATTTTTTAACATACGGGGAATTTAAAAAAACCTGCGGCTCATATTTTGGGGGAAAAGCCCCTTTTCAGGACCCCTAAAGGTCTTGTCAGCCCCAATGTGCCAAAAATGTTTTGGGTGTTAAAACAGAAAAAGAAAAGGGGTTTTTTTTTCTGATCGCCCCACACCTGTTTTTTTTTTATCATGAGGGGGAAAATTGTGAAGGAAACGTATCCCCAAATGTAACATGCCCACTAAAGGGCAAGTTTGGGGGTTCAAAAGAAAAAGCCAGGTGCACAAAAATGTTACTGTCGGGAAAATGGCCATAATAGCCAATCCTACAAAAAAAAAATAAACTTCCCAATGGATTTCTCTAAAATTTAAAGTTCAATTCATAAAAAAACAGGGAAAAGGGTTCGGGTTGTATATCCAAAATTTTGGATAAAAAAGATGGAGCAAAAAAAGAAAAAAATATTGATGTAAAAAAAGCTTTAAAGTTGTAACCTTCATCACGTTTTTTCTATAATCAGCTGTATTTTACGGGAGAGAGAGAGGTCAATACATTTGTTTTTTGGGGATTTCCCAAATTATCAGCTCAAATTGGGAAATTCATGCGGGAGGCTGTGTAAGTGTATTTTATCATAAAAAATTATAAAAAAAAAAAAATTTTGGGGCTAACAACTAAAGGTCACCAGGGGTTTCACCAAGGAGTTTCCCCAAAAATTATATAAATTAGAATTGTTTTTTTAAAAACAGCAAAGGTTTAAAAAGCCAAGGGGAATGTTTTTAGAGGGATCGAAAATTTAGGTTTACTATGAACATGATTTTAAATTTTTACTTTTTAATTCATTAAAAACAGCCATTTTTTTTTTTTTTTTATTTAATTTTTAAAAGCCTCTATGGCGTAGAGCAAAAGGGGACCTTCCCAAAAGTAGTCGTTCGGGGTTTTGATAAACGGGACATGTTATCATTTTTTAAGGGCATTTTTATTCCCCGGTAGGTGCATTTTTTTGGAAATTGTGTAAAAATTTTGGGAAATTTTTTTAATATTTGCTTTTTTTCCTAGTCATGAAAAAACCCCCCAAAATTCTGTCTTATTTACCTCAAACCTCATGAGAAAAAATGCACAGCAAACAACAGGGGGGGACATTTTTTAAATACATGGGCCCAAGTTTTTAAAAATTTTCCGAAGGGGGCCAAAAAACCTTTTGGGGAATAAAGCTTTAAAACAATGTCTAAAAAAAATCAATTGACTTTTGTGTAACACAAACGGGACAGGCCCTCCAGAGTGAGAGATGCTATTTGTAACTTCTCTCTGCTCTTGCCAAGAGATGAGGATCCTGACAAAGGACCCCCTCTACCAACCTAAAAGCAAAAATTTTCCCCAAAACTGGGAAACCCCCCTTTCAAGGTTCAATTTGCTTTGTAAAAGCTTTTTTTGTTTTGTCAAATTTGTAGCAGCATTTCTGGGGTTGGGTAGAATTTTTATTCAAATTTAAATCCCACCAGGAACAAAAGCCATTTATCACCAATTATTAATTGAATGTCACCTAAAATACCAATTTTTTTTAAATTTTGCGGGGAATTTTAGAATCCCCCAAAGAAATCTTGTAGCCCGCATACCATTTTTTTAAACCCCCCGGGGGCCCTTTTTGGGAAACAGAACCTTTGATTTTTAAAGTTTTGTAAGGGATTTTTTTGGTTGGAAAGTCTGTAAAAAGTACCCAAAATTACTTCCCCCCCATAAATTTGGGTTTTTCAAGAAAACTTCAATTGCCAGGAAAGGGACTTATCTTATCAATAAATATAGAAGTCAGAGCTTGGCTTTCCCATTGCATTTATTTGGGAAAGGGAAAAGGCAAATAAGCTTTAACCGATATTTCAGGACTTTTGGCTTTTTCCCAGGATTTTTGTGTCATTTCCTGTTTTTAAATTTCTGAAAATTCACTGTGTGAAAAACCCTGTCATGCACTTTCCCTAGAAACACCATCAAGGGAAGGAAATTGCTGCCCCAATGGCCCCTGCGGGGGGGGCTATTTTAAAAAAAAAGGCATATGCAAAGCGGGCCATTTTTTCGTTACATATGCCTCATTTGCAGTCCCCCAAAAACCCCCAAAACCCAATCAATTGCAGAAACAGTGGGGGAAAAAAAGTAGCTGATATTTTAACATTTATGGGGGAAAAGGAAACATTTTTTGCAAAAATATAAAATTTTTTCCCTTTCCTTTTGCCCTTTTTTCCTCCAATTTATTTTTGTTTGGGAATAAAAGTTGTTTTTTTACAAAAGGAATTTGCATTATGAGATTAGTCAACATGACTGTTGAGCAGCACTCAATACATACATATGGAGGCATACAGAAGTATTTTCTTTCTGACTTCATATTAGTCAAGCATAGATAAATGTGGAGGTATTCTTCCCTAGAATCATTGCCATAAATGTGCTGTCGCAACCTGCACAACAGTGGCATGTAGGCTAAAAATGGGTCCCCTACTAAAAAAATCATTTCACTGCTGTATAGGGCCCGGGCTGTGGGCCCCCTGCATGAAACCGTCCCGCCTGTAAGGGATTTTCTTACTTTTTGGCATGAAACTCTGGGAAAAAATTTTTTCCCCTTTAACTGTAACCTGTAGTTGGATTTAAAAACCCTTTTTTTTAAAGTGGCAAAACCCCCTTTCCCCGAATCAGCATGGAAGAAGAAGTGACATATTATTATTTTTTTTTTCCATGATGAGAATTTTTTTTCCCCTTTTGGGGAAATTCCCTTTTTATCTGCAAAGAATTTCAGACCTCCCATTTAATACAATGGGGCCTGGATTACAATCAGATTTGGGCCCTATAGGGGGAAAAATGTTTTGATTAGGGGCATAGAGGCCAGTTTTTTAAATAGAAAAGCGCCAAAAAAGTATGAACCTTTTTCTACTGCAGGGCATAGATTTGGCCTTTCTAGTTCCCAAAACGACAACCAGGGAGCCACTTTTAAAATTGGTCCGGTTTTCCAGCAGGGAATGCACCCCAATTTTTTTCTGTCCCCCGTCATAAATGTGAAGGGAAACATATGGTTGGGGGGGGGACATGCCCCTAATGCCCCCCATTTTAGGCGCGTTACAAAGTGCCGCGGCCCCCTGCTAAAACGCATTTTTGGTGTGTCCCCGCTCATTTAAAAATCGAGAGAACAGAGCTGCACCAGTTTTGGGGCTAAAAAGGACCCCCAAAAATGCCCCCCTACATTTCATTTTTTCCCCCCCCCCCCCCCCCCCCCCCCCCCCCCCCCCCCCCCCCCCCCACCCCCCCCCCCCCCCCCCCCCTAAATCCCCATTTCAAATTTCATCTTTTGGGAAAATAACCCTTTTTGCGGGGTCCTGAAGTTCTTTAAAAAATTTTTCCCACAAGTCCTTTTCTTTCCAACCCCACGTTACATTAGACTAATCTAATGTGATGTGGGAGTGCAAGTTACATCAGAGCGGATGCGGGGCCCTTGGAAGGGAAAGCGCTGCCCTGCATTCAGAAGCACGTGAAAATAAAATTAAAACCCTAAAAAAGATTTAACCCAAAATTTGGGCCCAAACCCCCACTTTTGAGTTAGGGGAAAGATTGCAGTTTAAAGGGGGTTGGGCCCCCTCGTTGATTTTATCTTTTCCCCCAGTCCTGTTTTCTTATTTTATTTTAATTAAGGGGCTTTTTTACTGGCTTTCCCCTAGGCTCGTAAATCCAGGTCGTGCCTTGCAACCATGCTGGCAGCCTATTTAACCGGGGATCAAACAGGTTCCCGTAGCTATTTGCGACCCGATTTAACTGATGCGCCCCTTTCAAAAGGGGTAAACCCCAAAGGGTTTGGTAGGACCCTGTTAAAAAGGAAACATATTGCAAAGGGGACTTGTTTTTTCAAAATTTTTTTAACATAAAAAACAATCCTTTTAGCGGGGAAAAAAACCCCTTTAAAAAAAAACAAATTTTTTACAATTTACCCTCAAATTTAATTATAATTTCTTTTAAAATTTTAACAGAAGCAACAAAAAATACAAAAAGGCTGCAAAAATTTTATTTAAATTTTTGTTTGTATTAAAAGGGCTTTTAACAACAAAATGTTTTCTTCCTTGTACAGCACTGAAAATATAAATGGGACCCTGTTATTTGTGGATAAATGGGAAAAAGTTTACATATTCCTTTCTAAAGGGTGGCCCAAAATTGCTGCTCATTCTACAACAATTCAGTTTGCCTTGGCCTTTTATCGTTTTTTTATTTTTAAATTCTCTTTTTTATTGGTACAGACCAGCACTGAAAGACATTAACGTCAAGAATTACTGGCATTGGTAACACTTAATGGAAAGCTGCTATCAGAAGAACTTCAGACATATAGACTGCAGACTTACACAAACAGGACAAACAGCCATATCAATTTTTTTTTATAATATTTTATTACATTTTACATGGATTAATTTTTTAAATACGGGGAAAATCATCTAAAACCCCCCACTTTATGTGGAAGCTTACTTCCTAACTGCACCATGAAGGACTCTTCACATTTTAAGGCCTCAGAAACACTACCTGATTGTACTTTATTGCCAAGGCATAAATATTTTTACTAAAAGTGTAAATGTTTATTAAGGTGAAGAAGAAAAAACCTTATGCTTCAAAGTAAAAAAAAATACTTGTGTCATGTACTGTATGTATAAAGCATATACCAGGCACGTCATAATTGTTAACACTAAAAAAAACTTAACATTAGGTAGTTAAAAACATAATGGAGTGGCCCACACCATTTTTGTGTTGCACTGTTTTGTGTTGCAGCATTTTATAAAGCACAACTATAAGAACATAGCACAGATGACCAATACATGCAACATACACTCACCGGCCACTTTATTAGGTACACCATGCTAGTAACGGGTTGGACCCCCTTTTGCCTTCAGAACTGCCTCAATTCTTCGTGGCATAGATTCCACAAGGTGTTGCAAACGATGCTCAATTGGTACCAAGGGGCCCCAAAAGAGTGCCAAGAAAATATTCCCCACACCATGAAAACCACCACCACCAGCCTGAACCGTTGATACAAGGCAGGATGGATCCATGCTTTCATTTTGTTGATGCCAAATTCTGACCCTACCACCCGAATGTCCCCAGCAAAAATCGAGACTCATCAGACCAGGCAACGTTTTTCCAATCTTTACTGTCCAATTTCGATGAGCTTGGCAAATTGGAGCCTCAGTTTCCTGTTCTTAGCTGAAAAGAGTGGCTCCCGGTGGGGTGGTCTTCTGCTGCTGTAGCCCATCTGCCTCAAACTTCCGCCGTTACTGTGCGTTCAGGAGATGCCCCTTCTGCCTACCTTGGTTGTAACGGGGGGCAAATTTGAGTCACTGTTGCCTTTTTTACCCAGCTCGAACCATCTGCCCTTTCTCCTTTGACCTCTGGCATCAACAAGGCATTTCCGCCCACAGGACTGCCGCTCACTGGATGTTTTTTCTTTTCGGACCATTCTCTGTAAACCCTAGAGATGGTTGTGCGTGAAAATCCCCAGGAGATCAGCAGTTTCTGAAATACTCAGACCAGCCCTTCTGGCACAGACAACCATGCCACGTTCAAAGACACTCAAATCACCTTTCTTCCCCATACTGATGCCGGTTGAACTGCAGGAGATTGTCTTGAAACCCGGTCTACATGCCTAAATGCACTGAGTTGCCGCCATGTGATTGGCTGATTAGAAATTAAGTGTTAACGAGCAGTTGGACAGGTGTACCTAATAAAGTGGCTGGTGAGGGTATATGTTAAGACACATGCCACTCAATAAATTTGGCGCACTTTACCATACTTTGGGTAAAGACTAGCATATGAATTGCTGTTCTTGGAAAATTTGGATTATGTGTCCTTGGACAGCAACTCTAACTCAATAGTTAAACTTTTACTACAAAAAATCAATTACAGTTACAATTTAATGCCAAAATGTAGGCAACACTTCCAAAAGAGCATTTCGGCTGCATGCTACGTGATGTTAGGGAGATTCTTCTAGCACATAGAAAAAAGGAAACAAACTTCAAGGGCGACATGTATGAAGCTCATCACATCGGGGCGCACCTTTTCGCCCGTTTTCCGGCGAAATTTGCGCCTGATTTATGTCGGCGCTGGGGCGCGGTCATACATACTATGTAAAGTGCGGCGCGCCTCGCCAGTGTTTGAGGCGCAGTGCGGGGCTGCGCCTATGATTAGCCGCCCGAGTTAGTGCGCTCAAACATAGCATGTAAAGTCCGCCGCGCCTCACCAGTGTGTGAGGCGCAGTGCGGGGACTTAGGCGCAGTGCGGCGCTGCCCTAAGATTCGCCCGTCCGAGGAAAGGGGTGTCTACATGCGGGGAAAAACCCCAGCCTCGCCGGGATGGGGCGCGACGGGACTTAGGGGCAGAAGGGACTGCCCTCACATGTACCGTATGGGCAGGCCCGGAAAACAGCGAGAAATCTTAAAGATTCCGGCGGAGAAAAAAATAAAAAAACCCTTTTTATAAAGGCGTAAAACTTTATCAAAAAAGAGCAAAAACCTACTAAAAAAAAAAAAATTAAAAATCATTTTCCCAAAAAACCAGAACGGCGCTATATCGGGGAATTTTTGGATATTTGAAATTGGCCGGAAATATATTAATTAAAATTTTGTAAGCTTTTCTATTGGTGGGCAAAACCGACCAATCGAAAAAAGCAACATTGAACCTTTAAAAACCCTAGCAGAAGTTGGACCAATCAAAATCAAAGGCGGACAGTTCAAATACAGTAAAAATCTGAAAAAGCTTTTGGGTTGAGTAGGGGGGGCTTGGCTATCTGGGGCCCAATCAGAATAGGAGGGACAGAACCCATTAAAAAACCTAGGAAAATTTTTTTGCCCAAATCAAAATCAAAGGCGGCATTCAAAATCAGTACAAATGCTAAAAAGAGCTGATTGGTTGAGCTAGCGGGGGCTTGGCTACCCGCCAATCAGAGCGCAACTACTTTTTTTCCCTTTGTAGTCTGGGGAGAATCGCGGCAAAAAAATCCGGGGCTCAGCGCCTTTTGCGGAGGGGAGTTGTTTAAAAAAAATAATTTTTTTTAAGTAAAAAAATATTCTCTGAAAAAGAGCTGAAACCTTTTCTATAAGCATAAATCAATTAATCCCGAAAACCTTTTTGTCGACGAGACGGGCTAAAATAGGAATTGCAATATAAGAATTGCCGGGAAAACTTAAATTTCAATTTTTTTAAAAGTCTTCTGTTTTGGGTCGGCAAAAACCAAACCAATCAGAATAGGAGCACGTGGCCCATTCTAACCTAATAGGAGTTTTGCCCAATAAAATTTGGGCGACAGGGACCCTTCAACCCTATGGAAAAATATTACCAATCATATTCAAAGGCGGGAAGTTCAAAATACAGTAAAAAGGCAGAAAATGCTGATTGGTTGAGCTAGCGGGGCTTGGCTACCCCACCCAAATCAGAGCGCAATTAACTTCTCCCATTGTAGTCTATAGAGAGATCGGCGCAATGCAACTCGCTCCAGCGGCCGTGGGCATGGAGTAAAATAAAAAATCTTTTTATTAAGTGTAAAACTTTAACAGATAAAGCTAAAACCCTTTCTCTAAAAAAAAAGAGTTAAACCCCTAAAAGGCGTTTGTCACCGAGCCCCGGGCGCTACAAAAAGAATTGCAAATAGGAGACTTGCCGGGAAATACAGAAAATTCAAATTGTTTAAGCTTTTCTGTTTGGTCGGCATAAACCAGCCAATCAGAACAGAGCGACAGGGGCCCATTCTAATATGGAGGAGTATTGACCAATCAAATGGACACAGGGCCCCCTTATAACCTATGGGAAATATGCCCAAAACCACATTCAAAGGCGGGACTTTTTCAAAAAACATCAAAGGAGAAAAGCTGTTTGGTTTGAGCTAGCGGGGGCTTGGTTTCCCGGGTCAATAGAGGGGAGTACTTTCCCCAAGAGTTTATGGGAAAAGAAATCAAGCGAGCTCGTTTGTGATTGGCTAAGTAAAAGAGGCGCAGTTATTTGGACCAAGGAAGCGGCGGCGCCCCAAGGGTTTTTAATGCATCGAAATAAAACTTTACATCCCCAAAATAAAATGATAAGATACAGAAGTTGTCCTGAGTGTATATAAAAGTCAAAAATATGGGGGTAACGAAAAAAATTTTAAAATTCAAAAAAAATCTGTTTATTTCTTTTTTTTCGTTATCCAAGGATCAATAGTAGGGTGAAAACAAAAAAAAGAAAAAAACATATTTTTTTTGAATTAATTTTTTTTTTTTTTGTTACCCCCCAAAATTATTATCTTTTTATATACACATCGGGAAAACAATTTCTGTATCTTAATTTTTGATTTCGGCCATGTACAGTTTTTATTACAATTGCATTAGAAAATGATAAGAGCGTCACTCCTCTCCCAAATTGGGTCCAAAAAAACCGCCCCCTTTTTAAATTTTGCCAATCACAAACGACCCTTGCTCGCATTTCTTTTCCATAGAACTCTTGAGAAAGTAGCCGCGCTCGATTTGGGGGGGGTAGCCAAGCCCTGCACTCACCTATCAGCTTTTTCTGCCTTTTTACTGTATTTTGAACTGTCCCGGGGCTTTGAATAATTGGGCAATATTCTCCTAGTTATAAAAAGGGGGCCCCGGGCTCCTATTCTGTTTGGGCAAACTCCCCCTAGGTTTGAATGGGGCCCCTGTCCTCCTTTCGATTGGTTGGGTTTTTGCCGACCAATGAAAAGGGGTTAAACAATTTGAATTACTGTATTTCCCCGGGGAAATTTTCTATATTGCAATTCCTTTTGTATCGCCCGGGCTCGGGACAAACCTTTTAGGGGTTTTGATGATTTTTTTTAGAGTGTTTCAGCTTTTATTGTTTAAAGTTTTACACTTAATAAAAATTTTTTTTTTTTCATACTCCTGCCGCACGGGCGCTGGAGAGCCGAGATTGCATTGCGCCGATCCTCTCCCTAGACTACAACGGGGGGGAAGTAGCTCGCGCTCTGATTGGTGGGGTAGCAACCCCCCTAGCTCAACCAATCACATTTTCCCCCCCTTTTTATGTATTTTGAACTGTCCCGCCTTTAATTTGATTGGTTTAATTTTCCATGGGTTTTTAATGGGTTCCTGTCGCTCCTATTCTATTGGTCATATTTTTCCAAGGGTTTTAATGGGGCACGTCGCTCCTATTTGATTGGTTGGTTTTTGCCCCAATGAGAACCTTACAGAAAATTTGAAATTTTTTTTCTGATTTCCCCCAATTTCCTATACCCAATTTCCCGATTAGCGACGTCTCCGGCGACAAACCGTTGTTAGGGATTTTATTGATTTTTTTGTTTTTAGAAGTTTAGCTCTTTTCAGAGAATATTTTTTCACTTAATAAAATGATTTTTTTTTAAACAACTCCTGCCCCACGGCGCTGGGAAAACCCAATTGCATGCGCCGATCTCTCTAACTACAATAGACAAGTAGCTCGCGCCTGATTTTTGGGCCGGGGGTGCCAAGCCCCCCCCAGCTCAGCCAATCACTCTTTTTTGCATTTTTTACTGTATTTTTTAACTGTCCCCCCTTTGATTTTGATTTGTCAAAACTTTCCCCAAAGGTTAGAAGGGGTCCCGTCGCTTTATTCATTGGCCGAGATACCAAGCCCCCCGCTGCCTTTAAACCAATCACTCTTTTTTGCATTTTTTTTCTGTATTTTAACTGTCCCCCTTTGAATTTGATTGTCAAAACTTTTCCCTAGGTTTTTTAAAGGTTCCGTGTGCTCCTATTCGATTGGCGGTTTTTGCCCCCCAATGGAATAGCTTACAGAATTTTAATTTCGAATTTTCCCGGCAATTTCCAAAATCCTAATTGTTGATATGCGCCTTTCTGGGTTTTTTTAAAATGATTTTATTTATGTATTTTTTATTTTTTACGGTTTGACTCTTTTTTGATAAAGTTTTACGCCTTTTTTAAGGCGATTTTTTTTTTGGGAAACAACTCCTGCGCACGGACTGGAGCCGAATTTTTTCTTGCAATCTTTCTTATGTTTCCTGCATATTCCGTTCTCGCTTACTTTCCCCCGCCGGGATTTTGACCGAACAACCAGGGCTGACTTCAGAGCTGCCGAGCGCTGCAAAAGCCCGCACTTTCCGATCGCGATCGTACATGCCTCGGGGTTCTCGGCGCGCGCGGCCCGCCCAAACGCCCACACCGGCCCATAGCCCGCCCTTATGGGGGCACACAAAGGGGGCGAAAGGGGCGCCCAAAACGCATCCCCCGGTCCGACAGAGGGATTCGAGCCGGGGAGGCGCAGGTTACGCCAAAAAACAGGCGAAAAGCCCATTCATACATGTCGCCCCAAATGTTTAAATGGTGTGTAATGAATTAAGCATAATAAAACAGATCTCTTTCTGGGCAAAGTAAATCCAGCCTTACTAGCCAAATCTGTGTTTCTTTTTCCTTTTAAGGGGGGTTTTCCTCTTCCCAACAATCTATTGGCTTTTCTATCAAAATGTGAACAGGCCCCTGAGACTCTCAGTTCAGAATAGACACTAGGGGCCACAGGTATGAAACCTGTCTAGGTCTAAAACTCATCTTGTTCCCCATAGCAACCAATCAAAACTCCCCTTTCATTTAATTTAGTGCTCTGGAAAAATGAGAGGGGCGCTCTAATTGGTTGCTATGGGCAAGAGATGAGAACCCTAAACAGGCATCCTTCTTTTAACTTCTTTTGTAAAAAAAAAAAAGTTCTGGCAGGTGCTTATGCTGATATGAAAAGTACCATCAGTTTTGGAATCACAGGGCATTTAAAAAGTGAGTAGGTGCGTATTTGTTTTTTTAAGTTTGAAAATTCTTTAAAGGTAGTGTTCCATACATTATTGTTTTGGAAAAACGTTGCCGTTTTTTGTGGCAGCTTTCATTATTTTCTCTGCCGAATCCAGAAGTGTAATAAACAGAAATGGGAAATATAAAGGAAGGACATAGGACTGGTTGACATCTGCATCAGAGGTTCCATTCTGAACCTCTGTCAGACAGGACGTGTGTCCTTTAATTGACGATTATTAACGGCACCTAATGGGCTCCACTGACTGCAATAAGGTTCATCAGCGTCCATGTGGCTGTAATTTTTAAGGAAAAAATAGCGCTGCATGGGTACCAGATGCTTCAAATGGACCCTCGTATGCAGATGTGAACCAGGCCTTATATTTCTTCTTCCTGCTGGATCCAATTGTGTCTTTCACTCACAAAACTGTACCATTCTGTACCAAAAACGCTGTTTGTGAAACCTCCCTTAAGGTGACTTGTCACCTTCTTCATGCAAAACAGAAGATTAGCCACTTAATATCTCTGAGTATCCTTCATTATTAGCACGGACGAGGGATCTCTCTATCCCATATATTCAAGCAGCACCATCAATTAGTAATCCGGCTATATAGTAAAACATATACTTTTATTCTTTACCTTTAAAAAGCATACATCTGCCCTCTTTTCGGCGTTATGCAATATAGGAAAGTTAGTGAGAAGATACTCAAGTTACAAGTTGCAGCGGATCGCCGTTCAGGTACAATGTCCACAGACCATCTCGGTCTTCATCCCGACGGGGTTTCTCAAGAGGTACGCCAGGAGTCCGGGCTGAGCGCAACAGCTTATAACGTTTCTATTCTAATAAGAATACTGTAGTAATGGATCTAGTATTAGTGGGTAACAGTAGATTTGGATGTTTCATTTCATATATTTTCTGGTTTTATTTGTGACACATAGACTCGGTCCACACACTGAAGCTGCCACATACATTGAACACTTTGCTTACATGCAGTGGCCAATGTGCCTGCAATTTTGGCAGTACTACTCCAAATTATAAATAGTGTGGCCCTTGGCCACCACATGTGGAAGTAGATGTGTCCATATGCACCAGACGCACTGTGTAAACCTGGACTAAATGTAATTATTAAAGAAGTATCAACTAAGTCAGGAGGCTTACAAAATATTTGGTACTTTGACTTTATTTGGAGATTGAGTGTACCAAATAAATATATAGTGAATAAAAGATGGTATATACATGAAATTGGTACAAAAACAGCCATGAACAAAGTTCACAATATGACAGAATTGACTGTGTATAGACAGCACATAGCAAAATAATTCTTAAGACATCAGAGTTTCATAACTGATGCCTTGTTTACTTGCATATAGTGTCCAATCAGAGCCAAGCCTCTGGAAAATGACACATGGGCTCTAATTGGTTTCTGTTTGGTTTCTAAAGCCAACAAGGATGTCTAAGGACATTTAAATTTAGGGCCAAAAAATACTCCAGTATTAAGTGGTAGTAATTTACTAGGCACATATTATTAAATTTTATTAAAGCATAAAACAGTTGCTTCTAAAATGTTTTCCACCATGTTTTGTTTGGATGAGATAGAACCTTTTATTGAACCTTACAGGAAATTATTAAGAAATCATACGTATTGCATGAGATCATGACACTATTTTAGCAATGAAATGCTCCATAGCAATTCCTTATCTGTAATTTACTGGCAAGGGAAAACAGGTTTTGGTGCCAATAACCCATTATCTTATTTCATAAAAGTCCTATCAAACTCTTCTCCACTTATAACAGGAAATTATATACAGAACATGAGAACCCTCAGACATAGATAGTAGCAAACCCAAGTTTTGTACAGGGCATCCAACAGTAAGAAAAAGTGATATTATTGTTTAAGTAGATGCAGACAAAAAAGGTCACTCAGACACTGCCTTTATTATTTGGCACCTATGTTCTTACATACAGGTAATGTATCCTTGGGTCATGTTCCCTTAAAGTATCATCTAGTTCCATGTCACTGAGAACTCTTTTAAATTAGCCATGTTGTTGTTGCATCAGGTAAATAAGTGGCATGGATATCGCCATATGATTTCTTAAAGAGAACCTGTCACATAGTTTATGCCCCCCTGGCTGAGGACAGAACAAGGTAGTGTCAGACCTGCTGTTCCCAGCGCTGTGTCCCTTATTCTGTAAGATGCTGTAGTTTTCGTGTATTTATGCTCAAATCTGCAGTTTTCAGCCAGAAGAGTCATTCTAAGAGTCCTTCAGAGAGTCAGTTTTTTTCAAACCCGGCCAATCGGAGGCAATTCCCGCCCACCTCAACTGACAAACCTATTACTTTGAATAGGTAGAAACATGTGAATAACTGTCAGTGGGCGGGGCTAGCCTTTGGTGGGCGGAGCTAACACCTGCTCATGAATAAGATTTAAGGGGTAAATGCTCTAAAACTGCTGCATCGTACAGAATAAGTGACACAGTGCTGGAAACAGCAGGTCTGACACTAGCTTATACTGCCCTCAGCAAGGGGGGCATAACCTATGTGACAGGTTCCCTTTAAAGTAACACAACTGGATATACTAATAAACTTATAACATACACACTCCTACAGTGTCCTAATTAGTATCTCGGATCAACCACCAGGTGCACAGTTGTACCCACCTGTTTGTTTTAATTAGGGCATCTTCCGTGATAAATGCTCTCATTTAATAAAATTTATCTCCATGAAAGATCCACTTTAAAGTTGATTGGCCTTTCCTGTAGTCCTATGTGTCATTAGGTGAGAAAGAGACACCATCACTTTTCATTCTAATTCTTGCCTACGTTGGACTAAACAATGTATCATCACTAATAAAGAACTAGACCTGCTCTGTCATTATTGAGACATATTTTCTATAGGTACTTGTCCCCTCATTTGACTGTAAAACTAAGAATCCAAAGAGACCTAAAATGTCTTACCTGATGTGTAAAAACATTTCTCTTTTTATCCTAGTTAATAGCATTTGCCATAGTTTTATTTGGAGGTTGTCCAAATTAAAATGAAAAACTCGTACATGTCGACAGTCGTATTTCCTCCATTAATAATGCTGTCTTATGTAAATGTAATAACTAATGACTGATGTATAAGATATATGTATAACTGCAGGCCATTTTTTGTTTTTAGATTTAAGTTGGTCTATATCTCTCTTTGTTTATATATACAATTGAAACCAGAAGTTTACATACACGATATAAAAAGACATATCTGCATGTTTTTCTCACTATCTGGCATGAAATCGGAATAAACCTCACATGTTTAGGTCAATTAGGATTACCAAAATTATTTATATTTGCCAAATGCCAGAATAACGAGAGAGAGAGAGAAAGAGAATTATTAAGGCATTTTTATTACTTTCTGCAAAGTCAAAAGTTACATACATTTCATTAGTTTTTGGTAGCATTGCCCTTAAACTGTATGAATTGGGTCAAGTATTTGGCTATCCTTCCACAGGCTTCTCACAATAGTTGGTAATTTTGGCCCATTCCTCCTGACAGAACTGGTGTAACTGAGCCATGTTTGTAGGTTGTCTTGCTCGCACCTGTCTTTTCAGCTTTACCCAAAAATTTTAAATAGATTTGAGATAAAGGCTTTGTGATGGCCACTCCAAAACATTGACTTGGTTATCCTTAAAGAGAACCTGTCACATAGATTATGCCTTCCGTGCTGAAGGCAGCACAAGCAAGTGTCAGATCTGCTGTTTCCAGCGCTGTGTCCCTTATTCTGTAAGATGCTGTAGTTTTCGTGTATTTAATGCTCAAATCTGCAGTTTTCAGCCAGAAGAGTCATTCAAAGAGTCAGTTTTTTTCAAACCCCGCCCACCTGAGGCTAGCCCCGCCCACCTAAACTGACAAACCTATTACTTTGAATAGGTAGACACATATCAATAACTTTCAGTGGGCGGGTCTAGCCTTTGGTAGGCGGAGCTAACACCTACTCATGAATAAGATTTGAGGGGTAAATGCTCTAAAACTACAGCATCTTACAGAATAAGGGACACAGTGCTGGACACAGCAGGTCTGACACTAGCTTGTGCTGCCCTCAGCAAGGGGGCAACCTATGTGACAGGTTCCCTTTAAGCCCCTTTGTAACCAGTTTGGCAGTAGCTTCGGGTCATTGTCCATTTGGGAAACCCATTTCTGCCCAAGCTTTAACTTCCTGGCCAATATCTTGAGATGTTGCTTCAGTACTGCCACATAATCTTCTCTCCTCATGATGCCATCTATGTTGTGAAGTGCACCAGTCCCTCCTGCAGCCAAAAAAATCCACAACATGATGCTGCCAACCCCCGTTTTTCACAGTTGAGATGGTGTTCTTAGGCTTCCAAGCTTCTATTTTTCCCCCCAAACGTAACGATGGTCATTATGGCCAAACAGTTCAATTATAATTTCGTCAGATCACAGGATGTGTCTCCAAAAATGTAAGTCTTTTTTTCCTGTGTGGATTTGTAAACATTAATCTGGCTTTTATATGTTTCTTTTGGAGTAATGGCTTCTTCCTTGCATATAATTGTTTGTACAGATGAACGAGGCACCGTCAGGTATCTGTAAATTGCACCCAAGAATGAACCAGACTTGTGCAAGTCCACAATTCTCTTCCTAGTATCTTGGCTGATTTCTTTAGACTTTTCTATGATGTTACACACAGACGCAATATGTTTCTGGTGTGCTTTAACCCCTTAATGACCTTGGGCGTATCAGTACGTCCCAGGGCCGCTAAGGGGCTTTGCAGGGGGATCGCTCCACGACCCCCCCGCACAGCCGGCGGGTGTTAGCGGCAAATCGCCGCTAACCCCCTTCAGTAACAGCGCCGGCGGGTGGCTCCGCCCGCTGCCGCTGTTTTACCCATCAGGCGCCGCGGCAAAGATGGCCGCGCCATCTGAATTAACGCCGATCGGTGCTGCGCACCGATTGGTGCGGTGATCGGCATCAGCGCAGCTATGCTGCGCCGATCCGATCACCGGGCATTGTGGTGGGGAGCCCTGTGAAGGCTCCCGTCACTTACACTGGCCGGTTTGCCCCACTTCCGTCTGCAGACAGGAAGTGGGGAAACCGCCATCTTTGTACACCCTAATGCATTGCCTATGCAATGCATTAGGTTGTATTAACAATCGCGCCACCTAGTGGTCAAGTACCACAGGTGGCCTCAATGTTACAGTAAAAAAAAAAAAAAAGTATTAAAAGTTCAAATCACCCACCTTTCCCCATTTTACAAATAAAATCATTAAAATAATAAAAAAGTAACACATATTTGGTATCGCCGCGTCCGAAAAAGTCCGATCTATAAAAATACAACATCATTTACCCCGTGCGCTGAACACCGTAGAAGAAAAAAATTTCCAAACGCCAAAATTGCGTTTTTTGGTCATTTTACGTCACTCAAAAAAATGGAATAAAAATGATCAAAAAAGTCGCATGCATTCCAAACTGCTAGTGATAAAAAGTACACTTCAGCCCGCAAAAAATTCCCCCTGACTGACGTCCGTAGGTGTTAGTACAAAAAAGTTATTGGTCGCACAAAATGGCACCGTGGCGCAAATTTCAAAAATAGAAAATGTTTGGAATTTTTTTACGGTACCAAATCATAACGGAAACCCTACATGTTTGGTATTGCCAGATGCGTAACAACCTGAAGAATACAGATAACACATTATATTTACCGAAGATTGAACGCCGTAAAAACAAAACCCCCGCAAACATGGCGATAATACATTTTTTTTCACAATTTGTCCCACTTGGAATTTTTTTGCGGTTTCCCAGTATATTCTATAGTATATTGAATAACACCATTAGAAAGTACATCTTGTCCCGCAAAATAAAAACCCTCATGTGTTCTATGTAGGTGGAAAAATAAAGAAGTTATGGCTTTCAGAAGGCGAGGAGGGAAAAACGAATGTGTCACCAAAAAAAAAAAACGCCTGGTCCTTAAGAGGTTAAAATACATCCACAGGTGTGTCTCTAATTAACTAAGATGTTGCCTATTAAATGCTTCCAAAGACATGACCTCCTCACATAGGCTGTCCCAATGTCCTACATTGTTTTAAGGCATAGTAATCCACGTGTATGTAAACTTTTACTTTGCAGAAAGTAATAAAAATGCCTTAAAATTATCTCTCATTATTCTGCCATTTGGCAAATATGAATAATTTTTGGTAATCCTAATTGACCTAAAACAGGTAAGGCTTATTCTGATTTCATGTCAGACAGTTAGAAAACTTTGCATGCACTATAAAAAGACATATATACATACATACATATATACACACACACACACGCACACTCACCTCTGTACTCACCCCTGTTCCAGCGCTCTGATTCTGCCAGCGGTGTTTCCTGGTCTCTGTTGATTTCCCCTATCATCTGCATCCAGGTCTTATGGCATTTCCTTGACATCACCTCTCAGAAAGTGAACAGTGTGAGGGTGGTGATCCCAAGGGAATGACAAATAGAAGAGAAATAAACAGAGACCAAGAGACACTGCTGTATTACTTTCTAGCTTGATTCCATTTTTATTTTTTAAATTTAAGTTCAACAACCTCTTTAAGTATTGGGGCTGATTTATCAATATTTTAAGGCAATTCTTCTGATATAAGTAGTGTACTGGGGCACTGAAATTACTTATGGCAGCTCTGCATTGCCAGAGGAAGAGACTGGCTCGCCATTAGTATATCAGTGGTATGGTGTGCAGATAATAATAAAATGGCCCATTATACTGATCATAGCTGTGACTATTAAAATACCATACTTTTCTGTGCACTTGTTTTTCCTAACCTTTCCCTTACTGCTTTTATAAAAAAACAAAAAAAAACAGGACAAGAAACAAATCATTATATAGTTACATAGTTGCATAGTTAGCATGGTTGAAAAAAGACATATGTCCATCAGGTTCATCCAAGGGTGGGGAAAAAATGTGGAGGGAGATAAGGAGTTCTTTAAGCTTAGGTTCCCCTACTGATGAAGACTTAGGAACCCACAAGGCAAGAACCAGTCTGCCCCAAGGGAGATTTTACACTTCACATTTTAAACCCAGATTTCAATGGGATTAAAAATGCTTTTTTGGGTCTTATTTCACATCTGTTTTCTATGCTTCAGTTTTTTAACAGCCTAGAAAATACCACTTGCTGCAGTTCTGCTTTTTTCCCCATATCACAGATAATTAATGTATCTCATTAACAAATTATTATTATTATTATTATTATTATTTATTTTTGAGCGCCCTTGGTTCCAGAGCGCTGTACATTCAGGTTTCATACATAACATAGGTCAAACAAGTACAAAGGTGACAAATTAGTAACTAACAACTGGTACAGAAGGAGAGAGGTCCCTGCCCGTGAGGGCTTACAATCTAAAAGGAAGGTGGGAAGAGACAGGAGGTGAGGGGCAGACATGTTTGTGGGCCGGTGTACTGGTGGGGGGGTTATTGTTGTGTATAGACAATCCTGAAGAGATGGGTTTTCAGGTTGCTTTTGAGGCTGGTGAGATTGGGGGAGAGTCTGAGGTGTTGGGGTAGTGAGTCAGAACTGATTGAAAATGTACACTCATCCTTTTTAGAAACAAACACTTTCTGGTCGAAGGAATTGCGAGGATTCAGATGATGGGAAAAAGTGAAAAAACTGGTTGCATAACGAAACACAATTGATGCTGATGGATAGTTAACAAAGAACAGATGAGAAACTGATTCTAATGTTTTACTTTAATCCATTTAATTTGGTGAACAATATATAACTGATGTCTAACCACTGCGAGTGAATATGTGGGGCTTCATTTACAAAATCTGTCTAAGTATGTCTGTCCTTGTTGACCATAGCAACCAATCAGAGCTTAGCTTTATTTTTTTTTTTGTAGATATGTAAGATAAACTCTGACTGATTGCTATGGGCAACAAGGTCAGTCTTGCACTTAGAAAGTTTTCGTATATAAGGTCTATAGTCTTAATACTAATCTTACAGTAGTTGGGTACAGTTTACTAGTATGTAGGACAACATTTCTATTCAGTCAAAATCCCAGTGTTTTACAACTATTAACAATTTAGGATACCTGTTGTTGCTCATATGAGCTAAACTTCCAGTGTAACATTCTTGTTTATTTCAATGGGGAAGAGGGGAATAAACTACCACTATGCAACACTATCAGCAGTCTATCTCCTGGGAAAACAAATGATTTGGGAGCTTGAAATCCACCATGCTGAACTCTCTTGGGGATACTGTTGGGCTGCTCTCCATAGAATTTAGACTATTGACCAATTTGAAGTTTTAGCAGTCCTTAATTTCTTGGGTACTGCCAACCTAAACCTCCCATTTTCAAAAACACCTTCCTTTTTAAACTTGCTTGAGCACTTTAACCCTTCGGTTATATTGTGGAGTTGCATTAATTTTGGTGCAGTCTTCTTAAGTTTCGTGTTGTCGATTGGGACAGAAAGAAACGTCTCAGAAGGAACTGAAAGCAACCAAAGGATGGATGAATGGATAGACAGTTGGATGGATGGATAAATAGATAGATAGATATATAGATAGATAGACATGTGCTAAAATTGTGGTCACCAAGATAAGATATCAGGTTTTCAAAAAAGAATGGGAGACTACAAAAAGAAATAGACATAATTTAATTGCTACTAAATAATTTTTGGTTATCTATGTGTATCAAGTTGTTTCATGAAGACAAACCCTCATTTATGCCCTGTTAGGGCATAGGGATATCAGAAATGGGGATCTCCAGCTTTCACCCCCCATTTAGGAGCCAAACTGAAGAGCTACAAATAAAAAATATGTCTTTCACTCTGGCAAGTCTGACTCATCAATTTTTTATACGGTCAACCAATCATTTTCATGAATGGCACATATTGCTACATATTTACTAGTAAATATGTGACAAGCCAAAGCTTCCCTTGGTGGTAACAATGAATTTCCAGGTGTTTCTGCCCCTGGACCCATGGTGGTTGGCATTTGCCAGGCAAGCTTCTAAGGGCATGTCCCCACGGTACCGGTTTGTGGCTGGTTTTTCAGACAGTTTGCGGTTTTGCAGACCGTCTGAAAAACCGTCCGCAAACTAACACACCGGGCCGCTATGGAAAACCCATGCAGCAATCCCCAGTTTTTTCAAACTGCCGCCACCCGAAAAACATTGAACGTGTTCATTTTTCCATCCGGTTTTCTGACGGAATATGAACATATCAATGGGAAGGGGGATGGCTTTTCTCCGCACATCGCGGAGAAAAGCCCCCCCCACCCCCGCGGCCGTGGGGATGGCACTAAAACAGGACAAATACCAGTCGGATAAACCGACTGGTATTTGTCCTTTGCCGTGGGGATGAGCCCTAACAGTTATATTGAATAAATTATTGAGTATATAATTTCTTGTTGACAGTAGAGTAAACATTTATACACTTTGTTTCTGTAAATTACTAAAGAGCATTACTTTTTCTATGTAGCTTGAATTTACTTGGTAATACAGATGTTTTATAATGCAATTATTATAGCAGGTATATGTGTGTGAGTGTGCACAATGTTATATAAACACAGCCTGCTATTCCACCAATTATATATGGTCTATGTAGCCATTACTGGAATCATTCATTCATCTGAATGAAACAAGGAAAAAAAAACATTTTAATGAAGTGCTTCAAGGATTGTCATACACCAACGAAATGTGCAAATAAACACATAGAAAGTTTCACAAAAAGGCAAATACAACCACAATGAAAGAAGCACAGAAACTAAGGCAAAGTGACTTTTCTGTGCACCCTAAGGATAATTAGAGGCAAGGAGCTGTGATGCAAAATTTCACAGCCTTGAATACATTGAACAGAAGTTTGGTCACAAATTAAGTGCATGACCACCCCCTGCAAAACATGAATCTGCAATGTCTGTGTCTGACCATCAAAAAATTAAAATCTAAAAACCACTTGGAAATATACTGGAATATTTTAATTACCAACATATTGAAGGGATCACTAAAAGCAGAGTAATTATATGTGAACAGTACACGCCATGATTTACATAGGCCGGCAATAATTCTGTAGTCACTTTGCCTTTTGAGCACCACACATAATTTTGCAGCCAAATGGGCTTATCTCAGAACTGCATTATTTACTTATGGTGAGGCACGAATTAATAGTAGCTCCATGAAAAAATATGTTGTATTTTATCTGCTTTCTATAACATTTCAAAGTCCCTAACAAGCAAAATGAGGTTCTTAAACACAAGTTACAATCTATCAATTACGCTTACATTCCACATTTTGTGGTCTTGAGTATATACCCCATATGAGCCTCAGCAAAATAAAAGCATAGCAAGTTTTTACTGAGTTGTTCTCTTGGGAAGATAATAAATTAGCCTTTCAGACTTGAAGAATGTCAGATTTGTCACTTTATTCTCACGCTATCCAGTTTAAAACAAATTTCCCAAAGATAGATAACAAATAAACCAAACATTTTTCTTAGATAGTCAATTACAATGAATTCAAAACCTAAAGGGGTTTTCTCACCATGCTGTTTTACAGAACCACAGGCAGCTTCAGGCTTACGCTTGTTGGTTAGGCTGTGGGTGGTTCTACGGTAGCAATTGGCACATTAGCTCTGCTATTGCTAGCTGATTTTATTACATTGACATGACTGTTGAAGCTTTGTAAATAGCAGTGTACAAGGCTACAGAGCTCTAAGACTTAAAACTTATCATTAACTTAGGCGAATTAACTCCTGTGCTAGAGATAAGACTCAGCATGGAGTGATTCACCATGATCAGTCTGACTGATGGAAGCTTGGAGCAATGAGAGATAAGAGAGAGCAGGGAGAGGTGGTTGGTAACCTAGAGAAACTTGTGTACACTAGCAGTAGATAAAATCTTCATCTTCTGAACAAAGCAAAATCAACACAAGAATGTATTTGTTAATACTCTTCAGTTACCTTTCTCTACAGGTTAAAAGCTCATCCCTGTGGTGAGAAAACCCCTTTCAAGCTCCTGTATGCCAATGCAAAATCTGTAACCGGGCCCTCCACCTACCATGTGTCATTTATATTACTGATGTCTTTTTATGTACCAGAGAGGCATTTGACCCTCTAAATGCACCAGGGCTTAAATACCTCTGCACTCCAATAGATATACCCTTAAATGATTTTTCAGTGTCTGCCTTTCAGGACATTTTGAGTTGCAATGTATATTCTAAAAGACTGCCACGGTTATTAATGACAGGAGGTGTTGAACCACAGAGTTCATTACAGGGAATCATCCTATAAAAGATATTGCAGAGTTACCCGTGTATGTACGCATAGGATTTTGACCTTTAGGTCAATTTCTAGGAATACAGATGTTGAAATCAATAACATGGCTGGTGCATTGTGATAACTAGAATGACATCATTGGAGTACTTTGAAGTTAAAGGGGTTGTCTCACCATAAAGATTGCTTTTTATGTTAAAGATCTTGCAAAAACAAGTCACTTTGCAATATATGTCCATTAACAGTGTCCTACCTATTCCTAGATATCCCCTCTCGTATGGGCTGTATCAGCTACTCAGGTCTCTATAGCTACAGACCCGTTCAATCTCTCATGATAGGCTGCCAGCACTGGTTGCTATAGCTACAGACCAGGCTTCTACTGCAGCCTAGTGGAAGCCAGTAAACACGCCCCTTAATTCAAAATGAAAGCAAGAAAACAGGACTGAGGTAAGATGAATCAATGTAGTGCGACAAACCCTTTAAGTTATAGTGCATAAAATGCTAAGTTAATGTTTGCTATATCTGTATTTTGCCACCTCTAGTGCTATAAGATCACAACATGTGGTTCTCAAGTCACTAGTTAGGAGTCACACCTCCAACATAATAAAAAGTCAAGGTGAGATGAGGTCACTCTGATAAGTGGGTCCATTAACTTTAGACTTAAAGCCTAACTCCACCTAGATACAAAGTGTATACGAGTTATAAAAACCCAACCTTATTTTGCATAACTGCGTACATGTTTATCTGTCCTTTCTTCCCCCTATCTTTAAAGCCTGTTCTTCCAGCTTATAAAGTAATCAGAAGAAATGTTATTACTTACTATATTATTGCAAACCTTATGTGCTGTTACTACTACTACTACAGCGATTGTGTCCATATATTCATAGACATCATGATCACTGATACTGGAAGATATTGACAGATAGGGGAAGACATTGGGGTGCGCAGCAGGGAGAATCTTAGTAGAAAATTCAACAATTGCTATTTTATTGTTATTATATTATATCAAATGATTTTGATGGTGGAGTTAGGCTTCAATGACACCAAAAGCCTAGTTTCATGCAATGCAAGTAGCACAGACGGTGTCTTTGATGTTGAGTCTACTTTTTGTATGCTCAGTTTTAACATAAATAGTAAAACAAATATTTACCTTGCTTTTTGAATTTTAGGAAATGCATTCATTATCTAGAAAGAGCTGTAATTACTCTGAAGACGTCAAGAAACCATTAGAACTAATCCAACGGTTTAGGATTTAGTCAAAAGTCTATGATGTTACTACAACCAGTAGCTGAGGTCTCTTCAAAGTTCTATGATACAGTACTTTTATACTGATTATTAACCACATAACTTAGAAACCCCACTGAATATATAGTCTAGAAGACATGTCCCATGATTGACATTGGGAGAAACACCCTGAGATTTAGCAAACACTTATATACCAGTGCAAAAAGATTACACTTTCTCCTGAGAATACACACATTGTCTCTCTGATGCTTTACCCTGTAGCGAGGGACAGAGAACCATGGCTCAGGAGACATTGGTTGTAAAAATGAGATGGTATCCCAAACATGGCACAACTATGGTAGTGCCATTGGCAATTTCCACTTGAAAATTGATATTCACATGAAAGGCTGGATTAACATCCACATAACCTCTTACCAGTACATATCCTACTGTGTGGACTAAAACTCTTTTGTGTCAATACTGTTGTGACACAATTAAACACAAAATGATGTTATAATAAAGTCATGAGGTAAAAAGAAAATGCTCTGGATAGTGTGCAATTGTGTACATTATCCATTAGTCGAACATGATGGTTATCAAACCATGTGTGTAGAGTAGGTGCATTTAACCTTGCATTTACTAGCAAATCTTAGATTTGTAGTCCACATTAATTTACTGCATCATACATTAGGATGGTTGTTTTGTCTTGAAACACAATGTTCCTTTAAGCAGCTAAGTAACAAACATTGCTGTCCTCTTTACAGTACATAGTCTTTGTGGCAAGAGTAAATGCACCCTTATTGCTCACCTTCTATAAACCTCACATAGGTAAGGTTGTCCATAGCCATTCTGTTATGGTATGTAAAACAGAGAAGAAAGTTAGTGCATTTTATACTTTTGCTTAGTGTATTTAATAAAATAATGGTTGTTGTCAAGTCCAGGTACAGCTTGTCACAAACTGGGACATTTTCAGATTTTATTGTGATTTCGGAATTGTTAACCCTTCACTTCCTTTGTTTCTGGGACCTGATTGTGGGTCTCCTGTCTCTATGACTTTTCGAGTAGATTTTGGACTGACGCCACCTTTTCTAGTAGTTTGTGGGCTTGACATAGCTTTTTTTTGTATCTGAGGGCTTGACTGAGCGGAGCCAGTTTTCCTTCCCATCTGAGGACTCCTTGAACCCTTTGGCTTGGGAGGAGGTTGTAGACTTTCAGTTGTTTTAATAGACTTGAGGCCCAGCATTTCACAATAATTATTGCACTGGTGAATTGATGAAAATTCCTCCAGGACCTCAGGGTAGCAGCTCTCTTTCACTCCTTGATATCTGCAAAAGATACAAACCTTTTCAGGTAATTAAAATTCATAGACACAAACCCAACTGCTGAAGTTACAGTGACATAAAATACATAAGTGATCTAAAATGTATTGCAGAAGCAAGGAGTTTATATGTCCTTCTTGAATTTGCTTGAGTTTCCTCTCACACTTCAAAAACATACTGGTTATTCTGGAATATAGTGTGGAAGCCCGAGAGGGACAATCTCTGTACAGCACTGTGGAATGTGACAGTAACATAAAATGAATAACAAATATAATCAAAAATAAATAAAAATAAGTCTAAGGGCCCGTTTACACGGCAGAGGACAAATACCGGTCGGTTTATCTGACTCAGGCAGATAAGCGAAGGAGTTCCCCCCCAGTTTTTTCCCCAGGTGATAAGGTGTGGTTATCGGCCAAATATGTCCACCTTAAAATTCAGAGTTATAAATTGGGGCCCCGCTACGCGGGTCCATTCGAAGTGCTTAAACGTATAAACCTGGTGGCCTATAAACTCCGGCTCCCGCCTTCCATGTGTATCCCAAACTCCTTTCATGTTTCCCTTCTCAAACCTCTGGTTCTGAACCGTTTTTCCTGTAAGGCAGTCCCTCCTTCTCATGTAGCGCAGCATGCCACTAACGTTTTTCTGGTAAAGGAGATCCTAGATATGAGGATCTCTAAAGGGAAACGGTATTTTCTCATCGATTGGAAGGGTTTTGGGCCCGAGGAAGTCATGGGAGCCGGAGGATAACATTCTGGATCGAGAGCTAGTACAGAGGTTCCTCCAGGCTAGAAAGAAGGGGATGTCACGGACAGCGCCGCAGCCCGTGTGGCAGGCTGCGAGCGCGTCCGTCCGACCGCTGTCTCCCTGGTGCCGGGGGCGAGTGGCTCCCTGGTCGGGTGTCGGGCCGTGGGCGCACTCGTCCCCCCCGAAGTCCAGTAGCTTACCCGTCCACGTTCCTGACTCACCGCGCCCTAGTGCAAGTCGGTGCGCGCGTCCCCACTCCCTACGGCGTGTGCGCGTCAGCTTCTGCAGATTTAAAGGCCCAGCGCGCCGGTAATTGGCTGGTGCCGGCCGCTGACCCTATTTAGGGGCTCCGCCTCCGGCAACTCTCCGCCAGATCTTTAGTGCCTTTGTAGCCTACTGAGAAAGTGTTTTCTGCCTCGTCCATGATTCCTGTGTACCGTACTGCCTAGCTTCTGTCTCTCGTCCACGAACCTCTTCCGCCTGCCCTGACCTATCGCCTGACCCCAACTACGACTCTGCCTGATGATTTTGTACCACGCTTACCCTTGGCCGCCACCGCAAGCAAGTCACACCAGTGGAAGCGACCTGGTAGTTTCCCGCCGCAGCAAGTCCATCCCGCTTTGCGGCGGGCTCTGGTGAAAACCGGGTTCTACTTAGACTCCGCTCCCTGGCGAGGGCTTTCACCATCGCTTGTGGTGGTCCAGCGGATCCACTACCTCTTTGCGTTACACATACACTATATAAAAAGACACATACGCATGTTTTTCTCACTATCGGACATTAGATCAGAATAAACCTTACCCGTTTTAGATCACTTAAGATTACCAAAATTATTTATATTTGCCAAATACCAAAATAATGAGAGAGATATTTTTTAAGACATTTTTTATTGCTTTCTGCAAAGTCAAAAGTTTACATACATTAGGTTTACTATGCCTTTAAACAATTTGGTAGAGCCCATATGATGATGTCATGTCTTTGGCAGCTTCTGGTTTATTGGCAACATCTGGGTTAGAGACACATATGTGGATGTATTTTAAATCACACCAGAAATACACTGCTTCTGTGTGTAACATTATGGGAAAGTCTAAAGAAATCAGCCAAGATATCATAAAGAAAATTGTGTACTTGCACGAGTCTGGATCATCCTTGAGTGCAATTTCCAGATACCTGGAGGTGCCTTGTTTATCTGTACAAACAATTATACACAAGTACAAACAAGATGGGAATGTCCAGCCTTCATATCACTCAGGAAGGAGATGGGGTCTGGTCCAACATGTGCATATCAACCCAAGAACGAAAGCGAAAGACCTTTTAAAGATGCTGGTGGAAGCTGGTAGGATTGTGTCATTATCAACAGTGAAACAAGTGCTGTATCAACATGTGCTGAAAGGCCACTCTGCCAGGAAAAAGCCATTACTCCAAAGGAAACATATAAAAGCCAGATTAATGTTTTAAAATGCACACAGGAAAAAAAGACCATAATTTCTGGAGACGTGTCCTGTGGTCTGCCGAAACTAAAATTGAACTGTGTGGCCAGAATAATCATCGTTATGTTTGGATGAAAAAGGGAAAAGCTTGGAAGCCTAAGAACACCATCCCAACTGTGAGGCAGCATCGTGATGTGGGGTTGTTTTGCGCAGGAAGGACTGGTGCACTTCACAAAATCGATGGCATCATGAGAATAAACGATTGTGGCAATACTAAAGCAACATCTCAAGACATCAGTCAGGAAGTTAAGGCTTCGATGAAAATGGGTCTTCCAAATAAACAATGATTCAAAACATACTGCCAAACTGGTTACAAAATGGCTTAAGGATAACCAAGTCAATGTTTTGGAGTGGCCATCACAAAGCCCTGATCTCAATCCTATTGAAAATTCATGGGCAAAGCTTAAAAGGCAGGTGCGAGCAAGCCTATAAATATGGCTCAGTTACACTAGTTCTGTCAGGAGGAATAGGCCAAAATTCCTACCAACTATTGTGAGAAGCTTGTGGAAGGATATCAGAAAATGTATGACCCAAGTCATACAGTTTAAGGGCAATGCTTCAAAATAATAATGAAATGTATGTAAACTTCTGACATTGTAGAAAGTAATAAAAATGCCTTAAAAATGCTATCTCTCTCATTATTCTGGCATTTGGCAAATATAAATAATTTTGGCAATACTAATTGATCTAAAACAGGTAAGGTTTATTCTGATTTCATGTCAGATAGTGAGAAAAACATGCATATGTGTCTTGAAATATAGTGTATGTAAACCTCTGGTTTCAGCTGTACCTATCGGAACAATTGTATGAAGTAGAGCTTGGAAATAGAACTATTGTCACATAATAGACCATTGTGACTAAGAAAAATTAATCATAGTATAAGGCTTTGTTCATATTGTACCTCAGCCTTGCCAAAGATGGGACTGAAATCTGCCATTGCACATACAGTACATATAAAAGCATTTATTTGCAAAGCAAACAAAAACACACTGATGCTTCTCAACCATGAATGTTGTAAATTTAGATATACAAAACTAATTTAATGAGCTGTATAGAATTATTGTCATTAAAAAGATGGTTAGAGGGGTCCTACTAAAAGAAATTTAGATAATGGCAAATCAGTTCTTATGAAATAACAGCCTCTAAGGTCTTTGATGTCCCTAGATATCACCTGAGGTCATTTCTTTCCGAGTTAGATAAAAATATGGAACTGAGATATGGAGGAAGTTATAATCAAAGCTTATATACAGAATCTATACTTTAGAGTTTTCAAAACACATTTGAAGTGTCTGGTGCTTTCATTTCAACTCACCCTTTGGATTTTGTGGCAATTCCTATATTGGTTAGTTTCCACCCCACACCTAGAAAAATACATTAAAATATAAATTATATAATAATGTATACCTATATAAAATTGTAAAAAAAACGTGATTTGTCTAGTTTCCTCTTCTCACCTTCTAGAGTGCTAACAAGGAAATTTCCATTTGTCCACTGGAACACCCAGTGCTGAAAAGTGCAGCATTTCTGCTCAATTTCTGTACTATTTTTCATGTGTAATCTTCCTGAGAGATCTCTGATGCAGTACTTCTCAAAACTGCCTTCCAGGTCCTCTTCTATAGTAGCATAGGGTATATTGTTTGCAGGCCGATAAATCAAATTCAACGGTAAGATCCTGAAAAACATACAGAAAAGATCTCAATAATAAAACAATATCTAATGCAAAGAAAATAGGAGGTCGGGGACAAAAGGTATTTTTTAAATATTTTTCATTTTTGTATAGTTTCGTAATCAATTTATAAACAGGGAGAAGTGAACATACAAAATATAAGAATATATCCTAATTAATTGTTACAGCAATAAGATATAAACCAAACAGCTTATACACTTCATACAAATCAACAAACATTTTAATTTCAACATTTTCTTGGATACCATATTTTAACCGCTGTTCGTTGGTGGTTTTAATCCATTTTCTCTGACCCATTTTTGTCCCCTTTATTAATACGTTTGATCTCTTTGAGTGATGAAAGTCTTATATCTTGTGGAAAAGGTGACTTTATCCCTGTTTTTACTTTTGTTGTTTTTTTTTTTTGGAGCTAGTGTATTGATGGAAAGCATCACAATAATGACATTACAAAATCTACTTTTCAAGAAAATAATATGCTTAAACTTTTGAATTTCAGTTTAAAACAGGGAAAGTGCCAAGGTGTTTTGTTCCTGAACCCCTCTGAACTTTGACAGTCCTGTCGCCAAGTAATATGAGGCAGGTTACATCAGCTCTGAACCAGAAAGAAACATAACACCAGGACTGAGTAACTGATGAAAGATTTGATCAACATAACTTCATTTAATAGTAGTTAGTTACTCAATAAAACATTAATAGCTATGAGAAAATATGTTTGCAATACACTATACTTACTCTGGAAACTTTCCAAAGTTAGGGACCCCTCTACATTCAGCAGCAAATATCTTGCAATATTCTCTAGTTGTGTTCTGAATTTTACATTCCTTGAAGGTAAACATAAACCAGATGACACAAAAGATTATAGTATAATGTATAATCCTTCACTATACAATAAGGAAGACTTAAATATGAATAAAGAGTTTAACAACACATTGTAGGCAGTGCTGGTGCCAGGCTATTTAGCATTTTAGGCCACGCTTATTTTAATGCCTCCATTTATTTCAATAATTAGTCACATTTTTTAAACCGCAATTCTAAAAAAAAAATAATAATTGAAATATTACACACAGCTCATAAAATCAAAATATAATTTTTCTTATCTTTGTTCTAGCAACATTTTTTACTACTTCCTTCAAATCCAGAGTCATAGCTTGGTTGTATTCAACTAATAGGTTGAGATGGTTGTATTCAACTGATAATTTGATAATTTTTAACTTAAAAAAGTATGTTCACCAATTGCAGTTGATACTGGAAGAGTTAGAAGTCTAGCCATGTCTAAGACAGAGGAGTGGAAGCTTACTTTGAACTCCCGCTTACGATCTCGTAGATTTTTAAAGGGGTTGTTTGAGAAACCAAAAAACATAAGAACACATAATGGAGGAATACTAAAAATAAGCAGTAAATATCTGTCACAATCCACTGTGTGAACGACTTACAAATGCTGTTATATCGCATATTATCGCCATGTTGGATCTTTCTCCTCACTGGGCTAGTGGGTGGAGCTATAGTTGCTAGGCGCGCTGTTTGATAACTACATTAACCACTAAAGCCACTTCCTCCAGTAGAGCGATAGATTCTATTTACTGTGAGGAGAGACGTGCTATAGAGAATATGCAGAAGCACACTCAAATGAAATATGTCAGAAAGAAGTAATATCTAGAGATGAGCCGCTCACCTTGTGGAGTTGTACAAGATGGTACAACTCATATAAGCACGTATTGATCAATATGATCACAGGATTCCCGCTAGACAGCAGCCAGGCAGTTCTCTTCAGACACGGGGATGCACTCTGCACGGAGGATCCACGGACAGCAATACTGGAAACAGTTACTTTAGAAGAGATGAAAGCGCTTCGGGATAGAACAAAACTATTTACACCTGGGTATTTTAAACCACTATGGTGGTTTAATAGTTTATTTTAAAAATAAATAAATAAATATACAACGCGTGTCGCTGGCTAAACGAGCCAGCTTTAGGTACCTGAAGAAGCTGGCTCATTTAGCCAGCGAAACACGTTGTATATTTATTTATTTATTTTAAAATAAACTATTACACCACTATAGTGGTTTAAAATACTCAGGTGTAAATAGTTTTGTTCCATTCCGAAGCGCTTTCATCTCTTCTAAAGTAACTGTTTCCAGTAGATTCTATTTACTATATCCACACCAAAAATATATATATATATATACACATATATATATATATATAATTATATATATATATATATATATATATATATTATATATATATATATATATATATATATATATATAATATATAGTTATTGTGTGTGTGTGTGTGTGTGTGTGTACAGACCTCAATCTCCAACCAACTCTGCAGAGCCGGCACACATATCACAAGTTTTTCTATAAAGATCAAACCCCAGAGGTATATAGTTATGTTTTCATTATGGCATGTAGTTTATATATTAAGTTTTCTTCTTTTCCCAGAGAACCCCTTTAAGGATTTCACTGAAGTCAGTTGCCTTGTATGCCTTTATGATAGTACTGGCTTTAATTGCAGGACATTATTCAGTGTCCTCGTGACACATTGTACAGTTATCAGCCAATCTTAAAATGAATAATTGTAGACCCTTTTATGGTAAAAAAAAAAGACAAATCTGTATCTCAAATTATTATAGAACACAAAGAAAAAACAATTATAAAATGGTCATATTTGGCAAACAAATTTAAACTGTTCTATCAAAATACAATAAGATCCAATGTCGGATCTAGACCCTGATACAGTATTGGTCCAGTAGAAGGCAAACTTATTATTTTCAATCAGGGCTTATTTCTTCAATTGATTCGAAAGTAACCTATTAGATCTTACTGATGATATACCCTGCATGAACCATGAAAACAACTAAATTTACTTTGTGACTAAAAGTTAAAGAGGACGCTGAGAATCATTTTCTCTGGTGGTACCTAGAAGCCCCAATACAATGCTGATGACAGAACAGTGAAAACATATTTAATCTATTTTGGCCAATGGAAAAGACCTGCAAAACAATACTAAAACAAAGAAATAATTGCTATATCTGTATCTAAGTTTATCAAAAGTCTTTTATTTAGAGTTTAGGTAATTTTGATCACATGTTTAAGTCTTTTTGCAATGTTTCTGCCTTGTTTTTAGACACTTACCTGAATAGTTATATCATAATTCTTCTCCACTAAGGTGCTTTCATTTTTGGTCCCAAAAGTGATAAGGTTTCGAATTTTGATAATGCAGGTTTTTCCTGACTCAAAGATTGGTTCCAATCCATAAATCACCTTCACTCTGCAGGACTTCCTTAGAAATCCCTGTCCAACATGTGGATCTTCCATTACTATCCTTCCAAAAAACTTGTCTCCCCAGTAACCTGAGTCCGCTAATCCCTTCGCAAAAACCATTGGTGTTAACTCTATTTCTTCTCCAACTGGGGAAATAAAAGTTAAGTACAGTGAAGCAGCTGAGTAAGGATGTATTTTTGTTCAGGTAATGTGTATCTTACTGTAACCACACAAACAACACTGTTAAGGCTCTGTTCACATCTATGTTGGAAGCTACATTAAGAATAATATCACAGAAAAGAAAAAATGTGACCTAAGGGATATGTAGATTATTATATCATCGTAGAGTCATAAGTGGATTGAACATTTCTCCATCCAATAGCTAGGGCTCGAGAGCTCAGCTCTCTTCCCAAAAGCCTTTGTTTGACATAACTTCTGTAGGACATGTAGTACCAGTAAGAAATCAGGAAGGATAGTTAATTAAACTCACCCAAAACATGCTTAAAGACTAGTAAAAGTTATGTTTTAAGGTTACTTGTTTTTCTTCTGTGATATAATGAGCTGCATTAAGAGTAGCAGATTCTATCGTTGTTGATGGAAAAATACAGCTGCATGCATTGCTGTTTTTAGTATGAAAATGGTGGAGACCACCAGACCACAATCTAAGTCCATATTGACAGCTGGGTTCATCTGGTATCTGTTGTATGATAGATTCAACACAGTGCCACTTTCATTAAAAATGGAAGCCACAACATGGATGTGAGTAGAGACTAAATATTTTGTACAAAAATGTAAAGCAAAAAAATATTTTTCAAAGTCAAGTGAAGTTGTCCATCAAACATTTAGACAGATGATTTCATAAATGCGTGATATCCTGCAATTTACCAGTACATCATCTACATAAAAATAATAATCTTTATATTTACTTATTTTCTCTAGACATATAGCTTCTCTTCTTTCTGCTAAACATTGCAGCTCTCATACGTTACCTTCAACTTCCTCTTTAGAAATGAATCCAGACAAAACTGAAATACAAAGAACAACACAAATGAATATAGTATCAAATATTTTAAAAGCTTTGAAATAAAGCAGGTTATCTAACCTGCCTGATTACAGACGGTTACTGATGACCTCTGTGCTTTAGCAGCTTTATGTTAGCAGTGGGCCGAGTGGCTAATGCACAGAAATGTATCCTTAAAATGAAGCAAAATTGGGTAAAGAAAATGTAGGAATGTTTATTTAACAGTACCTAGATGTTTAAAGCTAATTAATGAGATAGGAAAACTCCCTCTACGGGGTGTTCTTATCACAAGCTTTTGCAGACTTGAGCTGTTTTTGTCTCTTACAGCTTCAAATTCAGGGGCATGTCTCTCCTTCCAGGAGGCGTGTCTTCCCTCACCAAAGACTGGTGACATCATCATTTTGTGTGAGCAGTGGAAGGAAGAGGATGTCACAGCTCGGCAGACCTCCTGCAGTTGTCAGTTCTCATGCCTGGAGAACTGTCACCTTACTCCACAAGCTCCTTGTAACCAGAACACCTTCATTGGTGTAAACAGTTATACATACTGCCTGAACTGATCAAACAAATATAAGGAATGTACTCTGCTTCCCCTTCTGTTATTAGGCAGGGGGAAGAGGGGGAGCAGAGTGTAAAAGGCTATGTTATATGGGTGGGAGAGTGAATCTAGCAGCTAGAGACTCAGATTCTTCATATACTGTAGAGCTATGACTAGGAGAGGAACATAGAGAGGAGTTCAGGCAGCCTTTATTTTACAGACACAGCCATCACAGAAAGCCGAGGCAACTAGTTTCACTTTCATTTTCCACAGCTCAGATGGAAGTAAGCAGAGTGCAGGCAGCCAATCACAGCATAGGGGGCATGTGCCATCCAGGGGGCATGTCCCAACAGGCTGAACTAAATATCAGTCAGCCAATCACAGCAAAGGGGGGGTAGTGGTTTAACCCCAAGCTTTAGAAATATCTCTAGATATACACAGATTAGCTAAAAGTAATATCTCAGTAGTGGGATTATGTATACATAGGAGTGACAGCAAACAGTGATATCACAGTACAAGAATAATACACACTGCTAGGTCACAATAATGAAAACTGTCCACGGTGATGTGATAGTACATGAATAATGTACACAGTGATGTCAAAATACAGGGATAAAGCACACAGTAATGTCACAGTGGTATAATCATGTCACAGACTGGTATAATAAGCACATGATGTAACAATTTATAAACAATGCAATGTACTGACAAAAAGGGATACTGGAAACAATAGGGGCATATGTGGGGCCTACAGTAAAACTTAGAATGAGTAGACATTAAATTTTCCATTGTCTAAGGAGTCATCACCAACTGTATATTATGCATACTTGCTAACTCTGTTCTTGGAGACTCTCACAAACTGGGATGAAAAATGCATGGCGTTAATGCAAACAATCAATTCACTGCGGCTCATATGAATAGTCCATACTCATATAACCATAATTTCCTTCATTTATTCACTTCATCTGTTCTTTGCAAGAAACTCCAGGTCTGTCATGCTCAGGGGCCCACCGGGATTTTTCCTCTGTTCCCCTGTGGGCTAGTCCGAGCCTGGTTATTAATATGATGGCTGTATATAAGATGATGCTTTGACTTTGTACAGAAGAAGTGAATAAGTTAAAGAAATTATGGTTATTTGAGCAAGGACTATTGATATGCGCTGCATATAAATCCTTGGGAGAGGTGGAAGGAGTGAGGTAAAAAGCAAGAGGCAGAGTGTAAGAGATAAAAAGGAAATTGAGCCAGCTCACCACTCCTGTATACTGAAGTGCATGGATCCTCCAGGTGGTAGGAGATAGAATGCCCATTATAAGAAAGTTGATCATGCAATCCCCGAAAAGTGCACGTTAAAATCCATTAAGAAGGCAAAGATGGAACACAGGAAAACAGAGCGTTCTGTTTTTCTATGCTCCATCTTTGCCTTCTTAATGGATTTCTAATAAAGGAAGATTTTAATATGCATTTTTCACGGATTGCTGGTTCAACTTTCTTATAATTGACAGAGTGTAAGAGGCATGCACAGCAATTGTAGGGTGGGCCCCAGAACCAACTCCACTGGTGGGCCCATAGTTAACTCTACAGGTGGGCCCCAGAATGAAAGACACCCAATACTACACTGTGGATAACTAATTCATGAAGACCTTTGTAATGTCCACTATTTACAGCCTTTTATATGCCAGGAGTATAACATCCATAAAAATTACTACTACTAATTAAATAAATTTTGGTCATATGGCTATTGATATGTGCTTTAGTGAATTGATTGTCATGAATGAAATATGAGGTGTGGAAAAAACTCAGAAGTAGTGATTCTAACCTGCGTTTAATTTAAAGTGATCACTGGTAAAAGTGGGGTTTATGCAAACCCCATAACCAAAATGGGTATTTCCCTGCAGATCGGAGGCCTCACTGGGTGGATTGAAGCAGTCCTAGTGTGGGGCTTATATCGCACAGAATCAAGAGAGAAAAGTTTGGCAACTATGATCCTATGTTAGAGTTGAGATTGGCCCTCTTACTAGTTGTGCCTTACAGCAGCTGCTAGGTCTGCTACCATGGTACTTACACCCAGACAGAAAGACTTGTTAAAACTTCCCCTGGCACCATAGCCAATTCACCTTTTTAAATACATCATTAGATGGGAATGTTAAGTGCAAAATGGTCAAAGTTAGAAAATAATCCTAAAAAGGTATCCTAACTGGAGAGATTAACAGGAAATAACAAGGATATACTGTCACAAATTATGATAGTTATGAAATATGTTAAAAGTTTTTAAAAGACCAAATAAAAAATACTTGTACAACTTTACAATGGGTAGTTGTTTGAGTTCATTTTGGTCTCTACATCAGCATTTAGTTTTGCTTGTGTGGACATTAATAAGTTACAGTACTTGAATAATTGTGATTTTATGTAATGCTGCCTCCAGAAAATGTATAGTCACAGTCATCAGTATCAGAAATTTACACAGTATGTAGTGTATGATATCTTATCTGAGAGTGGAATAAATCAAATAGAGATATCAATAAATAAGAACTGGATATTAGTAGACCATCACTGAGTTGAGGGAAACCATGTATTTTACTTCTTTAGGGTCCACCTACACGGCTACGATTTACAGTAGGTTTTTAAAGTGGATTCGGATTTTCAAAACTGACAAAAACAGACTATAAAACGATCCCCATAGACATAAAAAAAAAACTTGGAACATGTTCATTCTTCTGCCGTATTTCACTAGGAAAACTGCAGAAAATTTACTATTAAAAAAATCAATAGTCTGACAAAAACTGATTGAAAAATTGAATCCAAAGCTGTGTCAAAAACCATGCCAAATATGCGGCAATAAAGTGTAAAATACTGTTAAAATACTCACCTAATCTGACGAATTTTGTCATTTTCCGTGTGTATGCAGCTTTAGGTGAAATGTGGTAAAGCAAAATTATTATGGCCTATACATACTGAAAAAGCTTCCTAGTAAATCTCTGTTTTGCCTATATTTGCTGATAGATACCATTAGGAAAATAAATGGGCTTGGCATCTAGATCAACACAGCAATATAATACAATTCAATGAACCTGTATCGTATATCAGCTGTATTCAATATAACAACTCTTGTGGAACTATACTAAAATATTTTGTATCCACTAGATGTCACTTCTGCATCACATTTCTTTTCAATATGACAATATTTGAAACTGGATACAATCAGTTGGAGCTTCATCCTTAGGCTATGTTCACACGGCGTAATTGCGGCGTGTACAGTACGGCCGCAATTACGCCGGGTGATTTGGGAGTTGCGCTGATCAGCGCCTACTCCCGCAGTGCGGGGGGGCCGGCAGCCCACCGGCCCCATTGACATGCATTACTCACGGCACATATTCTCCGCAAGTAATTGACATGTCACTTATCTCCCCGCTCGTACAATACGATCATATTGTACGAGCGGGGAGAGGAGGCGTAATCCATAGTTCTCTGTGAGAACTATGGATTACCATAATTTCGGCGCGCATCTCGCTCGTATTAGAGGGCAAATACGACGCAAAATGCACACCAAAATTTGCCCGTGTGAACATACCCTTAGAGTATGTACACACGCCATTTTGGGTCCTTTTGGATGCGTGTCTAGACCCAAACACGCATCTGACAATGAGCAGTGTAAAACAATGTGAAGGTGGGTCATGGCTAGGTCTTCCAGCAGCACAATGATTTTTAATTCAGACAGTGCTGGACGTTTTTGAGGTTTCTCAAAGGAATTACACTTGTATTTATAAAGCTAGTGGACCTTCCAGTATTTGTTGCATGTCCATTATACATATGTTCCTTAGAAGCAAGCAAGCAATGGATTGAAATCGGGTGAGCACCAAAAGCTATATATTTCAAGTTAAAAGTGGTTTACCTGAGCCTGATTTGTCGTTTTGGAGCTAGAAAGCGCCTAATCTATGACCCGCAGTAGAACCGGTTCATAAATTCAGTCACATTCTACACTATTAATGCGCGCAAAACAAATGGCGTCTGAGCGCCAACATACATACATGTCGCCCCGTGTGTCTTTTTTAGAATCGAAATTAATTGTGTGTCTTTTTAGAATCAAAATGTACTTGTGTCTGTAATATGCATGGAAAAATTGTAACGATGAAACTGATGTGATGTGCTGCGTCTCTGTGATTCTTGCTGAAGCAGGCGCACTGCACCTCTCACTCCCATACCAACTGCAGTAAGCCCCAAGCACTTGACCCTGTTCAGGTACTACCCGTCAGTGGCATCTTAGAGCTTTGTTCCTCTGAATACCTAATGCTAATACTTTACTTGTTTATATTTGCTGCTGTATATGAGCAAACACTGACTAACAAGTCTGTGGTTGACAGAATTGTTTTAGAGAACAAACAAGAAGGCCAATACTGGGGAAAAATATCTATTAATTACCATATATACATTGTGGGCATTCAACCTCAGTGAATAGATAAAATTATATCTAAGCTGTGCTTTAAGAAATTTTGAAAAATACGGTTACGTAATTGCCTTACATGCCATTTTAGAAGGAAAAGTAGAAGCTTGAATATAATTCATTAGACAGCTGTTAATTACTAAAAAGTTATTATCAAAAGCTTATAAAATAATGCATATCTAGTCTTTATAAAAGCAGTTTTAATGTAGGCAGGCAGGCTTGGATAGTCCTTTATGTTAATGATATACTAGTAGATATCAAGTGGCCCAAAGCACTCTTCTGAGCATCATGCCCAATTGGTTTTTAGCTGGAGGATCTCCAAATCTCTAAGGTAATGTTTCCAATACTGCTGCATCCATCAATGGGATTGTAATGCTCATAATGAAAATATTATGAAAGAAAAGACCACTCAATAGAATTTGTATGGAACCAGTAGTGCACATGTCTAACCCCGTGAAAAAACTTTGAGAACTCTGGTTCACATATTTTGATCAAAAGATGTTTAAGCTGCCCACGACTTTCACGTGATCTCAAAATCGGGCAGTCCTATCCGATCTTTACCTCTCAATCGAGCCAATCAGGGCCTCCCACCGGGTCAACCGACCTCCATTATTCAGAGAGAAAAATAAAAAACACCCAACCTGCAAGCTGCCCTTCTTATGACAGCCTGTGAGAGTGGGCGGGGACAGAAACCCAAAATGGAAGAACCCCTTCCTTCCCATATAGGTTAAAATCAATGTACACCAAGTATAACGTATGTTTCTGCACACAAAAACATTTCTGAAAAAACGTATGCAAACCTGGGTGCCACTGGCAGGGCTGCGGCACACATGTAATTATACATGTACACACACTGACCGCCGCCGCGGAATCAGCCCAGAACTACACAGAAGGACCTAGTTAATGACATGAATAGAGCTGGGACCACAGTCTCAAAGATTACCATTAGTATCACCCTATGCCGTCATGGATTAAAATCCTGCAGGGCATGCCAGATCCCCCTGCTCACTCCAGCAGATGTCAAGGCCCATTTGAAGTTCACCATTGACCATCTGGATTATCCAGAGAAGACATGGGTCAAGAACATGTGGTGAGATGAGAGCAAAATCAAACTTTTTGGTATCAACTCAACTCGCTTGTTTGACAAAGAAAAAGAGGGATGAGTAAAACCTTTTGGCCCACCATCCCACCCGTGAAGCACGGTGGTGAAAACATCATACTTTGGGGGTGCTTTTGTACAAAGGGAAAATGACAACTGCGTGTATTAAAGGGGAGGATGGGTGGGGCCAGTATCACAAGTAGTGTTTGAGCAAATTATAATCGCAAAGTGGGAAATCGGCACGGTTTTTTATGTTTGATCGGAATTTTCCAATCACCAAAAATTTTGGGTGAGAATCTGCGCAAAGCTATTACTATCGCGCCATTTTTGGCACTTCCTGTCATTTGGCGGCCAGCAAATCACTTAGAGCAAAAGGAGCAGGGTGAGCTGGGTGTGCGCGTCATGACTGTGATGTGTAGGGGTTTGTGCCATTGGCTGGAAAAATCACATGACCTCATTTTACATAGAACAGCCCTTCCTGTTCAGCATCATGTGTTGTCAGTGTGTCTCATAAGAGCAGGACGTGTGTTAGCTTTCTCTCAATACAGCTCAGCAACACAGTTCTCTTTGTTCACGCAGACAACTATGCTTTTAGCTGTGAACATTAGAACATAGGTAGATTAGAGAATTTCAGTTCTTAGTTAGTTAGGCTGAGACTTTTAAAGAAGCATCTAGCGTTACTGCTGCGGGGAGGAGGGGCGGGGGGGGGGCGGTGGGGGTGACCACAGACAGACAGGTAGGCTTTTGGAAGGAGAGTGTATATTGTGCAGCCCAGACTGCTTTGAACCTGCATTGAAATGGCTTTTTTTTACCAATTTTTGGCCAGTTGTTGGTTTGAAAATAGTCCCTTTGTATTTTGGGGGCAGCCCAGTTTTGTTCAAGACCCACCTTGTATTTTAATTTTTAGGATACAGAACTTTTCTAGTAACTGCAGGTGTATTTCATAGGTGCAAAAACCACCTTTTATTATCCGTACACTATTTAATTAGTTTTTTTTTTACTTTTGTGCAGCCCAGTTTTGTTCAAAGACCTAACTTGTACTTACAATAGGATACAGAACTTATCTAGTCACTGCAGGTGTATTTCATCGGTGCAAAAACCACCTTTTATTATCCGTACACAATTTAATTAGGTTTTCTTCACTTTGGCGCAGTCCATTTTTTTTCAAAGACCCACCTTGTACTGACATTAGGATACATAAATTGGCTAGTAATTGCTGTTGTATTTCATCGGTGCAAAACACACCTTTTACTATCTATACACAATTAATTAGGTTTTTTTTCACTTTGGCGCAGGCATTTTTGTTCAAAGCCCCACCTTGTACTTATTTTACGATACAAAAAATTTGCTAGTAATTGCAGGTGTATTTCATAGGTGCAAAAACCACCTTTTATTATTCGTACAAAATTTAATTAGGTTTTTTTTCAGTTTGGCGCAGCCCAGTTTGTTCAAAGACCCCCCTTTGTACTTATATTATGATACAGAAATTTGCTACTAATTTCAGGTGTATTTCATAGGTGCAAAAACCACCTTTTATTATGCGTACACAATTTAATTAGGTGTTTTTCACTTTGGCGCAGGCAATTTTTGTTCAAAGACCCATCTTGTACTTATATTATGATACAGACATTTGCTAGTAATTTCAGGTGTATTTCATAGGTGCAAAAGCCACCTTTTATTATCCGTACATAATTTAATTAGGTGTTTTTCACTTTGGCGCAGGCCATATTTGTTCAAGACCCATCTTGTACTTATATTAGGATACAAAAATTTGCTAGTAATTGCAGGTGTATTTCATTGGTGCAAAAACCTCCTTTCTTACCGTATAACATTTAAATAGCTGTATTCATTTTGGTTCGCCACAGTTTTTTTCAAATAGCCACCTTGTACTTAAATTTGGATACAGAAATTTCGTAGTTACTGTTGGTGTATTTCATTGGGCAAAAACCACCGTTTGTTATCCGTGAACAAGGGCATTTTCGTAGTCTGAACCGTATAAGTGTGGATTATAGCAGTTTATACCAGTACTTATGTACATTGTGTACTCCTTTTTAATATGAATATGAAATAAAAAGAAGGATTTTTAATTCAGACAGTGCTGGACGTTTTTGAGGTTTCCAAAAGGGAAATTTTACACTTGTATTTAAAAAAGCTAGTGGACCTTCCAGTATTTTGTTGCATGTCCATTATACTAATTTTTCCTTAGAAGCAAGCAAGCAATGGATTGAAATGGCTGGGAGCACCCAAAAGCTATATATTTCAAGTTAAAAGTGGTTTACCTGAGCCTGATTTGTCGTTTTGGAGCTAGAAAGCGCCTAATCTATGACCCGCAGTAGAACCGGTTCATAAATTCAGTCACATTTTACACTATTAATGCGCGCAAAAAAAATGGGTCTGAGCGCCAACTACATACATGTCGCCCCGTGTGTCCTTTTTTAGAATCGAAATTAATTGTGTGTCTTTTTTAATCAAATGTAATTGTGTCCCCCCCCCCCCCCCCCCCCGTAATATGCATGGAAAAATTGTAACGATGAAACTGATGTGGATGTTTCTGCGTCTCTGTGATTCTTGCAGAAGCAGGCGCACTGCACCTCTCACTCCCCTACCCAACTCAAATAAGCCCCAAGCAAATTGACCCTGTTCAGGGTACTACCCGTCAGTGGCATCTTAGAGCTTTGTTCCTCTGAATACCTAATGCTAATACTTTACTTGTTTATATTTGCTGGGTGTATATTTAGCAAACACTGACTAACAAGTCTGTGGGTTGGACAGAATTGTTTTAAAGAACAAACAAGAAGGCCAATACTGGGAAAAATATCTATTAATTAACCCTATATACATTGTGGGCATTCAACCTCAGTGAATAGATAAAATTATATCTAAGCTGTGCTTTAAGAAATTTTGAAAAATACGGTTACGTAATTGCCTTACATGCCATTTTAGAAGGAAAAGTAGAAGCTTGAATATAATTCATTAGACAGCTGTTAATTACTAAAAAGTTATTATCAAAAGCTTATAAAATAATGCATATCTAGTCTTTATAAAAGCAGTTTTAATGTAGGCAGGCAGGCTTGGATAGTCCTTTATGTTAATGATATACTAGTAGATATCAAGTGGCCCAAAGCACTCTTCTGAGCATCATGCCCAATTGGTTTTTAGCTGGAGGATCTCCAAATCTCTAAGGTAATGTTTCCAATACTGCTGCATCCATCAATGGGATTGTAATGCTCATAAAGAAAATATTATGAAAGAAAAGACCACTCAATAGAATTTGTATGGAACAGTAGTGCACATGTCTAACCCCGTGAAAAAACTTTGAGACTCTCGGTTCACATATTTTGATCAAAAGATGTTTAAGCTGCCCACGACTTTCAACGTGATCTCAAAATCGGGCAGTCCTATCCGATCTTTACCTCTCAATCGAGCCAATCAGGCCTCCCACCGGGTCAACCGACCTCCATTATTCAGAGAGAAAAAATAAAAAACACCCAACCTGCAAGCTGCCCTTCTTATGACAGCCTGTGAGAGTGGGCGGGGACAGAAACCCAAAATGGAAGAACCCCTTCCTTCCCATATAGGTTAAAATCAATGTACACCAAGTATAACGTATGTTTCTGCACACAAAAACATTTCTGAAAAAACGTGTGCAAACCTGGGTGCCACTGGCAGGGCTGCGGCACACATGTAATTATACATGTACACACACAGACCGCCGCCGCGGAATCAGCCCAGAACTACACAGAAGGACCTAGTTAATGACATGAATAGAGCTGGGACCACAGTCTCAAAGATTACCATTAGTATCACCCTATGCCGTCATGGATTAAAATCCTGCAGGGCATGCCAGATCCCCCTGCTCACTCCAGCAGATGTCAAGGCCCATTTGAAGTTCACCATTGACCATCTGGATTATCCAGAGAAGACATGGGTCAAGAACATGTGGTGAGATGAGAGCAAAATCAAACTTTTTGGTATCAACTCAACTCGCTGTGTTTAGACGAAGAAGAAGAAGGATGAGTAAAACCTTTTGGACACCATCCCACCCGTGAAGCATGGCGGTGAAAACATCATACTTTGGGGGTGCTTTTCTACAAAGGGAAAATGACAACTGCGCTGTATTGAAGGGAGGATGGGTGGGGCCATGTATCACAAGTAGTGTTGAGCGATTATAATCGACAAAGTGGAAATCGGCACGGTTTTTATGTTGATCGGAATTTTCCAATCACGCAATAATTTAGGTGAGAATCTGCGCATAAGCTATTACTATCGCGCTATTTTTGGCACTTCCTGTCATTTTGGCGGCCAGCAAATCAGCTTAGAGCATAGAGCAGGGTGAGCTGGGTGTGCGACGTCATGACTGTGATTTTTATGGTTCATTGGCTGGAAAAATTCACATGACCTCATTTTACATAGAACAGCCCTTCCTGTTCAGCATCAGTGTGTCAGTGTGTCTCATAAGAGAAGGACGTGTGTTAGCTTTCTCCTCAATACAGCTCAGCAACACAGTTCTCTTTGTTCACGCAGCAACTTATGCTTTTAGCTGTGAACATTAGAACATAGGTAGATTAGAGAATTTCAGTTCTTAGTTAGTTAGGCTGAGACTTTTAAAGAAGCATCTAGCGTTACTGCTGCGGGGAGGAGGGGGGGGGGGGGGGGGGGGGCGGGTGACCACAGACAGACAGGTAGGCTTTTGGAAGGAGAGTGTATATTGTGCAGCCCAGACTGCTTTGAACCTGCATTGAAATGGTTTTTTTTACCAATTTTTGGCAGTTGTTGGTGAAATATACCTTGTATTTTGTGCAGCCCAGTTTTGTTCAAAGACCCACCTTGTATTTATATTAGGATACAGAACTTTTCTAGTAACTGCAGGTGTATTTCATAGGTGCAAAAACCACCTTTTATTATCCGTACACTATTTAATTAGTTTTTTTTTTTACTTTTGTACAGCCCAGTTTGTTCAAAGCCCTTAACTTGTACTTACAATAGGATACAAAAACTTATCTAGTCACTGCAGGTGTATTTCATCGGTGCAAAAACCACCTTTTATTATCCGTACACAATTTAATCAGGTTTTCTTCACTTTGGCGCAGACCATTTTTTCCAAAGACCCACCTTGTATTACATTAGGGTACAGAAATTTGCTAGTAATTGCTGTTGTATGTCATAGGTGCCAAAACCACCTTTTATTATCCGTACACAATTTAATTAGGTTTTTTTTCACTTTGGCGCAGGCCATTTTTGTTCAAAGACCCACCTTGTATTATATACGATAAGAAATTTGCTAGAAATTTTGCAGGTTTTATTTCATAGGTGCAAAAACCACCTTTCTCTATCCGTACACAATTTTATTAGGTTTTTTTTCACTTTGGCGCAGCCCAGTTTTGTTCAAGACCCACCTTGTACTTATATTATGATACAGAATTTGCAAGTAATTGCGGGTGTATTCATAGGTGCAAAAACCACCTTTTATTATCCGTACACAATAAAATTTAAAGGTGTTTTTTCACTTTGGGGGCAGGCAATTTTTGTTCAAATGACCATCTTGAACTTATATTACGATACAGAAATTTCCCTAGTAATTGCAGGTGTATTCTAAATTAGGTGAAAAAACCCACCTTTTATTTTCGTACATAATTTAATTAGGTGTTTTTCACTTTGGCGCAGGCCATATTTGTTCAAGACCCATCTTGTACTTATATTAGGATACAGAAATTTGCTAGTAATTGCAGGTGTATTTCATTGGTGCAAAAACCTCCTTTTCTTATCCGTATAACATTTAAATAGCTGTATTGCACTTTGGTTCGCCACAGTTTTTTTCAAATAGCCCCCTTGTACTTAAATTTGGATACAGAAATTTCGTAGTTACTGTTGGTGTATTTCATTGGGCAAAAACCACCGTTTGTTATCCGTATAACTTTTAAATAGCTGTATTGCACATGGTGCAGCCCTAGTTTTTTTCAAATAGCCACATTGTACGACAATTTTGATAGAAAAATTTTCTAGCAACTGTTCTTTGTTTGTCATTGCTGCAAAAAATGCCCAATTTCTCAATCCGTGTTAACTTCTGAATAGTTTTTTGGGGCTCGTTTTAATCTCAGTTTTGGGGCAGATAGCGCACTTGTATGATATTTTGTTGAAAACTATCAATTCCTATCCTACTGGGCAATTGTAATCCCTGGGGCTGAAGGGAAAAACACTGTTGATTTTGTCTTACAGTTCTTCCACCAGACCGCATTTCACAGGTATTCGCTAGTGAAACTTTTAGTTTTCTAATCCTAGTTGGCTGTAGGAAATTAGAGGGATTCAAGAATAGCTGTGAGTTGCCGTCAAAAACTCTTCCATACCTTCTTAAATTTTTATCTTTCTGAACATGGAGCGAAATGCAGGTGGTAAGCGAGCAAAGAGGGGTGTAGTACATGGCGGTAGAGGTACGAGAGAAGGTGCTCCTTCCAGTGCTGGCGACAACACGCAAGCCGGCGGATCGTGGTTGCAGGACCATCAGGCCTGTCATCGCTTGGTCAGGGCCCTGTGAATCTCAGTAACGAACAGCGTCGCCAATCTGTTCTTCAGTGGTTAATGCAACTTGCATCCAGCAGTCTTACCTCCTCGTCCTGCCAGTCACTGCCACAAATGTCGTCATCTTCTTAGTCAGCATCCGTCCAACTTGCTGCGGTCCTGGACAGGCATAGTCAATGTCCAGTTCAACTAAAATGGTGGTTAAAAGACTCCTTTTTCCGGCACTTTTTTTAATCTGGGGGTCATGCAGGTTCGGGGGTCATGCTGTGGCCCAGGACATGGATAATCAATGATAATCAAGTAAAATGATGTGTCAAATAATACTGCCTTCTGGCACTTTTTAATTTTTGGGTCAAGCAGGTTTAAGGGTCAGGCTGTGGTACATGACAGGGATAGTGAATGGTCTGTGATTTTTTTTCTGTGGCTTTTATAACCTAAGTGTGTTGCCCAAGATGTAGCACGTATCCATTTTACTGTTGTGGATGTGAATTCCAGCATCTCCAGCTCTGTTTGGGTGTAAGAATGAAAGTGTTGTTCCTCTTCCATAGACTTTAATGGTCATCGGCGATAATCTATTATCGACTATCGGATATCGTCATGATAATTGACGATATCGACTATCGACCCGATGACGATTGCTCATCACTAATCCCGAGATTTTGGCCAACAATCTCCTTCATTCAGTAAGAGCAATGAAAATGGGTCAAGGCTGTGTGTGCCAGCAGGACAATGACCCGAAGCACACAGCCAGGGCAACTAAGGAGTGGCTCCGGAAGAAGCATCTCAAGGTCCAGGAGTGGCCTAGCCAGTCTCTAGACCTGAACTAAATTGAAAATCTTTGGAGGGAGCTGAAACTCAATGTAGCCCAGCAACAGCCCCGAAACCTGAAAGATCTGGAGAAGATCTGTATGGAGGAGTGGGCCAAAATCCCTGCTGCAGTGTGTGCAAACTTGGTCAAGAACTACAGGAAACATCAGACCTCGGTAATTGCAAACAGAGGTTCTGTACCAAATATTAAGTATTGTTTTTCTATTGTATCAAATACTTATTTAATAAAGTAAAATGTAAAATAATTATTTAAAAATCATACAATGTGATTTTCTGGATTTTTTTAGATTCTGTCTCTCACATTTGAAGTGTACCTATGATAGACACTACAGACCTTTTTTGTAGGTGGGAAAACTTGCAAACCTTGCAAAATCACCACTGTAGGAAATTCTTATTTTCCCCACTAATTAATATATATATATATATATATATATATATATATATATATATACATATATATATATATATATATATATATATATATATATATATATATATTATATATATATATATAGCCTTTCAACTTGAAAGACTTTAGATGTCTAAAAGAACATATTTACAATTTAAGGGAGTTGTTTCGTCTTACTGTTTCATAGAATGAGAAGCATTCTTTCATTCATGTATCCTATCACTTCCTGATCAAACTATGGGTAATTAGCATATGAGCATTGTATAGTCAGACTTCTGTTAGTTAGATAAACAATCTCCTGCTACCAGGTCCAGAGAAGCTTCAGAGCTAAAGTAAACAGTAGTAATTAGTGTCTTTTGTCTGAAAGTTCACATAACACACAAGATCTCAGGCTGCTGGCCATTCTGTGCCAGGACCTGTGTGATGATGTCACTCCCTGCTATCAGATAAGACAAACAGCAAGGATAGAGAAACCAGAAAGCCCTCAGAAGGTGATAAAATCATTTGTAGCTCCTCAACATAAAAAATTAACAAAGCAATATATTTGGAAAAAGTCTTCATTTAATGTTCCCTACATGTTGAAAACTAATCTTTGTAGTGAGACAACCCCATTAAGAACACTCATAAACTTACCCTCTGCACTTAGGAGGCAGTCTGTTGAATCAGATCCATGTTCATTCTCTATAGTGCACTGATACACGCCACAGTCCTTAACCGATGCTTGAACAATTGCAAGTGCAACCTGTCCTTCATCTCCAGAACTAAAGAAAACAAATTAAACAAAAAGTATATGTGTGTAACTTTATATAGAGATCTGTAAATTAAATTGTCCTATTTGTTATACTGAATGGCTCCTGATCTTTAATAAATTAATAAAATGGTATTTTGACAATTACTTATTTTCAGTCACTGAATTGAACAACTACATTGAAACACTCATGCCTAATAGTATTCAAAAACAAATTGCTATGCATTTAGAATTTCACTCCAAAAACTTCCACCAGTCAATAGCAAAAAAGGCCAAATGCTTAAATATACTACAGTGGTGGTTGTAGATAAATGTACAGATGTACAAGACCTTGACTTTACAATTAAAACACTATGATAGTGTGGCACAAAATGTTATCTACATTTTTTCAATGCCCTTTATTGTGCACAGTGCAATAAGATCATTGTCAAGTTAAATCCTGCTACATCTGAATCTACCACCAGGCCTGAATAGTCATTTTCAAGTACTGAACAGGTATGTAAATGCCTAGATAAAAGCAAAAATCGCAATGCCTACCTGGATAAGACATCACTTGTTTCCACAACAGTGGTTCAGCCTGCAATTTCAGCACAGTACTAGAATCTGGGTTCTTTTTTCTGATGGTGCTGTATCACTCTGGTGCAAGTAATTGGATGGCAGCTGTATTATCCAAAGTGTGAACTCAGACTCACACAACAATGACATAGGAGATGGGCTGAATGTCCCGGCTGGTGGCATTCTACTCCATGTGTGTGAGTTGTTCTTGCTAGTGATGTCACTAGAGAAGGCTACACATGTCAGAAACAGCCTGTTTCCTTCTTTCTTTAAGGATTTGAGATGAATATTATAAGTTATGAGTGTTCATGGCAGTTGTTTAATGCAGTGACTAGATGATTTTCATATGTTTTTGAGAAATGCAGGAAGCCCAATAACATCCAACAGCTGACACTAAGAGCAAGTTTGCTTTTTTAATGAGTGCAAGTGATTTTTGAATTCTAGTTTAAATTCCTTATTTTATTAATTAGTTTATAATGCTTTTTCTTTAGTTAACAACAGCCATTGTCAAAGCCCTTATGGACTCTTCACTCACTAAAGGGTTCAACTTATACAGGCTCTGACTGGCCCCTAGGGGAGAAAAGCAAATTCCTGCAGGTCCCCTGGGCTTGGTAGGCCTGGGGCAATATTTTAGAGAGAAAGACAGAAAAAGAGAGGTAAAAAGCAAGAGGCACAGTGCAAAAGTCATGCCCAGTATGTTCTGTGATGTACAATAGCTGTTGTGTTGGACCCAAGATTTATCTCCACTGGTGCACCCCAGCATAATACAGAACTTTTGTGCAGTTGTCTATGGAAATAAGCTAAAAGGGAAGAAGCAGCACTGCATTCTCTAAGGAAATATATTCAGGTGCAAGTCACCCAGTCAGTCCTCCAAAATGGAACAGTAGAAATTCAGCAAAGAAGGGGCGTATACAACAAAAGTGGCAGAATATGACAAATCCCTCTCTCCCAGCGCATTACAAGTCTCTATTTGACTAGACCTCTACGCCATGTTACTTAGACTACAATACCAGATTCATAATGGCTACAACAAACAATCAGTTGTTTGCTATTTATCTTTCACTATTGGATCAGTTTAGTTATAGCGAATGCTTGTATGTGACTATGTCTGGGTTCACACATTGGACTTTTACTGCTGGAAAAATCTGACACGTTTTCTTCAGCAAAAATCTGAGGTGTTATCTCAGATATTTGACCAGGATTTTTACCTTACAGAGGCAGTATTCACCTCTGATTTAGACATGGGTAATCCCCTTTTCAATGGAGCTAACCTGTGTTACTACTCCCGGAACGAGATCCAAAGAGAATCCACTCAAAAGAATGAACCTGATCTTTTTCCACACCATGGATTTGAAATCTGTGGTGTGGAAAATACACACTATAGTTGACTCTTTGTACTACAGTATGGACTGGCTATTCAAGTAGACAGCTGTCATAATACTCAAAAACTTTAATGAGGAATTCAACACAGAATCCATGTTATTATTATTATTATTATTTATTATTATTTATTTTTAAAGCGCCATTGATTCCAGGGCGCTGTACAATCGAGGGGTTACATACAATACATAAGTCAAACGAGTACAAAGATAAATGAACAATGTGTGTTTGCTTTGTCACACATATGATGGTATAGTATTCCAGGTATACCCACACCAGGAGCCAGGCACAATGGTTGCTGTGGCTGTTATATGATATACTCTTTCTAACAAGCAGTGTTAATGAAATATCTCAATACAAGTTAGCATATCATATTACATGGGTGCTGACTCCAAGTAGAGCTGGAGAGGCTGTCCACTACACTGGTGAGAAGGTGGTGCCACATCATTCTCCCTCAACCCCCAACCACCTAGCTTGGAAGGGCGGGCCATAGTGTTCTCTACAGTATAAACAATTAGGTGTCACATCCCACTCTATTGGCCCACATATATAGTTGCCTTACAACCGCATGGTGGCAGTATTTAGGTTAGTAACTGGCACGCTCTGGAATATGTGAATTAGGTACCAGCTTCTACTACTGTTAGCTTGATGCATTTGTCACATTGTGATTAATTTACAGTTTAGGAGCTCCTTTTTTACTGCTATATTGATTATGAGTGAATAAATTTAACATTAACTGTTTTTACTTTTCACTATTTCCTCTTACAATAGAATACAGGTAGCTAAGACTAGTAAGAGAAAAAAGTGACTACTCAGTTCTCAATAGTTATTTTCAGTACACTTTAAGATAGATACAATTTAAAGAAAATGTAAAAAGGAGACATGAAGAGTGTCCACATTACACATTTTGAAATTAAAATAGTTATTTAAGGAACAAAGTTAACCAACACTCAAATCACTCATGAAAATGAAACTTCCCCTGTAACCTATGTAAAAGGTTGCATCCCCTTTAACAGTGATAACTGTAAGTAAACGCTACAGGAAATTATTATTATTATTTTAGGTGTCATGTTAAACCAATGCCTCACTGTAGAGTGAACACTACATGCTGAGTGCAGATATTACTATAAAATATGATACAAGCAATGAAAATTCTATAGGTACTCAAAAATACAATTCTAAGGATCTGAATCTCCACAGAACCATAAGCAGAACCTTTATCTCAAAATGGAGGATAACTTAAACAGTGTTGAATTTTTCCAAGAATAGACAGTTGACTCCAAAACTGCTGTGACACAATCACAAAGTCACATAAAAAAAAAATTTCATATGAGTGTGGAGCAGTGGAAAGATTAACATTAATGCTACTCTCAAATTAGCAAAAAAAACACTTGGATAATCTCCAAACTTTGCGTAATACATAATGGATTGCTCATGTGATGTGAACAACACAGTTGAAGAAGAAGGACATGTCATGGGGGGAGAAGTGATTAGTAGAAGTTTTACTAGAAAAGCTTTTTTTTATTTCAAAACATAAGAAAAAAACTTCATGTATAACATTTAGGCTATGTTCACAGGGCTTAATTGCGGGACGTAATTTCGCCCCGCAATTACGCCGTGTGGACGGGGGCGGGGCGGGAGCGGGGGAGTAAGCAGGGGGCGGCACTTCGCCGGCCCATAGACTATCACTGCTAGCGGCGCGTATACGCCGCTAGAAAGTGACAGGTGAATTATCTCCCCGCCGGCGGATTCGCCGGGCGGGGAGAGGAGACGTAATCCATAGTTCTCTATGAGAACTGTGAATTACCGTAATGAATGGGCCGTTTTCGGCCCGTAATTGGCGCACTTCGGCGCGTAATTACGGACCGAAATACGGCCCATTTTAAGCCGTGTGAACATGGCCTTACAGGTAATGCATTTATACAGTGCCATGGAATATGACAGTGCTTTGGAAATAACTTTAATAATCATTACCTTCTTTTTATTTTTGCCACTTGAACCTCATCTTTGTACCAGGTTATGTTTGAGTCACTTAAAATATTAAAGAACTGGCACCAGAGTTTCAAATTCCCAGAGGAATCAGAAAATTGTTCTGCCCGAATCTTCCGAATAACCTGCGGAGCTTAAAGAAAAGGATTGAGAAATTTGTAAGATAGGTGGAATTTCTTTTAACATTAGAATGACAATTATTACATAAAAAGTCAATTTTTCAGTACGAACAGCTCCACAAACAAAACAGAACTATGCTTTCCGATACATAAAAGCTTACCATTTACAAATGATAAAAGTCAGAGCAACGAATAGTTTTTGGCATCAGACAATAATCTTATGTGGTGTGCCTAGTTCTTCCTTGACTACACATGGTGCGGCAAAGAAGGATTGGGCATCTAAGATTTAAACTAGTCCAAGTCTTTGTTCATACGTGTAAGAACCCACAGGCGAGCTGAGTACGCATGAGAGAAACAATATTTATTGGGCATCTACATCATGATTATGCTCAGTTTTACACATCTTCAAGCCAGTTATTACTGTATGAAGCAGTATCCCTAAATTGCTGGTGCTATTAATTTCCTAACTTTCTAAAAAAAATTTTTGCTCCATTTGGTTCATATTGAGCCATAAACCTTTGTCTCAATATACACTAACCAATACTCTATTTTAATCGGAATGTAATATAGCTGGGACCCTTGCACTCTGGAAAATTTGGAAGCCTGGAAAGACACTAAGGGCCACATGTATGAAAACTGTCTAGGTCTAAAACTCATTTTGTAGCCCATAGCAACCAATCAGTGCGTCCCTTTAATTTTTTCAGAGCACTATATGAACTGAAAGGGGCGTTCTGATTGGGCAACAAAGTGAGTTTTAGACCTAGAGAGTCTTCATACATGTGGCCTTAAGAAAAGTCAGACTGCTAGTTTAGAGTAGGTCCTCATCTAAACTGAGACAACTTGCATTGGTGGATGGGCCCTCACGGTTTTCATAAAAAATGGGAACTGAGAGCCTCTCAGATTTTCATATATATGACGTGTAGCAGAAATGCCCCTTGAAATAATTCCTACCTAAATATGTGTCCTTTAGCATCTACAGAGCTCTCCAGTTCCATTTTTGGGTATTTTCAATACAGACTAAGTGATTCAGTTCTATTATAAAGTACTATACATTGTTTTCTTCGACACTTTATGTCCCCTTAATTGAGTATCCTGTGGAAATATTTGCGCAACTAAGGTCATATACCTAGTTATATGATTTTTTTCTACATAATAAGTAAACTACAGTTTGTAACAGGAAACATGGTGTTTATTGGGGAATCAAAGAAGAAAAGTCAGAAAGGTCTAAAGCATAATCATTTGCACATAGAGGGTGCTTGGTAACTCATAAATATTGACCACAGAAAGAGAAATATCTGCTTGATACCCATACTGAATTTAGTTCCTGAAAACACTAAATATAAGTTATAATCCTGTACTAAGTAGCGTGACACAAAAAGAGCATGGAGCAATAAATGAACTGAAAGATATGGCTATTTACGTCATATGGCTATTATTCTAACTTCTCTTATTTCAGCAGGTGACTACTTCCCTTATTACTACTCTCAGTACTTCCAAAGCAAACACTTGATATATACACTGTATTTTAAAGAAGTTTCTTAAGCAAGGTGTTTTATTAACATTATTTCCCCTTTACATGCCACCCCTACATGCCTTCAACCATTTTTTCTACTCTTTCAAACATTTTTAAGATGAATCAAAGTAAGAAATGTATAGTGCAGGCATCCTCAAACTGCGGCCCTCCAGCTGTTGGGAAACTACAACTCCCATCATTCCCTCTGTTATAGTTTATATAAATGCATGCTGGGAGTTGTAGTTTCCCAACAGCTGGAGGGCCGCAGTTTGAGGATGCCTGGTATAGTGGGTTGGAAAAGTCTTTCTACCCCTTGAGCTGTTCCTCATTTTTAAAATTACAGCAACAAATTTAAATATATTTTATTTAATACAGCAACACAAAGTAACAGTATTTTCTGGGGGAAAGAAAATGGTACATGCTTTACAAAAGTTTGCAAGTTAAAAAACTGAAAAGTGTGGCGTGTATAGGTATTCATTCCCTTTGAGTCAATACTTTGTAGGACCACCTTTAGCTGTAATGAAATCTTGGGCCTGCCTAACTACTGCCTACCTAGAGCCAATCTTCCCACCTACCTGCAGCCTTCCTACCAATCTGGGACCTATTTACTTACCTGTGGCCTACTTACCTCCCTGGGGCCTAACTACTTCTTACCTACTTAAGGCCAGTCTACTTACTTGTTTCATATATCTACCTCCTACCTACCTGGGGCCTAACTGCTGCCTACCTATCTATCTGGAGCCTACCAACCTACCTAACAAGGGTCAACCTAGCGACCTGGAGCCTACCAACCTACTTAAGGCCCACCAACCTACCTGGGTCCCTGTCCACCTAACGAGTAATATGAATCTGAGGGGTACATAGCTGTAGCACAGTCTCATGGGTTTAGTCCTCTATTCCATCCCCACACCTCTAGGAGACTATGCCTATAAGCTGTGGCCTGTACCCACTCTCCCACCTCTGGGAAGTTTGTACAGAGATGGAAGACAGTAAGGGAAGAGGTGGAAAAGTGAGTATCCATGTGAAAATCTGTAACAAATGAATGAAAAATCACTAAAGCCAGTCATATAGATTAGGTTTAAGTTGGTAGATGTTGTTTTCAGAAGATGGCGGACCTATTGCATGTATAACTATACTGGTACTTAGTCACTGCTCCCAGGACCGGACAAGCATTTTTAATGGGGTAATCTGGGAGAGAGATGCCAGACCTATAGTAAAAGCTTTCCGTTTGCAAATTTTATGGCAAACTTAACATTCTCCCTTTCTTCCTACAACCGCCATACCTTTTTATAGAAGATACTTAACTAACCAATGAAGAAGAGACCACCACAAATATTATATAAAACGCGTTATCTTTATTCATATACAAATACTTAAAGGGGTTTTCTTACTACAATTATTAGCTTTTAACATGTGGGGAAAGGTAATTGAAGACTTTTTCTAAATACAATCCTTTGATTATTTTTCTTTGGTCAAGAAATAAAAATTGTATCTCCTCTTAGAGCACACATGTTTCTCTGATTAGAACTATCTCTCACCATCTTTATCTCTTCTGTCTCTTATCTCTCATACCTCTAAGCTGCCATCAGTCACTCAGTCCGTCTATGGGGAGTCTTTTCTCTTTTCTATTATTCTTAGTTGTATATCTTTCATGTGGGTCCAACAGTTGATGGAAATCAGACTATATAAGAGTGGTGAAGCAATAGCAGGCCTGACTATATGATTTTACACATGATGTACCATACACCACAGCAAGATGACAAGTTATCTATTAACAGCTGAATAAATAAAAGCAGTCCCAACAATATAATATTACCTTGCAAATATCTTTACTTGATCATTTCTTTAGAACCCAACATTCTTTAGGGTACATAGTAACTTGTAGAAAAACACATTCATAAAAACCTGTGACATAGTTATGCTGCCGCACAGTAACGTACTCAACGATACATTGTAGCACTTAGCTTATATTTCTGATACATGTCCTCCATCGGAGACAGCAATGCAGAGACTCTCCGTTGAGAGATCACCGCCAGATGACGTAGTCTGAAGAAGGAGGAGTTACTTCCGAAACGTCACACAAATGCACGTCAGGCGGCTCTGATGGTGATTTCGGCGTTCGAGCTCTACATTGCTGTCTCCTAAGACTATGTACCGATGGAGGACATGTATCAGAAATATAAGCTAAGTGCTACAATGTATCGGTGAGTACTTTAAAGTGCGGCAGCATAACTATGTCACAGGTTTTTATGAATGTGTTTTTCTACAAGTTACTATGTACCCTAAAGAATGTTGGGTTCTAAAGAAATAATCAAGTAAAGATATTTGTAAGGAAATACCATATTGTCGGTACTGCTTCTATTTATTCAGTTGCTATTATTTTGGGATTTAGGAAGAGATCCCTAGTTTAGCCCGATATGCTATGCTAAAGCCGCTATTTACATAATGTCCACATATTGATATAGAAGTTATCTATTAAGCCAGTCTGACCATAATTTTACCACTACACTAGATTGGGCTGGAGCTTTTCTTCTTTTTATAAATCGCAGTATATTAAATAAAAAATTACAACATGTATTTAACCTTGAAATATCACCTAGAGTTGTTACTTTAGGTGACAAGGTAATTAAAAAAAACTGTTTCTGGTAAACTCACCTTTATAAGGATCATTAACCTTTTTGGTTTCTATAGGCTGAGTGTCATCTTTAGATGTTTGGCCTATATCTTTTGACTCCTGAGAACTAGAATCTGTCTTTTCTTTTTCTAAATCTTCTTCATATATTTTGGGAACTTCCAACATTGCCATTCTTCTCATTGTCCCAGGAGAACGTCTTTCAGCTGGGGGAGATTGAGTAATTGAGAGAGAGTTGCTCCTTCTTGATAGCCCAGGAGACACATTGGGGCTCTCTTTCCTAGAAGGAGGTGTAAGGGAACCTGTATTTCCAGTCTCCTCATTATCCAGTTGTTTAGTCTTGTTGAGATATATTTTACGACGTGCACCAGAAGCCAGTTCCTCTGGTGTTGCTGAAGGAATCAGACTTAAATTTTCAGTAGACCTCCATTTGCGGTTGCTATCTATTTGAGGATCTGCAAGCATACTTCCCAGGGTTGTTTCAGCTGGTAGACTACCAACAACTATAGAAGGCACAGATAATGCAAATGTGGGATCTGTACCTGAAGCTATTTTAGCTGCTATTCTCCTTGATGTGGCTGGACTGAAACTGAGATCTTCCTTGCTCAAAACAGTCTTCTCTTGTATGCCTTTGGAACTCCGCTTAGGGGTAACTGGGCTCTGCGGTGCACTCTCAACTTGAGGTATTATGTCTTCATTCTTTGATATTTCAGTTATTCGTCTAGGAATGGTCGGACTTGTTTGCAAGGAATCCACATTCTGCACCATGTCTTCCTCAGAGGCTGGAGTAAGCTTACCTGATGTGGAACTGGAATGCATGCTCTCAGTGCTTTGTGGTGAGTCACTATCTTTGCCATATTCATATGTTTTTCTCTGGCTTGGTGGGCTTAAGCTCGTCTGAGGTGAATGCATCTCTTCTGGAGAGTCTGACTGAACATCACCTATATTTCTTTGACTTTTTTCATCTGTCGTATCTACATCTGCAGTTTTAAAGTGTAACAACATTAGCAATGAATTTTTAAGGGTTGTAACCAAACCATGATCTTGTTTATCATTCTGTTTAGGCATATTATTAATCTCAACTTTGAGATTATCTTGATGGGAAGTAGTTCCAAGTTCACTGTTTGGTACATTTGTCTCAATTTTTGTTTCCTTCTGGTATGTGCTTATAGTTTCTGGTACCAGTAATTCTTGACTGTACTTGTTTTCATTTTGTGGTATAATTTGGATTCCTTCAGATTCATACTCTTCTTCCGACTTGGGTGAAACCATTGGAAAATGTATTAAAGCTGGGTCTACAGAACTTCCAACATTGCTTGCTGCCGCAGACTCCAGAGCCTTTTTTACATCACGAAGAAGTGTAACTACAGACTGGTCACTTTGTTCACTTGGTAGCAGTTGTAAATTGTCACCAGGAAGATCAGAAATTTCTGAGACATTCGCTTCTGTTTGAATAACTTGCAGTTCGGGACCAGTTAAAATAATTTTTTCCATTGCCAAAGGGTTTACTTCTTGTACTGCCCTTGCTGTTTCACTGGAGGAGCAAACAGGTAGACCCTCTACAACTAGTTTATTCACGCTTTCTAGGGTTTCCTCCACGTCCTTCATTTCTGACATGTGCACGTCACTGGTGTGTTCAACATGTTCCGTCAAACTGTCATCAGAAATGTTCTTGACGATATCTGAAACTTTTTCACTTACTACATTTCGAATCTCGGTTATAACGTCTATAGGTTCAGACACTGCTTTCAGAGCATCCATTTGTTGTCTATCTTTCACATCTGAACCTTCCCCTAAACTACATTCCATAATAGAGTCTGAAGCCATAGCCTCATTGGTTTGAGACTGTCCATTCTGTCCAGTCTTATTTACAGTTTTCAAATCTGCTGCCATTTCTAATTCTGTAGACACATCTGTCTCCATATTCACCTGGACTGGTGAACTTGGACATTTAATCAAGGTGATCTCATTCTCTTTATTTTCTTGTATCTTTAAGTTCTTTGATTCATTGGTGTCAGTCATTGTTTGTTCATTATTCTGTACTCCTTCTGAGAGTTGACTTATCTGAAAGGAATGTATTTACACAAGAATACTTTCAAATAATGAAACAAAATATATGTAATTCTATAATATACATGTTCACAAAAAATATGATGACCAAAACTTAAAGGCCGACCATTACCTTAGATATTGATGACATAGACACAGTAGATGATAAAAATGTCTGATCTTTAACCCTTTAAGGTCTAAGCCTGTTTTGGAGTTAAAGGAGTTGTCTCCCTACAGGGTTTCAAAGGATGTATGAATGAAATACTCTGTCTCTTCCTGGTTCAGACTGACTAATTTGCATAAGCTCCATGCTTGTACAGCTCCATGCCTGTTCAGTTGCTTATTAGATCAGATTAGCTTCTCAAACTGCTCACAGGACTTCTTATCTGATCCCTCTAACAAAAGCCCTAATTACAGTTCTGTTTACTTGAGATAAATCAAGCTTTTTACTGCCTGGCAGCACAGACACTGTGGACACTGCCCTGACCTGTGTGATGACTCACTCACTGTTATTCATTGAACAAACGCAGGGGGAGAATTGTTTACAGGTCAGTTACTGAGGGAACTCAAATAGCCAGGGAGGTCATAAATTCACTTGTATCTCCTTAGGGGAAACAGAGGAACAAAGCAATATATTTGGAAAATGTCTTTATTTTGTGTTCCCTACAATTTGAAAGCTATTCTTTGTAGCGAGACAACCCCTTTAAGGACCAAGCCTTTTTTTTCAAATCTGACATGTGCCACTTTATCCGTGAATAACTTTTCAATACTTTTACCTATCCATGTGATTAAGAGATTATTTTCTCGTGACACATTGTGCTTTAATTTAGCAATTAATTTTGGTCGATAAAATCCTTGTTTAGGTGTGAAAAATATCGAAATGTTGTGAAAATTTGGAAAAATTTGCCATTTTCAAAGTTTAAAAATTTCTGTGTGCAAGACAGTCACACCAAACAAAGTAGTAAATAATGAATATCTACCATATGTCTACTTTGTGTTGGCATGATTTTTTTTTAAACATTGTATTATTTTTTAAGACATTTGGGGGCTTTGAAATTTAGTAGCAAATTTTAACATTTTCAAGAAAATTTGCAGAACAGATTTTTTTGGGAACCAGGCCACTTCTGATGTGGTTTTGAGGGGCTTGTGATCACAGGACTCCTGTGATTGATCACCTGCTGTGTAGATGTGCTAATTAGCTGTGAGAAACAGCAATTAGCATAGAGCTTTCATCTTATCTCTGCACAGGGAGACAGAAAGCTTTCATGACTTCCCTGAACGTCATGGTGCATTAACAGGCAGTGAACCATGACGTTCAGGAACGTCAGGGTGCCTTAAAGGGTTAAAATAAGAATCCTCCAGCCACTGTCTCATCTTTGGGAATGACTTAAAGGTTACCCTGCTTGCAGGCCTCTTTCTATTTGCTTCTATGGGAGTTTTGAGAACAGCTAAGCATGCAGTGGATCCCCACTAATCAAACATTTATAGCATATCTTACGGATTTGCAATATATTTCTCAGATGAGAACACCACTTTACAGTGAAAGCTTTTTGACACATCTACAAAAATTGCTGTAAAAATGGTCTTCTAGTAGTGGTCATTTCAAAGAAGACAGCCAATACACATAGAATATAAGGCAATTAATTTAAATTCTGTCATCAAATATCTGGTCTACATCAGGGGTGGGCTTCTCAAAATGGTGGTTAATATCATTTTTTTCTTATATTTGTGGCAAGTAAGCGATGCTGTATTTTTAAATTTTTTGTATTACTATATAAACTGAACCTATCACACGTTTCTTAATGTTTTGTTCCACACATAGTATAATCATTAGACCAAATTATCTTGCTTTCTAGTCTTACAGAACATATTGTGATTGTTTTAAAAGGGTGTTTCGGAATTTGAAAAGATTGTAATTTTTTTGCCAGAAAAAAATATTCTTGTCCATTGAACGTGTTCAGTATTTCAGCTTGATGTGTTTACTTCACTAGATATTAAATACCTATATACTTAACTGAGCTATTAACACAATACTCTGAGAATCCTAACAAAATCACATGACACCTATCTCAAAGGAAATCTCAAAACATCAATGATATAAAATATATATGCTTTATTAAAAAATCATTAATATTTTTAAATTGATAAAATATTAAAATGACAATAGAACTACACAGAAAGCATGTTTCCCTAACTTCCCACTAAAATCCCAAATATCTACACATAGGAAGAGTATCCTCATATATATAAAAAACATTATTGATCATATTGTGCACATAGCAACCCGGACGAATCGCTCTTAAAAACATGCATTGGGGCGCATGGTTTTCCTTCTCCCATCAGCCTGATGTCAGGTTTCCATACTGGTGCTATGATTTCCTCACAAGTTTGGGTACTTATGATCTATGTACTTATTTCTTTGCTATGTGTACAATATGATTAATTTTTTTTTTTGTTATTTATACATGGGTGGTGGTGAGTTAGGGAAATATGCTTTCTGTGTAATTACATTGTCATTTTAATATTTTATCATGTATTAATGATTCTTTAAAAAAGTACATATGTTTTATATTATTGATGGTTTGAGATTTCCTTTGAGATAGGCGTTATATACTTCACTAGATATTAGCTGCAAAACGAGACACAACTTATGGACAAGCGTGACACTGTTTATGACACAAGGAAAGCTCTTTTTTCTTATATTCAAAACCACATGGCCACTTATGAACAAATGTAACAAATCTTTATTTTCTACTGAATGTATTTATTTCACATCACCTTTTTTGCTTCTTCTGCCTTTTTTGCTTCTTTGGCGCTTTTTGCTTCTTCGTCCCTTTTTACTTCTTCGGCCCTTTTTACTTCTTCGGCCCTCTTTGCCTCTTCAGCTCTTTTTACTTCTTCAGCCCTTTTTACTTCTTCAGCCCTTTTTGCCTCTTCGCCCCTTTTTGCTTCTTCAGCCCTTTTGGCTTGTTCGGCCTTTTTTGCTTCTTCTGCCCTTTTTGTTTCTTCAGCCCTTTTGGCTTGTTCGGCCTTTTTTGCTTCTTCTGCCTTTTTTTGCTTCTATGGCCCTTTTTGCTTCTTCAGCCCTTTTTGCTGCTTCTACCCTTTTTGCTTCTTCTGCCTTTTTTGCTTCTATGGCTCTTTTTGCCTCTTCGGACCTTTTTGCTTCTTCGGACCTTTTTGCTTCTTCGGCCCTTTTCGCTTCTTCGGCCCTTTTTGCTTCTTCGGCCCTTTTTGCTTCTTCTGCCCTTTTTGCTTCTTCGGCCTTCTGGTTGGCTTCAAGCTGCTGCTGCAGAAGGGCATAAGCTTTCTGCAATGCCATATATTCAATTTCTAAATGTTGCAGCTTCTTTAATGTCTCTGTTCTTGTCACCTCCTATTAAAATTGTAAGAAATATATTAGGTTATTTTTAGAGGTTAAATATGTGAGATGATATGTTAGTTCGGAAGGTGTTACAAGGTATAATGCAAATCTATGATGGAAAATAGAATAAACAGTTTTGCAGTCTTTGTTCTATATCAATCTTTAGTGAAAGCGATAGCCACTCTTTTCTTGTACAAAGATGTCTACATATATTTCCAATCCTTTTCAAGAATGATTAGATAACAGAAACAATATTGTCTGGTCTACTTGAATGACAACAGGTCAAATTTGTCTGACTAACTTATTTGCAATGTAACTGTTTACAAATATTGTTTGTTAAGGGGATAGATTAACTATGTTGTCAGATGAGTGATATTGCATAGACTGGTGAATTCTGAAAACAAAAATTATTTTTTTTTTTGTCAAAGTTGTAATAGTCACAAACTTCATAAAAGGATATGGCTTGCATCCACATGTTACAATGGATTTAGAGTTGCCTGTATTAAATAATCAGTAGAGGATAGACAGAGTTTGGTAATTATGCTCATGAGATTTTGTTGTTTTTCTATTCAATATAAGAGGCCATTTTAGCAAAAGCAACAACAGGCAGTGTTATGACAGAAAAATCTGCCAGCGTGATGATCAGAGAAGCTTGTCTCAGACTGCACATCCGTGGAGGCAGGTTTAACAGTCCATTACTACACGTAGCTATCTCCAATTTAGTGAATTTAATTTAACATCATGACACATTTTTATAATTAAACATTATGACACCATTTTTTATCCACCTCGCTAATGTTATCTATCTGTCTCTGAAGACAACTCCTTTTATAACAGAAGCCACTGGGCTGGCATCTTGATTACTGAAATAACTTGTGGTCTTGAGCAGGGGGCTCTTGTATTAAACAAATTAAAGGAAATCATTTTAATTAATGGCATATGTTTTTCCAGACAAATTAAAGGAAAAAAAAATATGAAATGTTAGGGAAAATTTAATATAATCTTGTAATTTGCATTTATGAAACAGATACTGCCAAAAGTCTAAAAATAGAAAATTTGTCTGCAGCTAAACTTCAGAATGTATACAGACCTTACCAAGCTGCTGAATTTAGTGAAGTGAAGGAAAACATAACCCCAACAATTGATACAATGGAAAATATTATACAATGAAACATGGGAATCCAATACAGAGTGTGTCATAAGATATTGTTGTTCTCAGTCAGCTTTGTGTTAATTGTGGTTTATATATAAAGAAAATGGGAAGGTTTTAAATGGAAAACATCCAGCTGGACCAAGAAAAAAGTCAGGATAGAAAACTGAAAGCAATATGCCTAGAAAATGCACAATCAAACAAAAAAAAAATCATGAGGCAGAAACATATATCAATTTGTATGATAGAACTGTAAGAAATCTGCTGAATGAAATGGAATTTACATAATTAAGGAGAATAGAATGGAATCTACAGAGTCTACTGAATACAGAAAAGCCTAACAAAAGCCAGAATGATCATCCAAACACAAAGAAAAATAAGGTTACAGGGGCTAAAGAGAAGCAATCAGAGAAAAAAAGAGCTGGGTAAAAATTCGCTTAGTGTGTGGATTGCAGAATTTTTGCCAGGTCTTGCATTTGTATTAAGATTTTATATTAATCAGACTATAATGAAGTTTTATGCATGAAAACATAGTTTAGGCCATATGTGCATTCAGCAAAAAATGTTTACTCCAGAAATTTGAGGTTAAATCTGATTTATAACTTCAAATACACACCATTTTTTTTGCTGTGTGTAAATGGAGCCTTGAAAAATTCTTTTTAGTCACAGATTTTCAGTGTGTGATCCCCATCTAAAACCTGCAACAAACATGCTCTGATCTCTGCAGATTTTCAGTTTCGAAGAAACTTGTAGTCTTTATATTCATATGCAGCAGATTTAATGCAGAAATTGCAGCCACAGCAAACCAGTTTGAGTCATCTGCATGGCAATACATAACTTAGATTTCTGCAAATACCAATTACTAGTTGGGACAGCTGCAAAATTATCTGCAACAAATCTGCCTCTTGTGAATATAATCTAATCCAGACATTTGTACACAAATGTTTTTGTTCCCGAGTGTTGGTAAATGACTTCAAACATAAGACTGACCATTCCTTGATTCCTTGCCATGATTAAGGGGTTCTCCCCGAAACGTGTCGGCACTATGTTGTCTTGTGCTTGTGCGTCTATGTTGCCATTCTGTTTTTAATGGAATTTTGAATAAAAAAATTGAATTTTTATATATCGGAGTATTCTACGTCTGAATCGCTAGATCACAACTTTTGTTCTATTTAATGGCATTCAACTCCGGCATCAGGAGGATCCGTGCGATTCGGGATGTGGAGCGATGAGCTGGCTATAAAACTTTTTTCTTTAGTGACCATTCCTTGATACCTTCACCCACTGCTTGGCAAAGAGAACAGTCTTCAGTGCATATCTTTTTTATGTCATTGGCACAAGGTCGCTTTGACGTACAATGATATCTTATTTTATGACATGTTCCTACTGATCCTGCCAGATTTCCATGCATGATGATGGTTTTGTTTATTTTCTTCTGTAACGGATGATGAAATCACTGGCTGATTTTAGTGCGATGCAGTTAGTAAAGTAATGTTTGCTAATCCAAAAATGGAAATGACTAATCAGTGTCAGCATTCTGAACAGCTGAGAATGAGGTCATTTTCTGTATATAGAGTACCCAGGCTTTTCAACTTTACTGTCACGCTCTGCTTAGGTTTACTCATTGCTTAGAAACAACCTATGTATAAATAAGAGTTTAAAATGTTTTTCTCATTGGTTACTTAATGTATGATATAGAAAGATTATATAAGCACAATAAAGATAAGGTTTCAGAGATTAGTTATCCAACCCTGGTCATTCCTATGGGACTCAAACTTCTGCCAAAGCACACAAATCAGTTAATGATTAGCTAGTGATCTGTCCTGGGACATCAGGAGTAAAGCCAACCAGGGGACAGAATTCTTAATAAAAACTAATTACAAAGTTATTATATCTGCTAAACAAGGCCATGGCAAAAACAAATAAAGCCATTGAACCACTTCCTGATCAGATGGTTTATCCCCGGTTCTGACCAGGCACACTTTCAATTTTTTCTACAACATGTGAGTTTGAACGATATAAGGCTTTCTCTTGCTTGATTATTCTACAAAATTTTTCACCTTTTTTCCATGATACATAAGGCTTTATTTTTATGTAGTTATTTACATTAAAAAATGTTCACAGTATCATGGAAAATGATAAAATTAAAACAGTCTGTTTCTCATTTTTTTTCCTGGCAGCAGGAAAATCACAACGCCAAACAAAACTATATTTACCCAATAAAATAAGTAGTTCTTTTTTGAAAGTAAAGCAACACAAATACAAAAATAAACAATAGCGGTGCAAAAAATTGCCAAAAGTGCAGCAGGTAAGTTTATCCCAAATCAAAATAACTTAATTACAAAAAAGCTAATAAAAATGTTACACATGATTTGACATATTCAAGCATTCCTGCGAAATGTGCGTTGGGTCTTTTCAGCGTGCTATTTGGTCTGTATTATCCCATTATTATGGCTTTATTTTGAATTGGTTATTTATACACATTGGTTTGATTATATATGTATTATTTATGTTACCTTGTTGGGGCATTTGTATTTTTTGAATAAATTACTTCAAATCATGTGTAACATTTTTATTATCTTTTTTGTAATTAAGTTATTTTGATTTGGGATATACTTACCTGCAGCACTTTTGGCACTTTTTTGTACTGCTATTGTTTATTTTTGTATTTGTGTTGCTTTACTTTCAACAAATAAATATTTATTTTATTGGGTAAATGTAGTTTTGTTTGGCGTTGTAGTATTCTGTTATCACTTACCAGTGTGGTTGGTTTATTTTTTGTTATTTGTTCCAGTCTTTTTGATTGGCGGTTATTTAGCAGGAAAATGACGCCTGAATTTAGGACAATTTGATTTCTCAGGACATACTGAGCATAGGGATATGAATATTTCAAGATGTTAGGCTTTCCTGTGTCAGACCGCAGGTTCAATAATCTACAGTGCTGCACCACTGTACTTTATGCTGTTAATTCCAATGCATTAATGAGATGTATTGGTTACTCCCTTCACTGCTGCTTGTCCATGATTGACAATTTCTCTATATCAGTTTCTGTAGGAAGAAATCTGTCCATCAAGGGCAAGTAGTGGCAAGAGGGAGGAGTAACCAATGCACCTCATTAATACATCAGACTCCTGTTTACAAAAGCCAGCACAAGTTGCAGTGTTGTGCTGCAGATTATCAAAACCTAGATTGGTTGGAATTTGGTTGTTGGTACTATGCGGTTCTGTGCAGTTCATATCATGTTTTTGTGTTAAACATATTTTTTTAGAATTGTTGGTGATGTTTGCTGCATTTTCCATTACACTATCTATAGTTTAAAAATTAAAAAGGCACCGTGTTGCATAGGCCCAGCAGTATGGGGACCAGAACTGAAATCTTACTGCCATGCTACATGAACATTGCAGTGAGAACAACTGCCATCAACCTTCATCACTGCATAGAAAAAAGTCAAACATTTTTACAGAACACTGAAGCACAGAAAAAAAATCGTACATAACATGGGTGCTTTCCTTTGTAAAATGCACTTCATGCACACTCAGACACTCATCACAGATCAGCACATAAGTGTCAAGAAAACTAAAGAGCATGATATAACCGGTCATATAAGGTGTAGTCCATATTTAGGGGTTTAACTGAGCCTACAATATAAGTCTAAGAAGGCAAAACACAAAATATGCGACTTCTCTCAAATCAGAGATTACGATAAAATATAGGACAAAATAATTTTTACTATTTACATGAGTGGGCTCATTGCTATTGTATCTGTGGACAGCATAGGAAAGAGGGGAAAATGTTAAGCTCGTGGACAGTTTTTTTATGATTTGACTTGATATCTTCATCAACGTTTTGCAAGGCTCTTAGAGAATACCCTTAAGTCCTACTTCCCGCACCTGCATTTTTTCTGTATGAAAACTCATACAGAAAGATTTGTCAATCACTCTGTGTGTCTGGAGGAAATAGGGCTTTCTCTATGAATCCTGCCAGTTTTTAAACATTAACTACAGAATCAAATAATAGAACACCATATATCCCTGTAATTAAGGTCTCCCACTGTGTCCGTTAACCGTTAGACAGGATAAAATAGCAGACCTGAAAGAATTACTTGAAAGAGAACCTGTGGTCAATCATGACATGTCTGATTTAATAAATACGTGTGTTCCCTGTAAAATAACAATTCTGGAGCATCTTCTCTTATATCTCTGTGTCGTGCTGTTCCTCATTATTCCTAGTGGAAGTCTATTACTCAATCTGTCAGCTGGGTGTTACTAATAGGAGATGTGTCCCCATACTGTCCAATCAGTGCTGCCAGTCTGAGCATGCAGGGACACACCCCTCTGAAAATGGCAATGGTAACACCCATCTGACAGATTCAGTAATATACTGCTAGATGGAATAACAGAGGAACAGCACAACAAAGATATAAGAGAAGATGCTCCAGAATTGGTATTTCACAGGATATACAAGTATTTTCTTATTTCCCCCACTGTTATTAGGGGCCATTTTTAATTTTTTGAGAGGAGTTGAAAAACCCCTGTGAGTAATTTATTCTCTTGTTTTTGCAACTTCTGCATGGATAAAGTATTGCCATCAAGCAAATGAGTGTCATCAAGTTTATATTTTATTGATGGTCAATTAGAATCTATTACATTTTATTTGTACAGTGTTTCTCAGTTGCCTTACTTAGACTTATTTTAGAAACTCAAATCTGTGAGAACACAAGTTACCTAAAAATTAAATAATGTTCATCTACACAAAACAACTTTGAAAAAAGTCTGTAATGGAAAAAAGCCATCCTATGATACATACTGAAGCTTTGGCTATTACTCATGTCCACTGCACCAAAAGTAGTCTTGAAGCATAATTTATAGGTGCCCTATACAAATGGGAGATACAGTATCTTCTTGACCTTGGATATGTTTATGGAAACTGTCGAAGGACACCAGAAAAAAACTTTTGCTGCAGATAGCAAAATGAAGTATGGTACCACCTGCTCTGTTTGAAATACATTTATGTTTGATGTGGTATGAGCCTTGCAATCACTCCAAGAGATAAATGGCCTTCACTTACATGACTCAAGTTGTCTGTCATTTACATTTCTGAGATTTAATCCACATGCTACTGTGCTTGTAAATTATTCATCTTTCTCATGCCATATAGTCATTAAAATAATATAGAAAATACTAAAATGGACACTATATCCCAAATGTAATGCTTCAATTTGAAGTGTGGAAAACAAGATAGGCCAGCACAAGGAATTGGCAGATATAGATAAAATTGGTATCCTTTATTGTATTAATCCATAAAAAGATGAAGCGGATAACTCTTCTACCACTATGTGCCTTTATCTTTTTATGGATTAATGCAATAAAGCATCTACCAAATCCTCGTGCTGGTCTATTTTGTTTTATACACTTCTGTTTGCTTTGTTTCCTGGAACGAAGTATGCTCATGAGGCAGCGGTGAATTATTGATCATTTGGGTGAGCTGGCTACATCTTTGTATGACTAATGCTTCAATTTTCCTGGCATTATAGGGTAATTTTCAGTTGGGATTCCCCACCAGGCTCAGACTACCCAGCAAAGGAGCAGAGGGAACTCCCAGTGGCACCATTGGCATGGTGGGTCCCTGGGCATGACAGGCCTGGGGTTGCTTTTTAGAATCAAGGCAGAGAGAGAGGCAGAAAGTAAGAGGCAGAGTATAAGAGTAATGTACAGTAGCTGTAGGATGGGCCCGAAGAATCAACTCCACTATTGGGCTCTGAGAATCAAATTTACTGTTGAACTCCAGGCACCCATTCTAACGCTGTTCACCACAGATTATAACAGATTGTCTGAGGTCAGCAGAGGAATGCCGCGTGATTATTTTATTGTCTGAGGGCTCTTTCAATTTAAATGGATTGTCCAATGTCCACATCCCATTTAACCTTGGACACAAGGCACGATAGGTTAAATGGATGCCTGTGGTTATATATTTAAAATAGGTTTAATTACCGTATATACTCGAGTATAAGCCGACCTGAGTATAAGCCGAGGCACCTACTATTGCCACAAAAACCGGGAAAGCTTATTGACTCGAGTATAAGCCTAGGGTGAAAAACGCAGCGGCTACTGGTGAATTTTAAAAATAAAAATAGATACCAACAAAATTACATAGGAGTTTATAGGCAGTTTAATGTCCCCATAGGAGATATAGGCTGGTATAAGCATTTTTATATGCCCCCCATTTTCAGATATAGGAGCTATATTACCCATAGGAGGTTATAGGTGGTATAGGTCGTTATAGGCAGGTATAGGTCCCCCTAGGCAGGTTATAGGCAGGTATAGGTCGTTATAGGCAGGTATAGGTCCCTAGGAAAGGTATAGGCATGGTATAGGTCACCTAGGCACGCTATAGGCATGGTATAGATCGTTATAGGCAGGTATAGACCCCTAGGCAGGCTATAGGCAGTTATAGGTCCTCTAGGTAGGCTATAGCCAGGGTATGGGGCAGGTATAGGCCCCTTGGAGGCTTAGGCAGTTATAGGTCCTTAGGTAGGCTATAGGAGGGTATAAGCAGGTATAGGTCCTTAGGTAGGCTTAGGCAGGGTATAGGCAGGTATAGGTCCTATAGGTAGGCTGTAGGCGGGGTTTATAGGCAGGTATAGGCCCTATAGGTAGGTGTAGGCAGGGTATAGGCTGGTATAGGTCCTATAGGTAGGCTGTAGGCAGGGTTTTAAAACAAAAAAAAACACTTACCTCGATCCCCGCTGCCCCGTCTTCTTCGCCGCTCCGCCTCCTCGCTGTCCGGCCTCCCGCGCGCTCTCCTCTGTCTTCTCGGCACAGGCAGGTGATGTCATCAGGCCGCGCACGCAGCGTGATGACACACACGGCCTGTGCCGGAAACTCCGGACAGCCGCGGCCGCCAGGAGTCCACTGCGGCGCAGGGAGCGCTCGCTCTCTGCGCCGCAGTGGTATCTCTTCACCTGTGTGTGCTCCGGAGGAGATCGCTGACAGCGCCCGGGCCATCGCAGCGCCCGGAGGCTGTCAGCTGTACTCGGCCTTCAGCTATATGCGCTCCATGAGGAGTCGCATATAACTGAAGCGTCCCTGACGGCACACGGGCCATTGCAGCGCCTGAGTGCCGGCAGTGACTCGAGTATAAGCCGAGGGGGGATTTTTCAGCACATTTTTTGTGCTGAAAAACTCGGCTTATACTCGAGTATATACGGTATTTATTTAAAGGAGTTCTTCAGTTTTGTCTTGTCTGTTTTTTCTACTTTCATCTCACAGGCTTTCAATGAATTATATCAGCATTAGTTTAAAACCCAGAGGTACCACAAACAAAAGAAAAAAAGAGAAAGTACTAGGCAAATGAACAGAATAACTAAAAGAGAAGGTCAACAGCATAACCCACCAAGATATAAAGCTTACTTATGGTTGGTAATTTAAATAATTTTTTCCATCCTTTTTCAATACCTAGGGCTTTATTATTATTAGAGATGAGCGATTTAATCGAGAAAAGTTGAAATTGAGCCGATTTTTACGTTTTCCTCAATCTCAATTCGATCTGATTTATTTCCTTAAAATCTGATTAAAAATTACGATCGCGGAGTCAGATCGCCCCATTTTTCATCTTCCTGTACTTTTGCCGGCCAGCCAACCAGTGCAGAGCACAGAAGGGGGTCAAGAACGTCACCAGTGAGGGGTGTAGGGATCTCATTGGCTGCTAAAATCACATGACCCTGCTTTATCCATGTGACTGTACTTCCTGCAGGACGCCATAAAGATTACAGACTGTGAACAGAACACATTGCTCTCTCTCTGCAATGCTTTTTACAAAGCAGGCAGAGACTCCATTTTCCAGCAATTTTAGAAAGGGACACCTGCTAGGTAGATTAGTTAGGTTAGGTGTACAGCAAGATTCGTGAACCCTAGACCGTATTAGTCGGAGATTTGGATATAGCTGCATACTGTATCTTTTCATAGCCCAAAAGTTCCTTGCTGCAGTTTCTGAGGTGGGGCAGCTTGGTTCTGGGGCCAGCTTGTGCAGCAGACCCGGTTACGGAAATCTCTCAAAAGAAATCACTGGGATATACAGGTTTATTGCAGAATATGTCAGTCCGTGCCCACAATGTCCGTGCTGCAGTGTAATATGGACAGCCAGTGTACTGGACTATGTTAGGAAATCGGCCCTAAACAGAAACAGCTGTGATACACTGTTTTTTGGCAGAAAATGTAATTCCGTGCCCCAAATTTGCATGCTACAGGTTTTTTTTTGGGGGGGACAGCCGGTGTAAAAGATTCCGTTCTTCCATAAGACCCAATTTCCCAGATATTCCATAGAAAAAATTATATTTCTAATCATTGTTGTTTGTCACATAAGACGACATTTCTTAGCTAGTCCGTAGAAAATAGTGTATTGCCAGTCCTACTTGGCTGTTGTAAATTAGAATTAGAATGAAAATTATATTTCTACTCCTGGTTATCAGTTGTCGCATATTCCATAGAAAAAATTCTAGTTCTACTCCTGGTTGTCAGTTGTCGCATGAGACCACATTTCTAAGCTATTCCGTAGAAAAAAGTCTATTGCTAGCCTTACTTGGCTGTTATAAATTACAAGGACTGAAGGAAGAACACTGTTGATTGGTTGTCAGAGTTCTTACACAACACTTTGTGGGGGAGAGGGGTTGGATAGCCTATTGGCTGCTAACGTTATCGAATACAAATAGATTTCATATTGAAAGTTTAATTTTTAGCTGTTATGTTTCTGGCTTCCACGCCAGGTCTTGCAGAATATAGAAAAAAGGAAAACTGACTGCAATGGAGATTTATTGAATTTTTGTATTGTGATTTCCATACCGTGGTTCAGGATTACAGATATAGGTAACTTGTTGTATGATGTTAGACCATAACCACTTGATATTGATGTATTCACTGGATTTATTGTGATGTATAATTTTCATGTGCAGTTTGAATAAAGATTATTTAAAAAAAAAATGTAACACATAATTATAGCACCAGTCACTGAGTGATGCATTTTAAATGTCTTTGAAGTCATATCTGTGACAAGCAATGAGACCCTGCAGATATTTCTATCCATGGGCAGAATCTTTACAGTGGCTGATGACATGAAATATGGCAAAAGCTCTACATAACAAATTTAAAAAATGGAATGAAACTTGATTAAAAGTATCTTGGAGTTTAAAGCTCCAGTTCCAAATTTTTTTTTTTCATATACACTATTTAGAAATTTTACATTCAGAGAGTGGGATTCCCTGTTCAAGATCATCATAGAGTACCCAAAATGGAGTGGTTACAAGGGTTTGGGTGGATTTTTTTTCTTTTTACTATGGAGGACTTATGCTGCATTAACCAGGCCAATTAATTTAAATGGGTACTATATAATACTGATTTTTTTCCTTTGTTTGTATTTCTCTAGAGAAATTAAAAAATTTATTAAAGTGAAATTCCAGATTCAGTAATCTTTGGGGCCCCGGCAGGGGGGAGTTCAATCCTGACATGAGTGCCTTATCTTTCTTCACTCTTAGCCATAATGCTACTCTACTCTACTACTAGTATAATATATTATTATTGAATATATACAACCATTTATTGTAATATATTTAGTGTGTCCTTTGTTTTATCATCAACGAATAGACAGTTGTCCTGTGTAATAAATATAGTACATTTTTCAGAAATGTTAACAACTGAAACTCTCTATTATGTATCTAAATTAGACCGTTTTTGCAGCATGGATTTTCATAAAAGTCCTTCAGATGCAGGAAACAATTCACATTTCTTAAACTAATCTACTATATGTAAACATACCCTTAAGGTAGATGTTCATGAGCCCATTAAGTAGATAACAGTCTTTGGTCCAGAAATACAAAAATGGGGGGAACTGTTTGTAAGGGGGGAAAACCCTCAATTTTCCCCAAACACTGTGCTGGGTTAGGGGGCCCTTTGGGTGATGGAGAGGTTTTAAAGCTTAACACATGAAATGACTATAGGCCTTTTTTGAGTTTCCTTTTTACCATATTTTTGGGAAAAAAATGATAAAAAAGACCAATTTATACACTTTTGGTTTATTTGCCTCCATAACAGCCTGAACTATTAAATGTTGAATTTTTTTTTACCTTATAAAAAAATTGCTATTTTTGGTCCCTTTCTTCCTAAAATTTTAATAACGGCAAAAAAAAAACCATAAACCCCACAATAAAAACTATTGAAACGCTAAAGTTTTCCCACAAAAAATAAGCCCTCAAACAGCTGAAAATGTTGAAATGATGAGTCTTAAAATGTGGATACGTTTTTATCGTGCAAAAGTAATAAAAAGCCCACACAATTTGTTGTCTGAAATTTTTACTGAAGCAAAAAAATAAATTATATGATACTTTTTTTGCCCATGAATCCAAAAGGGTTTAAAAAAAGTAAATCAAAAAACTAAATGAAATAAAAGTGGTTTCATTAAGAAATAAAACTCATTCTGAACAAAAAGAAGCCCTGAGATGTCAACGTCGATGGAAAAATAAAAAGTTACTACTTTTGTAATATGACTTTATAAAATGATGAAAAGTGCCTTCTCTTTAAGGCCTAAAATAGGCTTGTCACTAAGGCGTTGAAGGAGCGTACTGTTGTAGATCATAATGTGTAACCACATTGTTCTGTGTAAAAAGGGCCTTTTAAAAAATGTTTAGTGCCCCGGTGCTTCACCTGACTGTGCCCCACATTTTAATAGTATTTTTGTGCACTCAAGGAAGCCGCAAAATTTCGCCCCCCAGGGTTCAAAAATGAAAGTGGCTGGCTCTGCCCCAATGTTGAGAGCTAAATTTCCCCTTATCATTTGGTTGCCACATGATGACGATTACGTTGACTACGTCATGGGGCGAAGTCGATATCGGGAATTATCAAGACATTAGTCGATAAAGATTTTCGTGATACCATTAAAGCTTGGGGAGGGAAAAAACCCTTCTTTTTTACACCCCCAAAAAGGGTGGAAAGCTGGGGAAAAACATCCCAAAAATCAAAGGTACTGCTAACTTAGGGAACACAATTAGGTTTATAAAAGTCACAGAAAAAAAAACTCACGGGACCATTCACTATCCCTGTTTTGGGACCACAGCAGGGCCCCTTAAAACCTCCATGACCCAAAAATTAAAAAAAGTCCAAAGGGCAGTATTATTTAAACCCATCTTTTTAATTAAAACGGACATTAAAAATATCCCTTTTCCTGGAACCCCAAAGCATGCCCCCAAACCGCATGACCCCCAATTTAAAAAGTGCAAAAAAAGGGTTTTTCTTTCAACCACCTTTTTAGTTTCACGGGGAACATTGACTATACTCCCCCTTTTCCAGAAATGCCTTTTAAACCTGCCCTGCCCCCCAAAATTAAAAAAGTCCAAAAAAAGGGAGTCTTTGAACCACCATTTTAGTTTCACGGGGCATTGACTAACCCTTTTCCGGGCCACAGCATGACCCCAAACCTCTTTAACCCAAAAGTTTTAAAAAAGTCGGGAAAATTAGGAGTTTTTTTAACCACCTTTTTATTTTAAACGGGAACTTTAAATAAAACTGCCCTGAAACCGCAGTATGCCCTTTAAAAACCTTCTGACCCCCAAAATTAAAAAAAGTCCCGGGGAAAAAGGATTTCTTTAACCACCATTTTATTTTTCCCCCTTGGACTTTTGGATTTAACCTGTCCGGGCCACGCATGAGCCCCAAAAACCTGCAGGCCCCCCCAAGATTTAAAAACTGCGGAAAAAGGGAGTTTTTTGAACCAAAATTTTTTTAAATTTTAAAGGGAATAGACTACCCCTGCCCTTTGGGCCACACATACCCCCAAAACCTCCCAGGGACCCCCCTCGCTGGGGGCCCCCTTTTCTAAAACTTTGCCGGGAAAAAAGGAGCCCCTTAAAAAACCCAAAAAACCACCATTTTATTAAAGGGGACTTTAAACTATATCGGGTCCGGGGGGCCCCCAGCATGAGCCCCAAAAAACCTGCATGCCCCCCAATTTAAAAAGTCCCGGAAATAGGAGTTTTTTCCAACCCCCAATTTTGGGTTTCACTGGGATAGCCCTTATCCCTGTCCGGGGCCCAAAATGACCCCCAAACCTGAGCCCCCCCAGTTTTAAAAAAAGGGAAAAACGGAAAAGGATTCTTTCAACCACCATTTTATTTTTCCACGGACTTTGCCCCTTAACCTGTCCGGGGCCCCCAGCATGCCCCTTTAAAACCCTTTTATATCCACAGATCACAAAGTGGCACTATGTTTATTTTTTACAGTATTTGTCTTTATTAAAATTTTTTTGGAAAAACGGGACATTTTTTTTAACGGGAAGTTTTTTTAGGGAATTTTATTTATATTTTTCCCATTATTATCAATTTGTTTTTTTTTCAAGTTGTAACCCCAACATACACCCCTCTCTGCAGTTTTTAAAGTTTTTTTTACACATGGGATTGTTAATTCTTTCCGCACCCCCATAAGTAAATAAAAAGGGCCCCTAATCTTTCCCCAAAAAACACTTCTTAGTTAGAAAACTTTCCCCTTTCCTGGTTTGAAAAGGGTTCAGCCAATAATTAAATGGTTTTATTTTTCCCCCAAAAACCTTCTTCAGGGGATTAGGGACAGACTCCCCGGAGATCAAATGTTGCCCCCCATATGACCCCCAGCCCCAAAAAATTTTAACCCTCAAATTGTGCAATTTTTTCCCAGCCCTGGACCCCTTTTTTTGCCCCACTCCCTTAACCTACAGAAATCCCCTTTTTTTCAAAATCTGTTTTTTTTAGAGAAATTTGAAGTCCCCTTTTGCCCCAACGGGAGACCCCAGTGCTGCCATCCCATCTTTTAACAAGGGGGTCCAGTGCCATGCCAGACTTACAGGGGGGTGCGGTGAACCCCAGGCAACCGCCCCGTCATCTATTTAACACGGAAAAAAATGCCCTTATCAGGGCAGCAATGAAAACAGTGTGCTGAAGCAGAGTGGGGAAAAGCGTAAGTGTGAGGTTAAAACCTCCCCGCCTTCCTCAGTACACAGTCAAGACCTGGGTGGGGCTTTGCCTTGCCCCCCGTATGGGGTGCGGGCCAATTTAGGGTTCACTTGGGGAAAAGCTTTGGTTTAAAGTTCCTTTCCACCCCGGTCCCTTTTTTTTTGGCATTCTTTTTTTCGTTTTTTCTCAACGGGGCTGGGGAAAAGGGCTTGTTCTTTTTTTCTCTGTTTCCCCGGGTCCATACTCCATTTCCTCTGAAAAACCTAAAACTGGTCAAGTCTTCCCGTACCCCCCTTTTACAATTCAAAGGGAATATTTGAAAAAACTAATTTTGGTACTGCAATTTTTTAGAGTTTTTTTCTAGAAAAACCCCTTTTTTTTAAAAAAGGATGGGAAACCCCACCCCTCTTTTTTTCTCTTTTTTTTTTTATTGTTTTTAAATGGGTTGTCTCAAACAAGGGGGTTTTAAACTATGTTAAAGGGGGGAAAAAAATTTCCCAAAAAAAAGTCATTTTTCAATATGTGTCCAAATTTAAAAGTTCCTACCTAATTTCCCGTTTCTGACGCACCATCACCCTTTTACCACTCTTGACAAATTTTGAAGAAAAAAATGTCTGGTTTTGAAACCAAAAATTTTTTTCAAAAGGAAACCCGTAGTCTAGTGCTTTTTTACAGCAAAAAGCCCCCCAAAATTTAAAAACATGACCCCTTTAGGCCCCTTTTGAAAATTGTGAAGAAAAAAATGTCTGTTAGGGAAAAATTTTTTTTTTTTAAAAGGACCTGTAGTATAGTGCATTTCACACAAAAAGCCCCCAAAAAAAATTCCCAAAAAATGACCCTTGAGCCACTTTTGGGCAATTGTGAAGAACAAAAAGTCGTTTTGAAAAACATTTTTTTTGAATTAAGGGCCCCTTTGTATTGCCCGCATTTCAAAGCAAACATGCCCCCAAAAAAATATTTTAAAAAAAGACTTCTCACCCCTGTTTAAAAATTGTGGGGGGAGAAATGGCCCATTAGAAGCCACCTTTTGTTCCAAAAGGACCATGTTAAGCTGTACTCACAGCAACATGGGCCCCAAAAAACCTTGAAAAATTTCAAAAAAATTTAAAAGATGAAGTTTAGTAAACGGGAAAACGGTTTTGTCATGAAAACCCCTTTTGGGGTTCCTTTTTAAAAATTTTCCTTAAACCCCAAAAACAGCAAAATGAACTGTTGGGAACTGGAATAAAAATTTGGGAGTAAGAAAAAAATCATTTAAAAAAAAAAAGGTTTTTAAAGGACCATTTCTGTTTGAAGGGAATTTGAAGTAGACCCGGGAAATAATTTAGGACCTCGGGGATTTGGGGGGCCCCAACCCTCATTTAGAGGGTCCCTCCTGATTCATCCCGATGAAAATCCCAAAAGATCAACATTTATCTGTGGAAACCGGATTTGTTTGGTCTTGTAATGACTTCTCCCCTGTGCTAAGGTCCCCTCAATTTTGACCTGGGTGCTGGGGAGGACAAAAAACCTCCCATGGGTGGCGACGAGCTCGGGCCCCTTCATCCATTTTGGATACCCAGAAGGGGCTAAATTGGGGCGGAAAAACTACAAAAAAAATCGGTGTTGAGACGCAGATAGTCGTTTTTCACCATTTATTTTTTAAGCTTGGGGCCCCTGTGGTTGGATGTGGGGGCCTTGATTGCAGCCTTTTGGGAGGGGGTAAATAAAATTTTCCAAGGGGCACCCATTAGGCTTCTGCCACCCCTTTCCTGCTGGTGCTTTCCGCTACGGGTTTCTTGGGACTCTTTCCGCTGTCACGTTTGCTGGGCGTTTTTTCCCCCGTTGGGTTTTTAAAAAGTGGGAAACGAGCAACCCTTTTCTCCAGTTGATTTAATCAGCAAGGTCTCCCTTTTTTTTGCATTTTACTCTCTATTTGGGGGGGGTGGGGAAGGGAAAAAAGTGATTTTGTTTTGTACCGGGGGTCCAAAAGGGGGGCCCCCCGATAACTGTTTGGGTTTATTTTGATTTCCCCTTTAAGCGAGGAACATGTTGGGGGGGAAAAGGAGCATCCAAGCAATCCCTGTGAAGATGGAGCCTTGATTTCCCAAGCCTTGGGTCGAGGGGCAAAGGGAAATCATCTTCCTCCCTCTTCCTCCTCCGCCCCCCAAATTCACGCCAAACCCCTTTCCAAAGGGCAGGGACTTTTTAAAGTCGGTGGCCCCAGGGAATTTCCTCCTCCTCCTCCTCCGCTTCCCCTGGGAAGCTTCAACCCCAGCCCCGGGCTTGCCTCAGATGATGCAACCCCGAGAGCTGGGGCGCCCGCCCTTTCACTAGCCCCGGACCCTGAAACCCCCTGGGCCCAATAAGACCCATAAAATTGAGAAACTGTCGGGGCCCTTTTGGATTCGCGGAGAGAAAGGGGGGGGGGACCCGGGGTCCCCTCTGTGTCCCTTTTCCTCCTCCCCTCGCCCGGTGGGGCCTGAAATTTTCAGAGTGGGCCAACGATCCCTTCCAAACTTAAGATCCCACAATGGGTTTATTCTGACAAGGGCATTGTCCCACTGACCTTTTTTTGGCTTTTCAAAAAAATGCAAGGAAAGGTGCAAGCTCTTTCAAAATGCCTCCCCTCTCGGGGGCTCAACCCCCGAGGGCCGCACCCCTGCTTGTCCCGGCCTGTTCAAATTCGTACTGGTAATGGGATTTTTCGCTTTCTCCCAAATCGCTGGACATGTGAAAGGGGGAATTCCACGTGTTGCCACTCCAAAAATGAGGGCCCGGTTTTAGGGGGGGCCGAGCTGCGCTTGGGGAAAAAGCAGCCAGGGCCCGGGCGAAGCAGGGGGCGGGAAAGGCGGAAGTGCAAACTCGACCCCGAGCCCTTTCCCCAGCAGGCAGTCCCGAAATCGGGTAGCGCTTTAGAAATTTTTGGGAAAATTAGGTTTTAAAGACATGTCCAGGAAAGGGGGTTCTACAGCCCACCGATCTTAAGGGCGGCCCGCAAATTTTTACCCGGTTTTCGCCCCACCACCTTTGCCTGGCCCCCCCAAAAAGGGGTTTTTTTTTTTTGTTCCCCCAGGGGGCCCGCGCCCCGGTCCCCGTTTTTTGGAGAGCCGTCCACAGCTTTCCCGACCTGTGTGTGGAAAGGGCCCCCAAGACAGAATTTTTTTTAAAAAACGGCCTGGGGTTTTCCCGGGGGCCCTTTAGCCACCAGAGGACCTTGGGGGAAAGAGCCCGCACCCCCCTCGGTTTTGGGGAAAACGTGCCCAGCCTGAGAGAAAACCTTTACCCCCCCGAGACATCCACCCGCTCACCCAGTGACTGGGGACAGAATATAGGGCCTTTCCGGGGCCCTTTTAGTCCATTTTGTCCGGGGGTGAGATGGACTTTTCCCGGGCACAGATGAACAACGCGCTTGAAATTTTTTGATGGAAAACATGGTGGGCAGGGCAGGGTGCTTTTTGGGAAAGAAATGCCCGCTCGGCATTTGGTATTGGGGGCAGGCAAAAGGGGCCCTGAAGGAAAGGCAACATTTCCCCAAAGGCCAAAAAACCCGGGCAATGCCGACATTCAAAGGCCTTTTTTGGGTTTTGGGGTGGTTTTTGGGTTTTTTAAAGGGGGTTTTTTTTCCTCCCAAAAACCCGGGAAAACAGAAGGCCCGGTTTTCTAGACTGGGGCTTTTACGGGGTGCAGGGGCGTCAAAACTGGGGGAGGAGAAAAAGGGGAGGATTGGGTCTCTGGTGGGGCTCGGGGTGAAAGGGGGAGGCTGAAGCGGGGGCTGATCCCTGATCATGACTCTGAAAGAATGGGGGCTGAGGAACGGTTGGGGGTGGCCGGGGGTGGGGGGCGGAGAAGAGGGGTTTTACAGTGGTTGGAAACCCGGGGAAACGGTCTGGGCCCCTTTTTAACCAAGTTTTTGCCTCCATTTCAATCATGGGATTCGCTGCATGTGATAGACATGTTTGGGGGTGGTTTAAAAAACCTAAAATTTTGCCCCTACTTTAGCGTTTACGGCAAAGGCGGGGATATGAAATCGCTGGGTGAAAACCCGGGCTGTTCAACGAGGCCCAAGGCTTTGAGAGGTCCTGGACTTTTGGACGCGATAAGCCCAAAGGGGCCGGGGTTTCCCCTGACCCTGGCTGGGGGGAATCATATCCCGGACTTGTGCACCCCCTCTCCCTTTTTGAGGGGGGACCCCTATTGACACTAAAACCCCTCGCCCTTCCCCCCTCGTTCCAGTGGGGTAAAACGCCCCGCAAAAAATTCTGCGGAAAAGACCTGGGTGGAAACCCCAATTCGTCATCATCTCATCATCAAAAACAGGGGACTTGGGCGTCCGACTTTCCCGCATTTTCCCAAAAACTGGGGACACAAGCAAAAACATGAAAGGGCATTGCCCACTGCCCGGGATTTTTGGCCCATTTACCGGGTTCCTTCTCCCCCTCTGATTTGGGATTAGTTTTCTGGGCGTCAAGCAAAACAAAATCATCCTCTTTGGGGTCTTTATCTTTTAACATCCTTCTGGGCCCCCAACCGCTTTTTTTTTCATTTAAAGAGGGGCTTCAGAAAATGGATTATCCACAGTGGGGGTTACACGAGACATTTTGGGGTGCCTTTTGCTTTCCCTGTTGGGCGGGGCTGATGATTTCTGATGACGACATTTTGGGGCCCGGGCTGGGAAAGGAAAGGAGGGAAGGGTGCTGGATGCAGGTTTTCATTAAAACCCCTGAAAAACAGATTGGCGACGCTTTCGTTTACTGAATTCACAGGGCCCCCGACCCGCCCATTGACAAAGGGCCGACGGGCCTGCAATCGACGAAAACCCCTGGGGATGGGTGTTGTCGCCGCAAATGGAAGGGGCACCTTCCTCTCGTACCCTAGCTCCAGTCCTACCCCCTCTTTGCTCACTTACCACCTGAATTTGCTCCCTGTTTTGAAAGGGGTAAAAAATTTTTGAAGGTATGGAAAGGGAAATTTTAGGGGAAAAACTTTTTATTAAAAAGACGGCCCCCAAAACACAGCTTTTTCTCAAAACCCCCAAAAACAAAAAAAAATTGCTGTAAGAAATTTAAGGGCAAGGGGCCTTATCAACAAAGTGGATGGGGGAAAAAGGAAAAAAAAAACGTATTTTGAAAAGTATTTCCCGGGTAAAAAACCCGTTTTTTTGCAAACCCATTTTAAAAAACACCATGGTTGGGGGGTACAAAAAACTTTCTGTATTTAAATTTAAATTTCAAGGTTTTTCCCCTATTCCAAAAAAGTGGGGCTGGGGAAAAAATGAAAAAAAAAAAACCTATCTGAAAATTTAAAAAGGGTAAAAAAACGGTATTTTTGCACCTATCAAATACACCGGCGGTGGGCTTTAAAAAATTTCTGTATTGAAATTTAAGTGCAAGGTGGCTCTAAACAAAGGGGGTTTGGGTGGGCAAAAGGAAAAAAAAAAACCCATTTGAAATGTATACGGATAATAAAACGGGATTTTTTTCAAACCCCTCAAATACACCCGCGGGGGAAATACAAAATTGCTGTTTTTGGGAAAATTTTAAATGCAAGGTGCCCCCTATCAAAAAAAGCTGGGGCTGGGCAAAAGGGGAAAAAAACACCTATCTGAAATTTTATAAAGGATAATAAACGGTTTTTTTTTTGCACCTACAAATTTCACCTGCGGGGACTACAAAAATTTCTGTTTTTGAAATTTTAAAATGCAAAAGGGGTTTAAAAAGGGTGGGTTTGGAAAATGGAAAAAAAAAACGAAAAGTAAGGTAAAAAACGGGAAATTTTTTGCCCCCTTTACCCAAAAACCAAACCCCGGGGGGTGACTACCAAAAAAATTCCCCCCGATGAAATTTTGGGGGGCAAGGGGGGCCTTTCAAATCGAACCAAACCTGGCTGGGGAAAAGGAAAATAAACACCAATTGAAATTAACGGAAATAAACGGATTTTTTGGATTAAAACGACCGCGGGCTTTTAAAAAATTGCTTTTGAAATTTTTAAGGGGGGGGGCCCCATAACCCCCAAAAATGGAAAAGGGGAAAAACCCTTTAATGGGGAAATGGAATACTAAAAAATAAAAAATTTTTCCCTTTAAAAAAAACCCCGGGAAAAGGAAAGGGGCGCCTAAAAACAGGCCCCCCCCAACCCAAACCAAACCGGGAATAAAAACCAGGGAAAGCAAGGTCTCCCCCGGGGGCCGGGGGCAAAACCCCCCCCGGGGGCCACCCAAGGGGGCGCCCCCCCCGCCCGGGGGGGCTCCTCCCCCCCCCCCTTGGTTTCCCCCTTTTCAAAAATTTAGAAAAAGGTCCTTAAAATTCTCCGGCCCAAATACCTTCTTGGGGGAAATTTTTTTAAACCTACCAAGAAAAAAAGCCCACCCCTAAAAGTTTGGTGTCCTTTTTTAAAAATAGGAATTTCCGGGGGTGGGGGCGTTTGGGAGCCGGGTTTGGGCCCCGAGGCAAGGGGGGAACGTAACTTTAGAACCTAAAAAGGGGGAGGGCAGAAGGGGTTCGTAAAACACTGGATTTTTCCAGGGGCCCCTTCCGGGCCCCCAAAACTCCCAAGTCATAGACGGGCGGCCAAAGCCACCCCTTATTCCTTAAAGGGGTGGGGTTTTTTTTGGCCGGGGCCAAAAACCGGGGAAGGCCCCCTTAAAAATGGCCCCCCAAATTAATTTAAATTTTCCAGATTTTCCTTTACGCGGGATCAAAAAAAATCCGGGGGGGCAAAATAAAAACCGGTGGCCCAAACCCCCGGAAACCTTTTTGGGGTGGGGAAATTCGCCCAACACTGTTCCCCCCTGAGGGGACCCAAAGGGCAGGTATTCGCCCCAATTTAAAATTCACCCTTCCCCCTAAAACCCTTTTTTTGGGGGGTAGCGAAAAAAATTCCAATTTTTGTAACTTAAAAGGGCCTTTGGGGAAAAATTAAGAAAACACGTTAACGGGCCCTGGCAAAAAAAGGGGGGTTCCCCCATTTGAGGGAATTTCAAAACCCATGGGCCAAGTGGGCCCCTTTTAAAGAACTTTGTACCCCCCGTTTTCAAAAAATGGGGCGGAAAGGTTTCCTTAATCATCCGAGTGGAAAAGGATCATGGGGGGCCCCCCAACCCGGGGGCCCAAAATAGACCTGCAGTTACTAGAAAAGATCTGTATCCAAATATAAGTTCAGGCTGCCCAACATACAACATAAAACTGTTAATAAAAAGCCATTGCAATGCAATGTCTAAACTAAGTCTCGGCTGCACTACATCCACTATCCTTTAAAGAGCCTGTCTGTGTTCGCCCGCGGCCTCACCCCCCCCCCCCCCCGCCCCTGTGACTTTACAGGGCTAGATGCTACTTTAAAATTATCATCCTAACTACCTAAAATCTGCAAATCTCTAATCTACCTAAGTTATAATGTTCACAGCTAAAAGTATAGCTGTCTCTGTGAACAAATAGAACAATTTCGCTGAGCTGTTTGCTGAGCTGTTTGGACAGAGGCAGAGCGCACGTCCTACTCCTATGAGACGCTGACACACACTGAGGCAGAACAGGAAGGGCTGTTCTATGTAAAACGAGGTCATGTGATTTTTCCAGCCAATCGCAACCATACACATCCCAGTCATGACGTCGCACACACAGCTCACCCTGCTCTATTCTCTAAGCTGATTTGCTGGCCGCCAAAATGACAGGAAGCGCTGAAAATGGCGCGATATTAATAGATTATGCACAGATTTTAACCTAAATTATCGCGTGATCGAAAAAATCCGATCAACATAAAAACCGTGCCGATTTCAACTTTGTCGATAATAATCGCTCAACACTAGTTGCCACTAAGAGGGAGACTCCAAGGCAGGCTATAACACTCCTCATTGTAATTACACCATTCATCTAAGTACATTTGTTTTGTTGTTGCTTGCAGTAATTGCCAAGTTGTTTGTACTTGAAGAGACTTGATACCTTGAAGAGACTTCTGTTAACAGTCCATGCATACTGTCTGTGCTCCCTATTCTGAGAGATATTGCAACCATAAGCCAGTGCCCCATGAGAGACTGTTGTCACATCTGTTGTCTATAACTGCTGCTTGCATGCTTCCTTCCATCATCCTGGAGTAGGAAAAGTATACATGCCCCAAACCGGCCTAAAATCTAGGTAAGGTCCAAAACCATTTATAAGTTGATGCTAGAACAGAGAGTGCAGCAATTACCCTGTATACTAATAATGAATCTTCATGGCTCCATATACCACACAGGAAAAACAGCTGCAAGCTGTGCTCCCTACAAATAGTGCCACACACTATTCCTCCTGAGAGAAAAGCTCTGAACACTGTGCCCCCTAAAGAAAATCCTCCATTCCCCCGTACACAGTGCAACACATTGTGCACCATGTAGATGTTGTTAGTTATTACTGTTAGTTGTCAGTTTTAGAGCCATTACTCTTAAAGTGATTAATCCTTCCTCCTGTGTAACGAATAAAAGTTGAAGAATAATAAGCCTTTTCTGTCCAGTGTGTGTATACAACTGAGTTTATTCACCAACCATTTGATTTCTTTTTTGTTACTTATACAGTGCCTTGCGAAAGTATTCGCCCCCCTTGAACCTTTCAACCTTTTGCCACATTTCAGGCTTCAAACATAAAGATATAAAATTAAAAATTTTTTTGTGAAGAATCAACAACAACTGAGACACAATTGTGAAGTGGAACAAAATGTATTGGATATTTTAAACTTTTGTAAAAAAATAAACAATATTATTCGGCCCCCCTTAAGTTAATACTTTGTAGCGCCACCTTTTGCTGCGATTACAGCTGCAAGTCGCTTGGGGTATGTCTCTATCAGTTTTGCACATCGAGAGACTGAAATTCATGCCCATTCTTCCTTGACGCACAGCTAGAGCTCAGTGAGGTTGGATGGAGAGCGTTTGTGAACAGCAGTTTTCAGCTCTTTCCACAGATTCTCCATTGGATTCAGGTCTGGACTGTGACTTGGCCATTCTAACACCTGGATACATTTATTTATGAACCATTCCACTGTAGATTTTGCTTTATGTTTGTGATCATTGTATTGTTGGGAGATAAATCTCTGTCCCAGTCTCAGGTCTTTTGCAGACTCCAACAGGTTTTCTTCCAGAATGGTCCTGTATTTGGCTCCATCCATCTTCCCATCAATTTTAACCATTTTCCCTGTCCCTGCTGAAGAAAAGCAGGCCCAAACCATGATGCTGCCACCACCATTTCCGACAGTGGGGTTGGTGTGTTCAGGGTGATGAGCTGTGTTTCTTTTACGCCAAACATATTGTTTTGCATTGTGGGGCCAAAAAGTTCGATTTGGTTTCATCTGACCAGAGCACCTTCTTCCACATGTTTGGTGTCTCCCAGGTGGCTTGTGGCAAACTTTAAACAAGACTTTTTATGGATATCTTTGAGAAATGGCTTTCTTCTTGCCACTCTTCCATAAAGGCCAGATTTTTGCAGTGTACGACTGATTGTTGTCCTATGGACAGACTCTCCCACCTCAGCTGTAGATCTCTGCAGTTCATCCAGAGTGATCATGGGCCTCTTGCCTGCATCTATGATCAGTCTTCTCCTTGCTTGAGATGAAAGTTTAGAGGGACAGCTGGGTCTTGGTAGATATGCAGTGGTCTGATACTCCTTCCATTTCAATATGATCGCTTGCACAGTGCTCCTTGGGATGTTTAAAGTTTGAGAAATCTTTTTGTATCCAAATACGGCTTTAAACTTCTCCACAACATTATCATGGACCTGCCTGGTGTGTTCCTTGGTCTTCATGATGCTCTCTGCGCTTTAAACAGAACCCTGAGACTATCACAGAGCAGGTGCATTTACACGGAGACTTGATTACACACAGGTGGGTTATATTTATCATCATCAGTCATTTAGGACAACATTGGATCATTCTGAGACCCTCAATTCTGGAGTGAGTTTGCTGCACTGAAAGTAAAGGAGCCGAATGATATTGCATGCCCCACTTTTCAGTTTTTTATTTTTTACAAAAGTTTAAAATATCCAATAAATTTCGTTCCACTTCACAATTGTGTTCCACTTGTTGATTCTATCTTCACCAAAAAAATAAAAATTTTATATCTTTATGTTTGAAGCCTGAAATGTGGCAAAAGGTTGAAAAGTTCAACAAGGCACTGTATACACTGTATACACTGTATAATTCTGCAGTGTTGTACAGAGGCTGTAACCAGATGAGTTCCTGTCTCTAGTGAGGCTCACCATTTAATTTCCCTATTTTAGGCACACTCCAAGATCAATTTTTATAGGAAGCCAGTTAATCATTTAGTACATTTTAGAATGTGAAGAAAACCAGAGTAGCCAGATAAAACTTTGATAAACCCAGGACCCCAATCTGAAAAAAAGCAATGCTAACCAACGTGACACATTGCTGCTCATCGAGCATGAAAGGGCCGTTCACACGCCTTATTTCAGGGACAGAGTGCAGCTGTATTGCGCGCCAGACTGCGCTCCAATACGGCTGCAATCCGTCCCAGCCATTACGGCAATCCATAGTTCTCATAGAGAACTGTGGATTCAGTCTGTCGTCCCCGCTCGGCGAATCCGCCGGGTGGGGAGAAAGTGACATGCACATTATCCCGGCGATATACGCGCCGTGGATAATGCATGTCTATGGGGCCGGGGAGCTGCGCCCTCGCCCCGCCCCCGCCCCTTCTTCAAGCCGGAATTGCGGGCAGAATCCGTCCCGCAATTACGGCTTGAATAAGCCGTGTGAACCAGCCCTAAGAAAGTGAAAATGTTATATTGTTACAAATTAAAGGAAGGAATGTGCCTCCAGAAAATGACCTACTGATTGAATCAAGTTTTTATGTCAAGCATATTTTTAAAGATTTTTCGGTAATTTGTCTTACACATTTTACACTCTACATTTGTTAAAAAAAAAGAATTCTTGAAGTTTTCACTTTGACACCTCCTGTCATCTAGAGATCACTTTTTAGTAGCCTTCTCTTGATCATCACAGGGTTAGAATGTCAGGCAAGGCCAACAATAGACACTGACAGCTATGGTTCCCTTATGCAGGAATAGTATATATAGGCCCCTTGTCATTTTAATATCTTTTGCAGAGAACTCCCTTATGTCTCTATAAAAATCCACAAGTAATTGTTAGCCATTAAATGTATTAGCTCAGACACTTACTGTACATGCCGTAAAAAATACAAACATTTCACCTCTGCTGGAGCCTGTGGTGTACAGTATATCAATCTGCATCATTCCTAACCTAGCTCCTTTTATAAGTTTAAAGCAAAAAAAGTATTTTGTTTTCTGTTGGAAGAAACAGTAAGTTAACCCTTTAAAATCACCTGAATTACAATACTGATACCTTAAAAAAAAATTCTGATCATTATCAAAGTCCCATTTATTTACTAACACAATCGAACTGTGGCACTGTTCATTTCTTAAGCACACTAAGTAAACATTCACAGTGCAGAGAAAAAAGGTAATTGAATCTGTGGATTTAATAATCTGTAGAATCGATTTTTGCACCAATCACCTCCACCAAACAATTCCTGCAGCTGAAAATTAGACCATCATGACCTGAAGAAGCAATTTTACAACATTTTTCCCTGAAAATACATTTTAGGTCATTAATACTTCTTGTGTACAAAGTCCTCTTTAGGTTATGCAACAGTTTACATTTACCACTTTGACTTAGCTATTGCAAAACACAAAAAAAAAATCAAAAAAACATCTTCTTTGTACCCAACCATGGGCATAGGGCCACTTTATCCATATCTCTCACTCCTCTTAGGGCATATGTGTATCTGATTTGAGTCTCACCAATACCTTAGGTTGCAATTTTTAGTTGCTGACAAGGGAATTCCCTCTCCAGCCTGTAAAGTCTGCAAGCCTATCTTGGTCCCATTGTTATGGAGAACCCTGTTTCTAGGCCACAGCTGACCCAGGCCCTATTGAACTCTTGGAGTGATCTAAACAGAGTGTTCACTCCTAGAAAGAGTAGCCACTGTTTTGGATTTTCTTATATTCATCTAACTGTGACAAAAGTACATGGAGATCTAAAAGGGGTTGTCTCAGTGCGATCTTCTTAATGACTTATTCGAAAGCGAATTGGCAAAAGCTATTTTAAATTACACAGAGGTTTATTTACAATGTGACTGTTTACTTAATGTTCTCAATTAAAGACATAAGCAGAACTACATGAGTTTAGTTAGATTTTGTTTATCCCCAGTTGTGAGTTAGATAACAATAAGACCACAATTTAATAAAAATCTATGTAGAAACTGTAAAAGGTTTCCTTACAGTCTGTCCACACAGCATGGCTTAGGAACCGTCTGAAAACAAACAAGCAACCGTCCCCATAGACTTTAATAGAAAATCCGTTCAGTGTGGATTTTCTGCCGAACTTTTTTTACACCACCAGCATTCCGAAAAACTTAGAACATGCACAATCTTCCATCCGGTTTTCGGATGGAAGGTGTGCTTTTCAATGGTTGAGGGGGATGGACGAATCCGAAAAACCATCCCCCAAAACCATGCAAAAGACAACAAAATGCCGTCCAGGTTCTAAAACAGAATTCGACAGGTATTTTGTATATGCCGTGTGAACGCACCCTTACTCTGTTTTTCAACTGTATCTTATACATCATTGCACAGAGACAATTCAATATTAAAATAAGAATGAGATACATCCTTGTTACTGAACTCTCTCAGTATAGATTGCAGCTAGGTGCTGTGATATTTGTTGATACTTGTTTAAGACTATTGGCTTTAAAGACTGGGATTGAGGCTCCTGCTACAGTCTAGCATGAGATAGCAGATTGAGGTGAAAGATCAATTTCATTTGAGTTCTCATGTCAGCTAGTGTGGGGGAGGAAAAGAAGGATGTGCCAGATGGGGAACATGCAGGCAGGCTACAGAAACAGGTGTACAATTTGAGATCTGTGAGCCTCTTCCCGACTGTATATTTGAAGAGGACACCACCCTAAGCAGAGCATATACTTGCTCTAAATCACATAGCCTTTTTTCCAAACAGCAAGAATTCTGTCTCTCACCGACCTGTTTCTTTATCTTTAAGAAGCCCTCCTACTCTGCACTAACTACCTGTATTAATTGCACCTGTTTGAATTCGTTACCTGTATAAAAGACACCTGTCTACACACTCAGTCACACTCCAACCTCTTCATCATGGCCAAGAACAAAAACCTGCTAAGGACATCAAGGACAAAATTGTAGACCTGCACAAAGCTGGGATGGGATACAGGCAAGCAGCTTGGTGAGAAGGCAACAACTGTTGGTGCAAATATTAGAAAATGGAAGAAACACAATATGACTGTCAATGGTCCTCGGTCTGGGGCTCCTTGCAAGATCTCAACTCGTGGGGTAAGGATGATTCTGAAAAAGATTAGGAATCAGCCCAGAACTACATGGGAGGACATGATCAATGACCTGAATAGAGCAGGGACCACAGTCTCAACGATTACCATTAATAACACACTACACTGTCATGGATTAAAATCTTGTAGCACACAAGGTCTCCCTGATCACGCCAGCACATGTTCAGGCCCGTTTGAAGTTTTCCAATGACCATCTGGATGATCCAAAGGAGGCATGGGAGAAGGCCATTGTCACGTCCGTGCCATTTGGCCCTGGTCGCCGGCTACAGCCGCGGCGATTATAACTGCGGCCTTGCCGCCTTTGTGTGAACACTTCCCTGTAGCCTCATACCTTGATTGATTTCTGGTCGACGCCTTAAGCCAGAAATCCTCCACACTCATAGGGGTTAAACAGCTCCCTTTGGGTTGACAGGGCCTTCCACCATCCTAGGGTCCTCTACTTCTACCCCTTTCCTATATATAGCCCTCTTCTTCCTCTTCTCTAATGCCTGCTATACTGCGTGGGCCCTTTTTAGTTAGCCTGTCAATTGTTGTTTTCTCTGTGCTATTGATCTCTGCTTGTTTCTGGTTTCTCCCTTTGCCTCACGATTCGTACCGCGCTGCCCGCCCCGTTATTGACTTGGACTGTCCGACTACTGGTTTCTGTGTTCTTTGTTTTGTTTGTCTTTGTCTGTGCACGCTGCTCAGTGTAAACCTTCAGTCTTCTGGTTGGGGCCGGCCTGTTAAGGAGTCGGGTTCCCCAAAAGCAGGGACAGAGGCTGGGATCAGTGTCAGGGCCTCACTTGTCCGTGTCTTGTGTGCGTCCCTGACCATCCCTAACAGCCATATTGTCAAATGAGACCAAAATAGAACTTTTTGGTATAAGCCGTGTTTGGAGGAAGAACAAGGATGAATACAATTCCAAGAACACCATCCCAACCGTGAAGCATGGGGGTGGAAACATCATACTTTGGGGATACTTTTCTGCAAAAAGGACAGAACGACTGCACTGTATTGAGGGGAGGATGGATGGGGTCATGTATCCCGAGATTTGGCCAACAACCTCCTTCACTCAGTAAGAGCATTGATTATGGGATGTGGCTGGGTCTTCCAGCAGGAGAATGACCCAAAACAAACAGCCACGGCAACTAAGAAGTGGCCACGTAATAAGCATTTCAAGGTCCTAGAGTGGCCTAGCCAGTCTGTACACCTAACCCAATGGAAAATCTTTGGAGGGAGCTAAAACTCAATGTAGGCTGCTGTAGTGTGTGCAAACTTGGTCACAACAACTACAGGAAACATCTGACCTCTGTAATTGCAAACAAAGGTTTCTGTACCAAATATTTAGTTCTGTTTTTCTATTGTATCAAATACTTATTTCATGCAATAAATGCAAATTAATTATTTTTAAATCATACAATGTAATTTTCTGGATCATTTTTTTTAGATTCTGTTTCTCACAGTTGAAGTGTACCTACGATAAAAATTACAGAACTCTACATTCTTTGTAGATGAGAAAACTTGCAAAATTGCCAGAGTATCAAATACTTATTTCACCTACTGTATGGGACATGCAGATGTACAGAGCACTGCAAACAATTAAGAGTCCACAGCACTTCTTCAAACAGCCTATAATGGGGGTGCCAAGAGTCTGCTCCTCACTGATACAATATTGAAGTGCTATCCTGATCATAGACCATCAATATTGTAATCTCAGAAAACTCCTTTATCATAGCTGTAAATGTGAAGAGTTATCTAATTTTGGCAGGTAATGTCATCCACAGATGTGTTCATAGGTAAAAAAAACAGGCAGAATTTGCAAGCGGTGTACCATTTTTAAAGGAAATACAGATTACAAAATTATTTTCAATGTGTTTCACATTAAGCTATTTTGAATCATAGGTAAGCACAGTTATTGAAAAAAAAACATTGATAAAGATAATAAAGAAAACTTTTGAAAAGTTTACATTTCTTTAGTTCTTAATATTGTATATCTCCTACTTTTGTATCAATGAAAGCTTGAGAAGACTGGGGTTTAGTTCAAGTTGAACAGAACTGATTGGCATTTACAATTTCTGTGCATATTCTTTTTATATACTGGTTGATTCCTGATGATTTTTGCAGTTGAACAACTTTTGTTCCCCAATCCTTTAACAGTTCTTTTGCTTTCCTCATGCTACAGTAACTAGTAAAGTCAGTGAAACCTGGATGAAATGTTTCTCAAGAGCTAAGAATGTCATTTACAACTTACACACAGAGACTAATTACAGTCAGGCAAGGCCAGAAAGGGATAATGTTTCTCGTTAGGGAGAGGCACCAAGTAGAATTGTGGAAATTTATAAATCATTAGACGCTTCACTGAAATTTAAATATTTACGAAAAGGCTCATGGGAAATGAGCTAGGACTCTGCAGCGCCACCTATGCATACCCTTCACTGCCATGTGAACCTGTGTGTGTCAGCCTAAATGTTTATTACTAGCCTGAACATTAAAGGATATTTAAACGTTTAATCATACAATCATACCAAGGATACATACTACTATGTGGTAATAAATGGCTTCATTTTACCAATATTCCTAAAATAACCATTGGTTTATTGCAGGATCAATCATATTTACCAAAAATGATACAGATCTTACAATTATGCCCAGAAAATATTAACTTACTTGCAAAACTAAATATATATTTGGATGCTTGAAGAAGTATTCCCTTTGAAGAGTATTTCAATCAGTATCTCTCTCATCTAAAATGACTTTATACCAACGGCTTTATACACTTATATACACAGCCAATGAAGATAAAATAAACTTCAGGTTTAAATGTCTACCTTTGCAACTGCATTTTAATTGTTCCAGTGCATTGAAAATGATGCAACTTTACAACAGATGTTGAATACAAAAATCCCTCCTGTTTTGTGTCTATAGGATCTATATAGACTTATGCATTTCCACAGTCAAAGACTACTAACAAACCTGTGTTTAGATTGTTCAGTCATATTGTCTTCGCTCTGTCCCCTAGTCCATGCTTACCTACCTAATATTTGTCAATAATAAGCAAAGAACACACAAAAAGAGGATTTGCAGGACCAGGACTACACAGCTAGTTCAGTTGCCATTCAAATTAGTAAAGTCGCATTATTTTAATTTTAAATATATTGCAACAAAAAAAAGTGTCTGTCAAAGATGATGAAGTCTTTAAAATCTCTTTACATGTTATACAAAATCTCTTTACATGTTATACACTCAAATTGCAACAAAAGAAGTATTCATTTAAAGTACACCTCCATCTTTCCTATTCCTTTATGTTCTGATATTATCATAGCTGATTAGTATAGTAAAAATTCACAGTGATTGTACTATTATTTCTTCAACAATAACAACAGTTTCAGGTTAAAATAAAAAAAGATTTGTAGTTTTTATTGTTTATCTTGTAGGCAATATAGAGTTTAGTGATGTTTTCTATAGTTTTCCATCGCGAGCTGCTTATGGTGTACTCCATATGTCTTTGTGTGACTCTATCCTATGAATTGTTGTATCTTGTGAAACTGCTTTTAGTATTTAATGGTGTCTAAAAGGTTGCTACAGGGCTAATGATGGTGTGAGAGATGTTTTCTAGTAAAAGCCATGTGATGTGATACTTCAGGACCTCACATGATACCTGAGACGTGCTTTTATACAAAAGAACACAGGCAGAGGATTGATAGTATTTTGGAACAGACAGTAAACATGTCGTGATGGCTATAGGACTATATCCAAACATATGAGTGTCTCATCTATAATTAGGTACTGTGATGTTAGTCAAGGCGGAAACTTTTTCATTTACGAGGCAAGCAAACAAGAAAATAAACTTACTTCATTGGGGTCTTCTGAGGATATCTTGCTTTTCTCTAAGCCTTGAGGTTCATGTCTTTCCCCCAGACTTGCACGTTTATCCTCACTAGCCTTTTGTGATTTATTCTCAGGAGATAAATTAGAAGAAGGAACCAACTTTTCTGATTCCACTTTCTTTAGCTTTTGCTCAGTAGCATCACCCTTTTGGCCAAACACAGGTTTAGAAGAACCTACAGCATGTTTCTGTGGTTCAGTCTTTGGCTTAGGGACAGTTACACTCTGATCAACTGGTTTAGTCTGAGGATATTCATTTTTTGTACTTGCTGTTGGTGGAGGTTTGCGCCCAACAGATAATTCTCTTTGCTCTCTTGATCGCCTTGGAGTTACTTTTGGTATTTTTATTTGTCCTTGTGCTGATAGATTTGCAGGACTCACAACATCTGGTTGAATCTCAGGTTTTGTCTTCTTGACTTGGTCAAGAGGTGATGTAACATCTGGTTGTGACATTGAGGCATCAAAATACATATCCTTTAAGGAAAAGTTGACTTCATCCTTACTTTGCAGGTGACTTGGTTTTGGAATGGTTGAATCATCTGCCTTCTTACTGGGCACAATGTTATCTTTTACTGTTTTTTTTCAGATCTTTTGTTATAGGTGTTTTTGATGTTTTACCAGCTATGATGGAAGGTCCAAATCTTTTGTTCACAGAAACTGGTGATGTCTGAACCTCCATCTTTTCTTACACGTGTTGCTTGGTAACATCTTTATCAAATCGGGATCTTCTAGGAGGAGGACTTATGTCTTCTGTTTTCTTGGCGGTTCCCTGTTTTTTCTCTTCGCTTGTTAAATCTGTTTTACTTAGAAGAGAAGGAGTCTCTTCCTCTTTTTTCTTTTTCTTTGCATAGGATTCTTTTAATGGGGATTTTTTGGTCATGACCTCCACTGTTTCATAGACATATGCAATGAATTCTTTACCATTTTCCTCAATGTTTTCAGGTATATTGTAACCATTAGTGGTTACTTCTTCTGTCTGTTGTGTTTACATTACATTAAAGCCATTGACCACATTATGTGGTTGCTCTTTTGTGCTCATTACTTCGTCTTGAAGCCTAGAGTTTGGATCTGGAACATGTACCTTTATGGACTCATCTTTTTCTGTTATTTCTGTTGCTGTATCTTTATTTTCTGATGAGAATCTTCTCTTTCTTTGAATCCTTTCAGGACTCAGTGCCCTCAGTCTTTCACTCTCATCAAGATTTTCCTTAACTTTTCTTCGACTCTGCTCAATTTCCCGCATTTTAGCTTCTGCCTTTCTCTTCAGCTTTGCAAACCACCTTTGGTGAATTTTGTATTCAGTCATGGTTCCAACTTCTAATACTCCAGAGCAGGACACAATACCTTTGTTATTTCTGGCTGATGCCTGATATATTGCAGCATCTTCTTCACTGCACCTGTAATAAAAAGCTAAATTAAGTGTACCATAAAAATAATGTATAGTAATTACGTATTTACATGTTGCTTTAGAACGCACTTAAAAAGCTGTAAAGTGTGCCTCTTTCCGTTACGAAAAATCTGATATTTTGGCAAACCACAATATCGATCCATTTCTTCATCATCTTTGTACCATGTAATCTCAGGTTCTGGATAGCCTGCAAATACATCAATAAAATGAATGCATGAATAGGTTATTGTTATGGGAGGACTAACTTTGACATGGAAAGGTTCAAAATTAAATACTAGAAGTAATTTGCATTGTTTAATTCTAATGTTTGAAAGTAAGGGCCACATGTATGAACCTGTTTAGGTCTAAAATTCACTTTTTTGCCCATAGGTTACTATGGGAAAAAGAGTGAGTTTTAGACCTAAACAGTTTTCATATATGTGGCCCTAAATGTCTAATTTGGAAAAACTGGTTGACATAATATGTCACTTGAAATGTTTTCTTATTCTTTTTTTTCTACCATTAAGATGCATTTAGACTTTCTTCTACTTGAGGTAAAAATTCCCTTTACTGCTGAAAACCCTGTAAAAAATTTCTGGCTAAGGCACAGAGACTTTGTGACTTCCTCTAGCACACATACTCTAGGACACATGCCCTGCTAGTTCCAAACCCACCTAGCACTATCTATGCAATACCTATGCATAAGTTAGTAGGACATTTTAATCTTTTAACAAAATAATCAGCCAGTACACAACATTACAGTTGACAAATAACTTTATTTTATTTCACAGCAATGGCTCAGTAGCTTGAGTTATACAATTAACTTGATAGGTGCTGGTCATACAAAGTGGTGCAAAATGGTTGAGTGTTGCAGAGCTCAACTCTTTTTGATTTGCCCATAACCTTGGCCAGGGGAGTATGTGATGCTCCACAAGAACTTTGACATTCAGGTTGTATCTGAAGTGTCTGCTGACTTTGGCAATTCTACTGTGCCATTTTGAACTCTGGGACACTTCCATCTACCAAAGATTGCCCTACCTAGGCATATTTTAATACCGTAGCACCAGTCACTTTGCTTTGTTTTGACAAGTATCGCTCTGAGTCCTTGTCACTCCTAAACTACTATTTAGCATAGAATCTGTCCCTAACTAACTTGAAAGTTTGCAAATGTGCGTGTTTTCCAACTTTCTGAAAAACCGGAGTATAGTCAAAGACCAAAATATGTGTATATATATATATATATATATATATATATATATATAGTCAAATGGTCATAAAAGTTTCATTTCCGTTAGTTGGTGTTCTCGCCATGCTCTTTTACATAGCCATAAGCAGCTCCAGACTCACACTTCTTGGCTAGGCTGTGAATGGTTCTATAGCAGTGATTGGTGTTTCATCTCCTCTGTTCTTAGCTGAGCCTTATAGAGTGACATGTGTGCAGGAGGTTTGTAAACTATAGTGCAGAAGGCTAAAGAGCTCCGTAGGGTTAAAAACCTGTCAATAAGCAATGTGATCAAGCTCCCATATTTCAGAGAAGAAGGGAAAGGATCTTGGTCATGATTTAAATTTGTTATGCAACGCTCTAAATTTTGTTACCATACATGGTCAAGTGCTGGCATTACAATGGCACTCTTTTGTATTTCCACTGTTGAGTCTGATTGTAAGGCTATGTTCACACAGCTTATTTCGGGGCGTATTTACGGACGTATTTACGTCCGCAAATACGTCCCGAAATACGTTTCAAATAATGAACAATTAGATTAACATTGATTCCAATGTAAAATACGCTTCGTCGTTCACATGAGGTGTATTTTCGCAAAGTATTTCCGGGTGTAAATACGCCCGTAAATACAATCGTAAAATTAAGTCCCCTGTCACTTATTGAGGCGTATTTCACAACGTAAATTCCCATAGTAAAGAATGGGGATTGTATTTACGACGCAAAATACGCGCCACACTTTGTGACACGTATTTGAAACGTATTTCGGGACGTATTTGCGGACATAATTACGTCCGTAAATACACCACGAAATAAGCCGTGTGAACATAGCCTAAAACAGATGAAACACATCTGGGATTGGGTCACCCTTTCTGTTGGGGGAAAGTATCAGGGACTGTAGTGTTGTGTAGCAATAATATGAATTAAAAAGCAGCACCACCAATATAAAAAATAGTGATTTTAGTCACCCGAGGCAATACATAAAGCTACTGTACATTTCAGAATTTTTAGAACTCGAACATAACCGAACATTTTACCGTTCGTTCGGGTAAAGTTCTACTGTAGTTCGACACGCCATTTTCAGTTTAGTTTCCAGCGATGCCCTTTTGGCGGCCATCCAATCAGTGCAGAGCACAGAGAAGTGTCAAAAACGTCATCGCTGAGTTGTAGGGCTCTCATTGGCTGGTAAAATCACATGGCCATGTTATATATATATATTTCACTGTATTGCCTTGTGAATGTCATCCATTTTCAGCTCACTCTATACTGTACAGACTGCGCTTAGTTAGTTAGATAGCATTTTCCTCTCCATAGACATCAATAGTTAGGGAGTTTGGTATTGCTGGCTGCATCTTTCCCACACCCAGAAGCAGTTATGTGGCGATATCTGCAGGCTCACATAACACCTAACTCTTATATACATGGATCTACATTATACAGAGAGTTTGGATTCGCTAAATCATACTCCGTGCCCAAAAGTTCCGTTTTGGGAGTTCAGTAATTGTATAACACACCGTCTCCAGAGCTCCTATGTGTCAAAGGTGCTTTTGGGCCCCCTTAGGATACATGGCCCCGTAGCAGCTGATACCGCTGCACCTCCTATAGCTACGCCCCTGCTTGCAAGCTGTCCTCATCTTTTTAGTTAGCCATTGAAAGGAATGAAGTATTTTAGCCTCTCAAATTTTCTTCACTAAGTTGTTCCATGTATCCAGTTTACTATTATGGTTGACAATTACAGCTTCTCCTCACCTGTATAAGTATAATAATTAACCAGAACATCTTCTCCCATTGACTAGTGTTGAGCGATTTTTATCGACAAAGTTGAAATCGGCAAGGTTTTTATTGGTGATCGAAATTTCCAGATCATTCGATAATTAAGGTTAAATCTGTGAATAAATCTATTAGATCGCGCCTTTTTCGGCGCTTCCTGTAATTTTGGCGGCCAGCAAATCAGATTACAGAATAGAGCAGGGTGAGATGTGGTTTTGCGACGTCATGACTGGGATGTGTTTTGGTTGCGATTGGCTGGAAAAATCAATGACCTCGTTTTTACATAGAACAGCGTTTTCCTGTTTCAGTCTCAGTGTCTCTCAGCATCTCATAGGGATAGGACCTGCGCTCTGCCTGTGGCCAAAAGCTCAGCGAAATTAAGTCTATTTCTGCCAGAGAAACCTACTATTAGCTGGGGAACCCTTTTCCAATTTAGTTTAGATTAGAGATTTGAAGATTTTTGTAGTTAGCTAGAGAATTTTTAAGCATCATCAAACCGCTGTAAATTCACGGCGGTGGGAGCGGGGGGGGGGGGCCCGCAGGCGAACACAGACAAGCTCTATCTTTAAAGAACACTGGATAAAGTTCACCAAGACTTAGTGTAGACATTGTAGTGGAATATCTTTATTATTAACAGTTTGCTTTTGAAATATTTCCTGGATTTGGGCAGCCTGAACTTATATTGGATAAACTCATTTCTGTAATGCAGGTCTCTTTGTTAGCTGCAAAACTCCACTTTTATTATCAGTATACATTTCAGATTGGTGTTCAATTTTACCCATTACACCTGTGACTGTTGATATATCCACCTTGCACTTAAATTACAATCCAGCAATCTTGTAGTCAGCACAGGTTGTTTTGTTGCCAAAAATACCGTGTATCGTAAAGAAAACATCACAAATTACGTGGTTTTTTTGATTTTGCGCACCCAGCACTGTTCATTGACGCCGCATCTACTTTAAAACTTTAAAACAGCAATTCTATATTCACCACAGTTTGAATTGAAAGGTGCAAAAAATACCGTTTATTATATAAAAAACATAAAAAGTTCGTGTTTTTTGACTTTTGCACACCCAGCACTGTTTTGTTGACGCAGCATCTACGTAAATCTTAAAACAGCAATTCTATATTCACCACAGGTGAATTGAAAGGTGCAAAAAATACCGTTTATTATATCAAAACATAACAGTTACGTGTTTTTTGACTTTTGCGCACCCAGCACTGTTCATTGACGCAGCATCTACGAAATCTTAAAACAGCAATTCATATTCACCACAGGTGAATTGAAGGTGCAGAAAATACCGTTTATTATATCAAAACATAAACAGTTACGTGTTTTTTTACTTTTGCGCACCCAGCACTGGTTCATTGACGCAGCAAACTACGTAAAACTTAAAACAGCAATTCTATATTCACCACAGGTGAATTGAAAGGTGCAAAAAATACCGTTTATTATACCAAAACATAACAAAACGTGTTTTTTGGACTTTTGCCCAGTCCAGATTTGTTGATAGACACCTTGCAGTTAAATTTGAATCCAGCAATTTTGTTTTGATTAGAGGGATTTGAGAATAGCTGTGATTTGCCGTCTTTTAATAAGAGACTTTCCAAAACTATTCCATACCTTCTCAATTTGTTATATTTCTGAACATGGAGCGAAAATGCAGGTGGTAAGCGAGCAAAGAGGGGGTAGCACATGGAGGTAGAGGTACGGGGAAGAAGGTGCTCCTTCCAGTGCTGGCGACAACACGCATGCCAGCGGATCGTCATTTGGGCAGGACCGTCAGGCCTGTCATCGTGGGTCAGGGCCCTGTGAATCTAAGTAACGAACATCGTCGCCAATCTGTCCTTCAGTGGTTAATGCAACCCTGCATCTGCAGTCTTACCTCTCGTCCTCGCAGTCACGGCCAAAATGTCGTCATCAGCTCATCAGCATCCGCCCAACCCGAAGCAGCCCAAAGGTCAACTCGTGTACCCACCACTGTGGAGTAGCCATTGTCTGAAGACCTCTTTGATGACAAAATGCGGTTGGGGTCAGAAGGCATGTTAAAAGATCAAGAGGATGATTTAGTCTGCTCTGACGCCCAGTTACTGATCCCATCAGAGGAGGTGAAGGAAGCCGGTCAATCGGCAAAAATCCCGGGCGGTCGGCAACGCCTTGCAGTGCCCCTTGCTTGTAGCCCGCAGCTTCTGGATGCAGAAAGTCAGGACGACCAAGTCACCTGTGTTGATGATGATGATGATGACGACATTGAGGATCCCTCCTGGTCTTTTCCGCAGAATTTGCTTGCGTGCGCTTCATTTATTGGAAAGAGGAGGAAGACGATGGGGTAGTGTCAATACGGGTCCCGCCCAACAAAAAGGGAGAGGGCGGTCGCAGAAGTCCGCTGATATGATTCCGCCAGCCACGGTCAGCGCAAACCCCGCTCCTCGCTTATCGCCGTCAAAAAGGTCCAGGACCTCTCAAGCCTGGGCCTTCTTTGAGCAAGCCTCTGATTCACCCAGCGATGTCATATGCCGCCTTTGCCGTAAACGCATAAGTAGAGGCAAGAACCTTAAGTGGTTAACCACCACCAACATGTCTAGTCACATGCAGCGAATGAATGAGTTGAAATGGAGGGAACACTTGGCCAAAAAAGGCCGGGCCTCCAACCACTGTCACACCCTTTGTCTCCGCCTCCTCCTCCTCCGCCACCACCAAGCGTTCCTCAGCTGCCCATGTCTCTCAGAGTCATGATCAGGGATCAGCCTCCGCTTCAGCCTCCACCGTCGCCCGAGTACCACCAGCACCACCAGAGACCAGTTCAACTAAAATGGTGGTTGAAAGACTCCTTTTTCCGGCACTTTTTAAATGTGGGGGTCATGCAGGTTTGGGGCTCATGCTGTGGCCCAGGATAGGTATAGTCAATGTCCAGTTCAACTAAAATGGTGGTTGAAAGACTCCTTTTTCCGGCACTTTTTTAAATGTGGGGGTCATGCAGGTTTGGGGCTCATGCTGTGGCCCAGGACAGGTATAGTCTATGTCCAGTTCAACTAAAATGGTGGTTGAAAGACTCCTTTTTCCGGCACTTTTTAAATGTGGGGGTCATGCAGGTTTGGGGCTCATGCTGTGGCCCAGGACAGGTATAGTCAATGTCCAGTTCAACTAAAATGGTGGTTGAAAGACTCCTTTTTCCGGCACTTTTTAAATGGGGGGGTCATGCAGGTTTGGGGCTCATGCTGTGGCCCAGGACAGGTATAGTCAATGTCCAGTTCAACTAAAATGGTGGTTGAAAGACTCCTTTTTCCGGCACTTTTTAAATGTGGGGGTCATGCAGGTTTGGGGCTCATGCTGCGTTCCAGGACAGGGATATTCAATGTCCAGTTCAAGTAACATGATGGTTCAAATCATACTGCCTTCTGGCACTTTTTAATTTGTGGGTGATGCAGGTTTAAGGGTCAGGCTGTGGTACAAGACAAGGATAGTAAATGGTCTGTGACTTTTTTTCTGTGACTTTTATAACCTAAGTGTGTTGCCTAAGATGTAGCACGTATCCATTTGACTGTTGTGGATGTTAATTTCAGCTTCTCCAGCCTTGTTTGGGTGTAATAATGAAGGTGTTGTTGCTCTCCCATAGACTTTAATGGTCATCGCGCATAATCGATGCTCACTATCGAAAAACCTTATCGATAGCGGCCAACTATCGACTATCGATCGATCTCGATAGCCAACGCAATCGCTCAACACTACCATTGACTTTAATAGGAATCGAGTTCTAGTTCGAATAAAACCTCAAACCGAACTCACTAAAGTTCAAGGTTTTAATCGAACTAGAACTTTTTACTGCTCGATCATCTCTATACAAGACATGACTGCACTTTAAAATATAAGAAGGATAATAAACGTACAAAAGCAGCATCTACCACATGCCTAGAGTAGTAAACCAATGAGAAAACTTTAAATAAACTTACGAGAGAACAAGGGAACAAGCACTGGACATCAGGTTACTCAAGTGCTCTTCTACTATATCTTTTGAAATGCACATTTGGGAGAAGCATTGTGGGAACCCGGTACTGTGCATACCAAGATTAATAGGCATTTTGTTCATTTGGACTTGCAGCACATAGTTGCTCATGGGTATTTATCACTTTTCTCTGTGTTGACCTAGCATAGAAACTTTGTACTAACTTTGTACTTTTGTAATATCTCCTGCTTCAAATACATCAACTTAAAGGGAACCTGTCACATAGGTTATGCCCCCCTTGCTGAGGACAGCATAAGCTAGTGTCAGGCAAAAACATACTCAAGGCTTAGTTGAACTGCAATATTTCACTTTTTACTTATATGTTGGTGACGTATGCCGTATATCATATAGACCACATGGTCCAAATACAGTCTTTTATCATCATAAATAATCAGAAATAAAGGTAATACTTAGCTGCATTGCAGCTTAAATGTTCATATTATTGAATCCAGCAGCAGAGCTGACAAGATGTGCGTCCACACTCCACGCTACCAAGCAAGCTTTCGGAACACTACGTTTCCTTCATCAGGCATGCGAAGTGTGGTGTGAGGTCCTCATTAAAGCGAATACTCTTGTGGATGCAGGTGAGTATTAACCCTAACATAGACAGACACTTTTAAAAACAACTTAATTACCACTCACTATTTACATTATTAACATGCAATATCAAAGCATTGTTACTTACACATACTATGATTTAAATTGTTGTGCTTCATAAGAAGCATCGCAAGTTGAACACCTCGTCAAGGCCCTTTGGAATTAAGGTTTCCAACCTATTTATCCAGTAGGCTTCACGCTGGAGTAATTGAATTTTTTTCCTTTTAATATCATGTATAGTTACTTCTTCAAGCATGCACCACCTTAACTCGTTGACTGTATGTTTCAGATCATAGAAATGTTGGGCTAACGTAGTGTCGCCATATTTTTTATTTGTCTCGCCATTGTCATCTTTTTTTCTTGGGTCACCTTCTTTTTTGTCATAATTACGGATAGCAGATTTGTGTTCATTTATTCTAATTTTAATAGGGTGGCTCGTCTGTCCTACGTAGCACTTGCCACAGGGGCACTTTATTAGATATATATAGCATTGTTGGTACCACAGCTAAAATGACCATTTATATGTATTGTGTTACCTGTCATTGGATGAGATATACAAGGTCCTTTTATGATAGCTGAGCAGTTACCACAAGTCATGCATGGAAATGTCCAAATTTTGGAGTTCTTAATCTTTCCTATCGGGTTTTCTTGGGAAGCCTAATTTTGGGGAAATTTACCACTGGTCATATTGTTCTAGATTTCAAAAAAAATATATCTAGGTTATCTTTAAAAAAAATGCCCCAATGTTTACCCGGTTTTTTAAAAATGTGCCAGTTTTTTTTAATTTGCCGTTAACCCAAATTAAAATGTTTGTCTATTTAGTGTTTAAATGAAAAGTTTGGGGATGTTCTGTAGTTTTATCTTTTTTTTTGAATAATTAATTTCTTTCATGGTTTTTTAACCTTTTGTCCTAATGTTAAAAAGGGGTCCGAATATTTATATCCTCGTTGTCTAAATTTTACTTTTTAAGTCTATTCATTCTTTTCCCTATCCCAATGTTAAAGGCATATTTTTCGAGCCCTAAGAACGGGCCCTTTTGGGTATCCCAAAGGGGAATGGGTTTGGGGAAAGGAGGGTACTCTGTCTGTGTAGGGGGTTTAAATTTGCTCCTAGGTTTAGCATATAGGGTTGTACCCAAACTTTCTTTTTTGTCGTTCTTAGGGGGTTCTTACCGTCAAGGTATTTTTTAATCATCTGGATTTTTTTTTAATGTAAAAGTGATCAAGGGGTGTTTTGTGTTAAAAAGGGGGTTTGGGGGAATCATCGAGTTCTCTGTCTTTTCCCTTTTCCCCAAAAAAGGATAAAGTCTGGGACGTACCTTAGCCATGTAATTTTTTTTAGATGAATATTGGTATTGTGACGTATTGGTCCAAAAAAGGGATTTTCATAAAGATATTCGCTACACTCGGAGCGGGCAGGACCCCCCATCGAAGCCCCGGAGTCCCAAGTTTTTAAGTTCCCCGAATCTGAAAAAAATTTTTCAGTAATATAAAAATTCTAATAGGTAATGAGAAACGCAATGTTTTGGAATTTGTAAATTGAAGGCATCAAAGTGACAGGCTTCCCTCTCACTGCTGTGTGGCATCTTATAGGGTATTTTGGGAAAAATGGGGAAAATTTAACGCCCAAAAGTAATTTTATTTTTTGACTTCGAAACATTTTAGGGTTTCTCAATGTGTTAAAAAAATTTGTTTTGTGTAAAAAATAGACATGTGTTTTTTCCCTTTTCCCAAATTTTTGTAGATCCCCGATCTACAAATTTTGCCAGGGGTTTTCCCAAACCCAGTGCCCCCAAATCCCTTTGCCCAATATGGGTTTCTTATGGGAGGGGGGAATTTCCCCTTGTGTATTTTGGGTAAAAAATATGCTTTGGGGTAGGGGGGCTGTTACTGTTAGTGCTTCCTTAGTTTTTTGGTAAATTCAGGCCATTTAGAAAATTTAAATGTAAAAAAATTAAATCTCACCCTTTAAAGTTCAAGTGTTGGATCATTTTTTAAAAAACTTTTATACGATGGGTTTGTTTATTGTTCGGGTAGTACCGTAAATAACCCTTTTTTGTCAGTTGATAGATAAATTTTAAAAAACAACACAGATTTAAATTGTAAAAAAGGCCGAAAAGGGGTTTGGGCAACAGTTTTGTGGCCCAAAGTTTTTATGTACAGGTAGCTATAAAAACAATTATCAGCCCCTTTATGGGTAAAATTAAATTTTTTTAAAAAAAACTGATCCAACACTTAAACTTAGGCTGAGGTTTGATTCTTGTTTTCTTTAAAGGGCATTACTAAAGGGGATTGATTGCCAAAGGAAAAACTAAGGAGGGACAAAACAGTGGGACAGCCCCCTACTCCCTTGGATATTTTGAACCCCAAAAATACCCAAGGGTTTCCCTTCCTATGGGACCTTTTGTTTTTCGGGGTTAGGGGGTTTCACTGTTGGAACCGGCAAAAATATGTAGAGGGGGGTTATTTTAAAAAAAAATTGTAAAAAAGAAAAAAACACTGCCCTTTTTTTGGACACAAAAACAGTTTTTGCAACACTTTGGGAAAACCATAAAATGTTATTTAAAGTCAAAATTTTTTGGATTTTGGACGTTTTTTTCCTATTTACCAAAATCCCATTGAAGATGCCAAAACCAGGGGAGAGAAGCCCTGTCATTGTCCCTTTCTTTTGACAAATTCAAACATTGGTTTCTATGGAGTATTAGATTTTTTTTATTATTTGAAAAATTTTTTTAGTTTCGGTAAATATTTATTACTTGAAAGCGGCGGGGGACTTGGATGGGGTTTCCTCCCGCTCAGAGTGTAGCGAATTTCTTTAAAAAACCCCTTTGAGGACCAATAGGGGGTGACACAATTCGAAAATATTCATTAAAATAATTACAGGGGCAAAGGTACTCGACGACGTGTTCCTTTTATGGAAAGGTACAGACAGAAAAACTCGAGATTTTCATATTTCATTTGACACAAGACATCCTTTTATAACACTTTTACATTAAAAAATCCTGAGATGATAAAAATCCCTTAAATTAGGTAAATAAGAAGGGAAATAACGGGGAAAGTTTGTTAAAAAACACTAAAATTCAAAAATAGGGAGCGAAAAAATTCTCCTAAACGGACTGGGGCTACCTGTCCACAACTATTTTTTGGGTTTTCCCCAAAGGGCAGTTCATTAGGGCTCGAAAAAATATGCTCTGATGATCGGGCATGATAAAACCTGGATGTTTTAGACTTATAAGTAAATTCAGACAAAAAGAGGTTTTAGCTTTCGGACCTTCTTAAATTTGGGGCTTAAAAGGTAAAAGCCAAAGAATTTGAAATTAATTATTCAAAAAAAACATGAAAAAACAAACCCGAACATCGAAGGGGGCTTACATTTATCATAAATATGGGCAAACCCTTCAATTTTTATTTTGAGTGTATTTAAAAAAAACTTGGGACATTTTTTCCCAAACTGATCCCACATTGGGGAATTTTGTTTAAAGATAAACCTAGATATATTTTTAAGAAATCTAGATCAATAGGTGACACAGTGGTACGTTAAGACATTAGGCTTCCCAAAAAACCCGAAAGGAAAGGGTTTTGAACTCCAAAATTTGGGAAAATTTCCAGCCCTGGCTTGTGGGGAACTGCTCAAACTATAATAAAAGGACCTTGTATATCTCATCCCAATGTCAGGTAAACAATAAATATAAATTTGGGCATTTTTGCTCCGGGGACCCAAAAATGCCATTTATTAAATTTTAAAATTTCCCCTTGGCAAAAATGCTAAAGTAGGGGCAGACGGACCCCCTATTAAAAAATTTGAAAAATGAAACACAAATTTCTATCCGTAATTATGACAAAAAAGAAGGTGACCCCCAAGGGAAAAAAAAATGACAATGGCGGACCTTAATAAAAAATATGGGAAAAAATTTGTTTTTTCCCCTTTAACAGTTCTTTTTATCTGAAAACATACAGTAAATGAGAAAGGTGGGCGGGGCTTGAAGAAGTAAAATATACATGATATTTAAAAGGAAAAAAAAATTTAAAAAAACTCCAGCGTGAAGTATTACTGAATAAAAAGGGTTTGGGAAACCTTGTTTTCCCCAAAAGGGGCCTTATAAAGAAGGGGGTTCAAAATTGCGGTTGCTTCTTATGAAAACAACAATTTAAAAATTTAGTATGTGTAAGGGAACAATGGTTTGTTTTTTGCATGGGTTTAAAAATGGAAATAGTGAATTTGGGAATTAAGTTGTTTTTAAATTTGTTGTTTTTGTTTGGGGGTTTAAAACTTTACCTGCTTTCCCCAAGAGGATTCCTTTTAATGGGACCTAAAACCCCCCATTTGGAAAGCCTGAAAGAAGGAAAAGTAGTGTTCCGATAAACTTGCTTTTGGAAAAGGGGGAGTGTGGGGCGCACCCTTTTCAGCTTTTGCTGCTGGATTTATAATATTTAAAAATTTTAAACTGGAAAAGCAGCCAAGTATTTTTCCTTTTTTTCTGATTTTTATGACGGGTTTAATTTACGTTTTTGGACCAAAGTGGTCTTTTATGATATACGGATACGGGCCCCCAAAAATAAGTAAAAAACGAAAAATTTCAGTTCAAAAATAAGCCTTGAGTATGTTTTTTTCTTGCTGTGAAGGGGAAAATGGGGGGCTCCTTTATTAAGGCACACCCGGGGCAATAAAGGAAAAACCAACGAATAAAAACCCTAATTTTTGGGCATTTCCCTTGGTTTTTTAAGTAAGTTAGTTTTTTCAGCCTGCTGTTTCCCGCTCTTTTGGGCCCTTTTTCTGTAAGATGCACAGTTTTAGAGCATTTCCCCCCATCTTTTTTCATGAGCAGGTGTTTGCCCCCCCCCCCCAAAAGGGTAATCCCCGCCCAACCCGGGCAGTTTTTTCACATGTTTCTTACCCATTCAAAGTAATTGGTTTTATAAGTTGGGCGGGGGCGGCCTCAGGTGGGCGGGGTTTTTAAAAAAACCTGGGCTCTTTTTTAATGGGGGTTTTTTTTGAATGACCTTTTGGCTGAAAACTTCAGATTTGGGGCCTTTTTAATTTCCGAAAAAATTGGGAGGGATTTTACAAAATAAAGGGGCCGGCCCCTGGAAACAGAGGTCTGACCTAACTTGTGCTGTCCTCAGCTGGAGGGGCATAAACTATGTGACAGGTTCTCTTTAAAGAACGGACTGCTCACTTGTTGCCTAAGGCTTGTTCACACATCCAACTTTTTGTATTGGAAAAGTCTGATGTGTAAAAACTAGGCGAAATTTCCCAAAGGGGATCAAAAAAATTTAACAAAAACGGTATTGGCCTTTTGATTTGCCCCACCCCCAAATTTCCCTGCATTTAAGTGAAAGGGGCCCTTGGAAAAACAAAAAGGGCGTCCCTGTATGAAAGGGGCTGCGCCCGTTTTTTTGGGTTTTTTTGGGCCAAAAACCTATGTTTGCCTTTTTTATATAAATATGAACAAACGGACGGCCCCCCAAAAGTTTTCAATCTGCAAAACACACATGACACTTTTTTGATTTTTGCAAAGTTTGTGGAGGGGCCCTTGGGCCACAAAATGCCCCAAAGTTTGTTTGCAAAAACGTAAAAAATTGGGAAACCCAAAGGTTTTCCAATAAAATGTCATTTCCCAAACCATACCAAAATTTAGGGGTGGTAAAGGGTGGAGACCAATTTTTTTTCCCCTAGAATGGAAAACCCTATATTTAAAATGCCCATGAGACAATTTCATAAAAATTTGGTGTCTTCTACACTTTCTAAAACAATTTAAAAACTGGCGTGGGCAGGCAAAGTTTTATTTCCCTGGGTTTCCTAAAGATTTTAACAAGTTTTCAAAGTTTATAAGCCGGTGAATTTACCCCCAAAAGGGGTACTTTTTTTGAAAGGAAAACCCGCGCCCAAATTTTTTTTCATACTTTGAAACCAAAAACCTTTTTGTAGTCTGTTCAAAAGAAAGTATGAACATCCCTACACCCAAAAAATTTGGGGCCCTTCCCGCACCAGACATGACACTTTTTTTTGCTCCAAAAAAGACCACAGTTTGGCGGAAATGGGTTTTACAAATCCAAAGCCATTTGATAAAATTTTTTGGGAAAATAAAAAAATTATGCGCCAAGGTTTTTGGGGATAAAACGTATGTACTAATTTTTTAGCCCATAACCCTTTTCATGTTTTCTGTTTGGATAGTACATATTTAAAACGAGTTTAAAACTGGCCAGTTGGGGGGGCCCCAAGTATGAAAATGTTTTGGTCTAAAGTCACTTTTTTTCCCATAGGTTTCTAAGGGCAAAAAAAGTGAGTTTTAGAAATAAAAAAGTTTTCATCAAAGTGGGGGGCCCCTTTGGGGTTAGGGGTTTATACATTTTCGCTGTTTCCCCCCATTTTGGCTAAAAACTGGGGGCTGGGTTTTGAGTGTTTTTTTTAAGTAACTGTTCAACAAGGTTCTCAGCTTCAATTTAATAAAAAGCCCGCACAAAATTGCCCCCAAAATATCGTTTTACTTAAAAAATTGCTTTGGCCCCTTTTAACCCCCAATTTAATTAGTTTTCCCTTTGGGGCTTAAAAAGGGCATGTGGCCCAACTTTAAACAGTTATTTTTTTAAGCATTTAAAAAAACGCAACCCTTTTTTTTTCAAAAGGCAAATAGGAGAAAACTGGTGAAAAATCCCTTCTATTTTTGGTGCATTCTGTGCAGTTCAGGACAGACAGGGGTAAAAAAAAGGTATTAGTTTTATGTAAAAAAATTGTATGTTGGGTTTAAAATTTAAAAATTATTTCAAAAAATTTTAAGCCCTCTGCCTGCTAAGTGAGCAGAAACATTCTTGCTTATAAAAAGAAGCTGAAAAAGTATGTTGAAACTCTTCTTTGTAAGAAGCTATGCACATATACCTGCTGAATGTAATTTAGCCCCTGAATATAAACAGCAGGCCCAAACTGCCTATAGGGCAAAAGGGGGATTTTTCCCGGCGGGCCCCTGGGGTTTTCCGGGCGCAAAAGGCCCCGGATTGGGGGGGGAGCGCCCCCCAGAGGGGGGGTGATGTTTTCCCCCCGGCAGGCCCCGGAGTTTGCCCCGGGGGGGCAAAAGATAAAGGGGGCCGGCCCAAAGGTTTTTAAAATGCGGGCCCCCCCCTGTTTTCAGGGGGCCCCCAACAGGCCCCCCGGGTCCCAACCAACAGGGTGCAGCCCGGGGGGTCAACGACCAAACCCATGCACCATCATGGCGGGGGCCCCGGTTTCCCTGCGGTTTCAAGCCCGCAGCCAAGGTGAACAAACTGGGGGTCTTCTGGGGTTCGTCTGTTCAGTTCCAAAAGGAGGCCCCCGGGGCAAGGGCATGTAATGACGTCATCGCACGCCTTCCCCGCGGCCCCGCTCTGCTGCCTACCTAATATGCCCTACCTGTAATACTGCCCTCCTGCCCCAAAATTATATATGCCCGCCGGGTATATACTCCCTACCCCGCCCCTAATACTTGCCCCGCTGGCTTAACGTCCTACTTGCTACCATATACTGCCCCGCCTGCCTACCTTTTTACTGCCCCCCCTGCAAACCCATATACCCCTGCCTGCCTACCTTAACTGCCCCTACCTGCTTTCCTAATACGCCCCGCCCGGCTTATACGCCCACCTGCTACCTATATCTGCCCCGCCTGCCTACCTATATACTGCCCCACCTGTACCTATATACGCCCTCCTGGCTATATACTGCCTACCGACCTATATCTGCCCGCCCGGGTGGCTTATACTCCCTACCTCCTAACCCAATACTGCCCGCCTTTGGGGTATATACTGCCCTACCTGCTCCCCTTTTCCCTGCCTGCCCCTTTTCCCCCAATATATACTGCCCCTTCCCTTATCTCACCCCTATTACTGCCCTGCCTGGGTTTTTTACCCTTTATAATTTTTCCCCTAAATGGTACCCCCCATATACTGCCGCCTGGCTATATACTTTCCCTACCGCTACCTTAATATTTTCCCTGCCTGCCTACCTTTACCTGCCCACCCGTAAACCTATATACTGCCCCCCTACCTCCTATATACGCCTCCCGCCCCCTATTACTTTCCCGCCTGCTAAATTTTTTCCCCACCTGCACCCCATTACCCCTGCCCCACCTTATCTGCCCCACCCTTTCCAATACTGCCCTCCCCCCTACCTATTTAATTCCCTACCTGCTACCTATATGCTGCCCTATCTGCTACTATATAAATGCCCTGCCTGGCTTATATCTGCCCTGCCCCTACCTTATACTGCCCTACATGCTTTTTATATCCTCCCCAAATCTCCCTACCTAATTTTACTGCCCTCCCCGGGCCTATAACTCCCCTTTCCGCCTCCCTATATAACTTGCCCTACCTGCCTCCTAAATCCCGCCCCTGCCTACCTCCTATAAAACTCCCCCTGCCTACCTATATATAGCCCTGCCTAGCTACCTATAAATGCCCTGCCTACCAAAATTTATATCAGCCCTCCCTGCCTCCCTTATTTCTGCCCCCCCAAACCTATATATCCCCTGCCTCCCCCAATATATCCCCGGGCCTGTCAAAATTTTCTGCCCTTTCCCAAACCTATTTAAAATTTCCCCTCCCTCCCATAAAACTGGCCCTGCCCTGCCCATATGGGGGCCTTGCCTTTTAACAGGCCCTGCCTGATTTCATACTGGCCCGCTTCCCTTTTTTACTGGTTTCCCGCCACCAGTACCTGGTTTGCTACTGGGGGCAGCCCCACCTCCGGGCTAGTTGCGGGGGGCACCCCCAGCTCCCTGGCTATAACGGGGGCAGCCTCAGCTACCTGGCAAAGTTACTGGGCGGCCCCAGCAAACCGGGCTGGGTTACGGGGGGAAACCCCCCCCCCAGTTACCTGGCAGTTACTGGGGGCAGCCCCAGCTACTGGCTATTACTGGGGGAACCCCCTATACCTGGCCAGTTACGGGGGGGCACCCCCAGCAACCTGGTAGTTACGGGGGGAAAACCCCAGCTCCCCTGGCAGTTACCTCCCTTGCCAAAACCTTTTTTTTTTTTTTTTTTTTTTTTTTTTTTTTTTATTTTTTTTTAAACCAAGGGGAGGCCCCTTTTCTACCCTTAACCAAAATTAAGGGAAAAAAGGGCTCTGTGTACCTTACAAATGGGGGTCTTACCTATGTAAAATCCCAAACTTTCTGACATTTTTTAATTTCAAATTTTTAGGGTCTAAAAATCCCCTGTTTGGGGAATTGATAGGAAAGGGCGGAAAAAGAAGGATCTAAGATGTATTTGTGGTAAATCGGGGGCCCGAGTAGGACGGGGAGAAGAAGACATTGCATGCGTAAAGACAAAAAAAAAAAAAGGAAGGGAACAACTAAATAGGGAAGACATCATGGAGGTTTGGGCCAAAAGGGAAAGAAAAAAAGGAAAAAAGAAAAACCCCCATCAGAGATGACGTCTCCTGTGAGTCCCTGCTGTCAGGGGTTTTTTAAATTTCTTTTTATATCAGTCCCGGTATCATGTAAAGGTAACCCCTGACTTCTGGTGGTGTTTAAATTTGGGGGGGTTGTTTGGGTTTTTTTGGTGCTTATTTGTGGGCAGTGGGGGGTTTTTCCCCGGGTTGCAAAGCAAGTTTTCAACCTGACCTGTTTATGATGGTTTTCTTCCTTTCACCCACTGTTTTTTTTCTTTCCCTTTCTTGTGTGTAAATGCTTTTACACCCCCCGGAAGGCGGGTTTTTGGTGAATTTTTTGATGCTTTTTTTGTGGGAGAAATGTACAGCATTAACTGCTCTGCCCCTTTTCACAAAAAAAGTACCAAAAAAAAAATAAAAAATGCAAACCCAAAAGCTCCAAAGTGAAAGCCTTTTTTAGTGTAGTTTTTTTTGAAAGTGGGGGAGGTGGCCGAGAACAAATGAAAATTTTTAAAATGGATTTTTTATGTGGGGCCCGGTGGGGGGCTTGTGCCAGGATGATTTTTTTTTCCCCTTTGGGCCCTGATAAATAGTCACTATTTTCATTCACAGTAAAAAAAACTGGGGCTCCAAAAAATAAAAAAAAAACAGGGGGAATTTAAATTTAAACCCAAATTTTTTTCCCGGCTATTTACCCCCCTTTCCCGACCGGCAAAATTTGACATTTTTTTAGTACACCCAGCTTGAAGGGAAAAAAACACTTTTTTTTGAATTGATTAAATTTTACTAAATTTTTAAACTTTTTTCTGTGAAAATGTTGCTTAATTTTTATTTAATTTTTATGAAAATTTTAAAAAATTGAAAAAAGTTTTATTTTTCACATTTTTAACTAATTTATTTTTTTTAACGCAAATGGCGCAGAAATAAGTTTGGGTTGTTAAAATTTTTTTTAAAATAATATTTTATTGTGTGTTTCTTTATTACTTAATTTTACATTGTGCTCCTCATAAGGTCAAAAAAAAACTCTGGGGGGGATTTGACATAATATTTATTTTTTCTGATTTTCCCCCGTAAAGGGGCTGGGATTTAACCCATTTAAAGTTTAAATCCAGGGGGAACATCTTACAACAGAAACTGGGGCTTTTTGACCCCCGCAGCATCTGTAACTACTGAGCTCCAGAAGTCACATGACCGTCGGTGCTGGGAAACAGGAAGCCAGGAAGCTTCCTGCTAGTCTGTACATACAGAGCTCATTAAGTACTGTACATACAATGATCTAGAAGACTGGGTTGGTAATAAACCATCGCTGTCTTTTCCCTGGGAAACCCCGCTATTTTTTATTTACTGGCTTTCTTGCACCCCTTTAGTGGTGTACAAAAAAATTTTCCATTCATTCTACTGGAACGCAAAATATAAAAACACCGAGAAAATTTATATCACGGCAGTTGACAAGCATTTAAGCTTGCCATTCCATATTCCAGACTGTTGTCCAGTTACATTTTTTTTGTTTGTTTAGCATTCTGTTACCCTTTTAAAATAAAAAAAAATTATATTCACCTCTCCTCTAACCTCAGATCCAACAATGCACTGTTGTTCTGTTTTCTTCTGGTCTTCTTCCAAACGGGACTTCCCCACTGCCTCCACTGATAACCTGCAGTGGTCATGAGTCATTGGCAGACGTCACCAGCGCTTACTTCCAAACAGTGATGTCAGCCAATGCAGTCAATCAGCCAAATCCATTTTAATCCAGGCAGGAAGAAAATAAAAGACCATCAGACAGTGAGGATGATGCAGTGCTGGATCCGACGTGAGAGGAGTGGTGAGTATAACTTTTTTTTATCTTAAAAGGGCAGTAGTATGCAAATAAAAAAAAATAAATCAATTTAACCAGATAACCTCTTTGATGTAAAATGTGTTTGAGTAAGATGTACCAATTATTTGACACACTAACATCATATATCAGCTTTTTTTAAGGTGGCCTGAACAGCACAAAAGTGACAGTTGCACATTTGTGCACAATTGGGTATATGCCAAAAATTTGAAACCTTATTTCTACCGGAAAACTTATAGAAACTGAAAATTAATTCACCTGAAAGTCGGATAACTTGTCATCATACATCGATTGATGCTTTATCTACCTGAGTAATAATTCATATAATGAGCTTCTATAATACAATGGAAAAGTAGGGTTTTTCCTGCATCAGATTATGTTGCAATGCCCAGTTTAGAGATATTTTTTTTCAGTTTGCAAATTACCAATATATGCTTTGTGCAGACATTGAACCACAGTAAAAACTTGACAGGCCCCATTAATCATTAAATGGGTTCTGCCATCACAGACATTGATGGAATAGTGATAGGCTATGCCATCAATGTCAGATAGGTGCAGGTCCCATCTCTGGGACCCATATCTACACATGTGGATAAAATAATTGGTACTCTTTATTTAAAGAAAGAGAAATCTACAATGGTCATTGAAATAACTTAAAACTGTCAAAAGTAATAATACATTTAAATATACTGGAAATCAACTAATGAAAATTCAGAAATTGTGTTTGAATTGTGGTCTAACCTGAAAATTAAATAAAAGCTAATGAAATTGGCCTGGATAAAAAATTATAGTACCCCCCTAGAAAGGATTGAAAATAATATGACCTTAGGGACATGTTAAACTAAGGTAAATTGTATCACAAGTGTCTTCAAACTTGTAATCAGTCAGTCTGCCTACATAGGGGTTAAAAAAATAGTCACTGTGCTGTTTGGTATCATGGTGTACACCACACTGAACATAGACCAAAGGAAACTAAGGAGAGAGTTTTCTTAGGAGAATAGAAATAAAATTATAGACAAACATTTTAAAGACAAAGGCTATAAGACCATCTCCAAACAGTTTGATTTTCCTATTACTTCAGTTGAATATATTATTGGTCTATGGGACTGTAGTCTACCTCCCTTGATGTGGCTGCAAGAAGAAAATTGATGACCAATTGAAGAGATGGATAATAAAGATGGCAACCAAAGAGCCAAGCACAACTTCCAAAGAGATTAGAAATGAACTCCGAGGTCAAGGTGCATCAGTGTTAGATCACACTATCATTGTTGTCTTTGCCAAAGTGGACTTAAAGGGGTTGTCTCGCTACAATGATTGGGTTTTAATTTAAAGATCTTTAAAAAACAAGCAGCTTTGCAAATATTTCATTACAAATGTTCTACGATTTTGACTAGCCCGTAGTATACTCATCAGCTTCCAATCTTAAGTAGCCACTGTTGATCCTATCCCCTTTCTCTCAGGTTGAATGACCATCACTTTGAAGACATCGAGCAGAGAGCCCCCCCCAGAATTCTGGAGTGAGGAGGAGGAGGAGGAGGGGAGGAGGATCTGGCGTCCCGTGCCGATGCGGATTAACCTGTGTGTCCCTGCTCCTCCTGCTCTCTACCAGATAGATGGACAGCAGTGACCCGTCTGTTACTTAATCAAAGTCTTTGGAACGTGACATATATACATACAATCAGGCATTGAATATTTATGTTCTCCTGTATTGGAACATCTGGTATGTACACTGCCTTGTTGTTTGGAATTGGAGACTTGTAAGCAAGCAAGGGTATAGGAACACATGCACCCCTTGCTCTATTACACACACTTCAATTCTCTCACACTCCTACAGCCCTCCTGCAACAGACAGCAGCACACAGGTGAACTCGAGAGCAAACCCCTCCCCCCCCCCCTTATAGAATTACGTACTGCCTTGTGCTGATGGAGGGGGAGAGGAGCAAACAGACAGACCAAGAAGCAGCACCCTCAGTTCAACTTACCAGGGACAGTGACAGGCTGAAAGCTCGTAATGAGACAACTCCTTTAATGGAAGACAATAAATGCATATGGATAAGCTACAGAGCTTCTAGGAAAATGTCTTTTGGACAGAGGAGTCGAGATTCTAGCTTTTGGAAAATTACATAAGCTCTTTGAAGTAATAATGAAGCATACAAAGAAAAGAAAATTGGAGGAATTAAGCTGTGAGATATAAAAAAAGGCTCAGTAATGTTTTGGGGCTGCTTTGCTGTATCTGGTACAGGGTGTCTTGAATCTTTGCAGGGTACAATTAAATATAAAGACTATAAAGACATGCTGGAGTAAAATGTGCTGCCCAGTGCCAGAAAGCTTGACCTCAATCCAGGGGCATTGCCAGGGTCCTAAATCATCCAGGTCACTGGCCCTCTGTGTTACATTTTACACAGTATGGCTGGGTTCACACAACATTTTTTCATAGCACATGAACTGCGGCATGTATTTTTACGAATAAAAATAAGTATGTTCTTGTCAATAATTTTTCATCTTTTCAGTACAGATACTATACATCATCTCAGCAGTACACTGCAAAATAAAAATCAACGCTGACAAATTTGCATCTTCAAAAGTGCCCATCTATATATGACAGCGTAATGCCTCTAATTAATACAATCACTAAATAATACACCTATTCATGGAGCAAATATAAAAAGCGTATTACTGTTATACTGTTACTAAAAAAATTCTACAGTACCATCAATTCCAACAATACCTAAACAAATAATACTGCCACACCATGACCACATGAAACCACCACATGATTACCAGTTGTACACAGGAGCTCTGCAGACATATAAGTGACTACAGTGCAGTTACAGTCAGTGTTACAGCCAGATGTCTTCTCTGAAGAGTCATTCCTTTCCCCCCTTTTTTTTCCTTTTAGCCTAGACTGCCATGATGACTTCTTAAAGCCATAACTTGTCTCTGCAAAATTTACCACATATACATCTTAGAATCCTCACTTCTTCAGCACCTTCCTTCCCATTTTCTGCCTCTTTAAACTCCCCACAAGGTGGTAGGTGTCGGTGGGTGTTATGTGGTTATGTGGTGATAGGTGGCTGTTATTTTGTTGGCAATAGGCGATATAATGCAATAGTTGTGGGGAGGAGTAGGAGGAGGGAAAAGAGGTCACATCTAGCTTACTGGCACAATCTCCTGGGGGATAAAGAGGACTCACCTCATGGAGACTGTGCTGCGTCCTGTACCCCCAGTAACATAATGTGTAGTCTGAACCCTGTTCCTTGCAACCCCCAAAGAGTAGCCTCAGGAGTTACATTTTTTGTACTTTTTTTTATTTTTCTACAGGTTTCCTCTTTGGACTAAGTCAGATTTGTTGGACTACGTTGGACCAGCATTGAATAGATTTCTTTAATAAAATAGTCAACTAAGGAAGTTGTCGAGAAATGCTTTAAGTAAAGTGCTTTTGTTGTTTGTGGGGTTTTTGTTTCCATTTCATTCTGACAGGCACTTCTCCATTACTATCACTGGGTTTTGGTGTCACCCCAAAGCTCACACTTCCTCACTCCTTACCCTAGTACCTAACACACCAGGTGTGCTGGGAAAAGCCAGGTTATCATCAGAAACGGACACTCTATTGCGATAATCTGCTTCTGCAGCACCTGCAGATTGTTATTTTTAGGATGAGAAGGGTCCAGTATCCATAAACCTTTCCATCCCAATAATATCAGTCTGCAGCTGCTGGTTTTACCTTGGTCAGTTATTAAAATGGGAGGGAGGGCACACATAATTTCTTAAGCATTTATTGAAAATATTTTTAAAAAATTATAAAAAAAAACACATGAGGTCCACCCATTTTTCATAAACAAGGTAAAACCAACAGCTGCATCCTGATACTATGGGGATGGGAAAATCCCTTGATATTGGTTCCTTCCCACCCTAACAATACCAGCCAGCAATCGACCCAGAAGCAGAAAATCACATTAGATGGTCCGCTTCTGATGGTAACCCAGCTCTTCCCAGTACCCCTAGTGCATTGGGTACTGGAGTAACAGTAAGAGGGGGTTAGAATTGGCTCTAGGGTGACATATAAACACCAGTGGCTGACACCAACCCCCAGTGATAGTAATAGAGGGGCGTCTGTCAGGTCCTCCATTACTGACACTGAAGTGAAATGGTAGAAAACACAAAGAAATGACAAAAACATTTTATTCAAATAATCACTTCCCGACGACATCCCTTTTTGACCATTTTACTAAAAAAAGCTGGCTTGATGTAGTCCAACAGATCCGACATAGATCAAAAGGGAAACCTGTAAAAAAAAAAAACAATACACACACACATATAGGCTGGATAATCTATCCAGTACCCAAATCTGTGTGACATCCCCCACAGCATATACCTAACTTTCCTTTTATAGGAGAGCTGGGTGCCTGCTGTGGGGGATGGTGTATCACCCAGCTTTCCAATGTAGGGCCCCTATTAAGTAGTAAGGCATATAGATCCTGCAGTAGGTAGGTATATAGGCACCATATTAGGTAAGTATATTGCCCCTCCAATACATAAATGGGCCTCCCAGTGGGTTGGTGGGCATATAGGTCTTTTCAATAGGCAGAAAGGTATATTGACTACTCAGCAGGAAGCTAGATAAATAAGTTCTCCACAGTAGGAAGGTGGGTTATTTTGGCACCCATAGTAGGTAAATAGGTATATACACCCGCTCAGCAGGTAGGTAGGTATATAGGTCCCCTCAGTATTTAGGTAGGTATATATGTCCCCTTGGCATATGCCCCCTTAATAGGTAGGTAGGTATAAATATCTCCTCAGTAGTAAGTTAGGTATATTGTTCCCCTTAGTAAGTAGATGTATATGCCCCCTTTAAAGGTAGGTATATAGGTCCCCTTATTAGTAAGTTAGGTATATAGGTCCCCTTAGTAGGTAGGTGTATAGGCCCCTTAATAGGTAGGTAGGTATATAGGTCACCTCTGCATTTAGGTAGGTATATAGGTTCCGTAAGTAGTATGTTAGATATAAAGGTCCATTTAGTAGGTAGGTGTATAGGCCAACCTAATAGGTAGGTAAGTATAAAGCTTCCCTTAGTAGTAAGGTACATATATAGGACCCTTCAATTGGTAGACATATAGGTGCCCTCAGTATGTAGGTATATAGGTCCCCTCAGTAGGTAGGTATATATAGGTGCCCTCAAGTAGGTAGATAGTTATATAGTTGCCCACAGTAGGTAGGTATATAGGATCCCTCAGTAGATAGGTATATAGGTCCCCCAGTAGGTAGATATATAGGCCTACTGTAGGTAGGTAAGTATATAGGTGTCGCCAGTAGGTAGGTATATAGTTGCCCAAGTAGGTAGATAGTTATATAGGTGTTCTCAGTAAGAAGAAATATAGGTTCCCCAAGTAGGTAGGTATATAGGAACACCCTGTATGTAGGGATATAGGTGCCTCCTTAGTAGACATATAAAGGTGCACACTCAGTAGGTAGGGATATAAGAGCTCCCTCAATAGCTAGGTATATAGGCACCTACGTAAGTAGATAGCTATATAGGTGCCCTTAGTAGGTAGATATATTGGTGCTCCAGTAGGTAGGTACATAGGTGCCCAGGTAGGTAGGGATATAGCCCCCAGAAAGTAGGTATGTACAAAGAGGACCCCCTCAGTAGACAGAAATATTTACTTGCCCCTAGTAGGTTGAGATATAGGTGCCCAAGTAGGTAAGGATATAGAAGCTACAAAACATATAGTCCATGCTCTTGTTATCTCCCGCCTAGACAACTTGAAAATCCTTCTCTACAGCCTCCCATGTAGCACTCTTGCTCCCCTTCAATCCATCCTCAACTCGGCAGCCCATCTTATCCTCCTCACTCTTCGCTATTCCACTGCCTTTCCCCTCTCTCAATTCCTTCACTGGCTACCCATTGAAATACAAGGCCTCTGCCCTCCATACATCTCTGCTTTAATATTCCATATTCCTCCCCTCACACAATCTCTGCTCCTCACAGGACCTTCTTCTCTGCTCTCCTCTGATTAGCTCCTCACACAACCATCTCCCAGAGTTCTCCCGTGAATCTCCCATACTCTGGAACTCATTACCCCAAGACATCAGGCTCTCCTCCACTTTACCTAGCCTCAAAAAACAACCTGAAACCCGATCTCTTCAGGATAGCCTACGGCCTACAATAAGTCCGCTGCCATTGCACCGCGCCACAAACATGTTTGCCTGTCACCTTCTGTCTCTTTACTCTTCCCTTGAAGATAGTAAGCCTTCGCGGGTGGGGTCCCAGCTCAGGGCAGGTTCGGGGTACAATCCCCAGATAAAACTTCCTCACGACACCCATGTCTCAGTCATAGGTCACGGGTCCTCCAACGGGATAATGACTCAAAACACACAGCTAAAAACAACCAAGAACAGCTAAGAGCAAAGCATTGGACTATTCTGATGTGACTTCTATGAGCCCTGATCTAAATATTGTTGAACATCTGTGGAAGATGCTGAAACATGCAGTCTGGAGAAGGCACCAGAACTCTCATTGAACTTTACAGAAACCATTTGTTTGCAGTGATTGCCTCAAAAGGTTATGCAACAAAATATCAAGGTAAGGGGATCATCATTTTTACCCAGGACAATTTCATTATTTAGTTTTTACGACTTTTTATTAAGCCACAATTAAAACGCAATGTCTGATTTTCATTGGTTGATTTTCAGTAAATTTACATTTATTATTACTTATATCATTTTCAAGTTATCTCAGTGACCCCTGTGGGTTTTTCTTTCTTTAACCAAAGGGTATCAATAATTATGTCCATATGTATATCTCCAGAACGGACCCTGTTCTGAATGGAGAAGTGGCTGTGATTTTGCAGATACTTTCCATTCATTTCAGTTGGATTTCCAAGTAGCTGAGTGCAACCGAGGCTGTCCTATAAATATGCCATCATGTCTGTGATGGAAAAACACTTTAATATCAGACAAGATTCACTGGTAGCAATTTAATGATAAGTCCAGCACAGCTTTCATGGCTTTTACTATTACTTGCCTGGTTATATAGTGACTTACAAATAGCAAACCATTCAAGATATCAAATACCAAACAGGTCAATATAAAATTTCATGTTTTTATTGAATAACAACTATTAAAATATATCCATAACAATCATATTAAAAATTATTAAAAAGGCACCACCAAAATAGAGAAAGACCAAGCCAATACACAGATAGTACATGATAATACTAAATATAATGCCAAAATACTGAAAAGGATAAATATAATCTGTGTACAAAATAGATCTAATCATCCAACAAATATAAATTAATACATGTAATAGGTCATCCCAAGTTTTATATGCTCAAGACAATAATAAATATAATGTGCAAGTGCAAAAATCTTCGCCAAGTTAATTCATTAAACCCCTAAATCAGTATGCCATATAATTATAAAAATAAATCATGAAAATAAATTACAGGTACCATATAGATTATGGGGACAGTAAAAATAAGCACTTTTGTAATTGGGTTGCATTACCTCAGTCACTTGGTTTAGCAGATATGAGCTTTTCTGTAAATCTGTGTTCTATTTCTGCTGTTGCTGGTTGGACACGCCCCCTGGATGTTTCCCGCCCAAGACACGCCCCCTGCACTGTGATTGGCTGGCTGACATTTCATTCAGCCTGTTGGCATATGCCCCTAGACAGGAAATGCCCCAGCCATGCCCCCTGCACTGTGATTGGCTGCCTGCACACTCTGTGTTTACTCCCCTCTTAGCTGTTAAAATCGATAGTGAAACCAAGGTCTGCTGGCTCTATGTACATCTCCCAGCTCTATGTGAATGATGTGGGCAATTACTGCCTGTTTAAAGGGCTTTTGCCAAGAGGTTGATTCACCTCCTCACAGGGCCAGTCCTTAAGCTGCTACTCTGAAAAGAGGGCGTTCTGTTCCTCAGACCTAATGCAAACCCCGCCTCCTTATGATGTCATCATCTTTAGTGTATAACATAAGGATTCAACTCAGTATGTGTACAAGCTGTCTGTGTAGTCTAGAGCTTAGCTGATCCACTCCACAAGAGAGAGGTCGGGAGTTCAAGTCCCATCAGTAGTTTTTTTTTTTTCTTTTAGAAATTGTACACATATGTAAAGATATGAAAATATATGTGTAGACATCTATAATTTTATTTATATACACTCACAAAGATCCCCTATATAGTGTCCCATCCTCACAGTCACACCAAGCACTTCCAACATATGTGATACAATGCATATACTCTGGGGGATGAGACATGATATAGGGGAGCTATGTATGTGTATATATATCATTATAGAGATTGACATATATATTCTAGGTTTCTCTAAATATGTGTAGAATTTAGGGGGGGGGAATACTCTGTGAGGGACTAGAACTCCAAACCCCTTCCTAGTAAAGCCAAAGCTCTACCAGTACACTACCAGACCAAGTTAGTTATAGGTTGAGCAGGGTCTTCTCTCAAAGCTGATTGCTTCCCTCCCCCCCCATTGTTTTCACTCATATGTCACTGACAGCAAGCAGAGATCTTTACTTGAAGCTGACATTTGTCCTTGTAGTTGAGTAAAGGTCTCTGCCTGTTGTCAGAACAATTTGGTTGAACACCACTAGAACAGAAGTAAAAGCTGCTGGCTTTCAGTGTAATTTGTGTGTAAACTAAGAGATATAAGGTGCTTGCTGGAGCTTGTGGAGTCTGAAGGCTACAGACATAAGCATGCAGGAGGCTACAGAGCTGTTATATCCAGACACCCTTCTGCTTCTACTGCCTAACCCAGAATGATGATGTCACAGGTCTTCAGTGAGGAGAGACACGCCTCCTGGGAGGAGAGACAGCCTGCTGAGAGGAGAGACACGTCCCTGAATTTCAAACTCAATCTGAGAGAATTAGCAGAACAGCACGAACAGTTCAAACGATAAAACTCCTTTAATCCCTCAGGGGGAATAGTTTAGAATGGTCTCTCTCTTTTTTGGTGGTACCTTTTAAATAATTTTTAATATGATTGTTATGGATATATTTTAATAGTTCTTATTCAATAATAAAAATTTGAAATTTTATACTGCCCTTTTTGGTATTTGATATTTTGAATCTATCTATAGGTTAATTGGCCTGATAAATTTGAGCCAATATTTGGGCTTAAATAGTCACCTATTAGGGTGCTTTCACATGGCGCAGTTTTGGTGCAGTTTTAACTGCGCTCCAATTATGTGCCTTTATTACCAGCAAGCGTCTTTCACTTATCTAAACTGTTTGGAAAGTGAGTAATCAATTAGTGTGTTTGTAATCAACAAGACTTTAAACACAGTAATTGATTACTTACTTGAATTACCTTTCTGAACAATTTAGACAACTGAAAGAAGCTTGCTGGTAATAAAGGCAGTTTAACCCCTTCAGGACCCGGGGTGTTTTTTTTGTGACATGTTCGTTTTTCCCTCCTCGCCTTCTGAAAGCCATAACTTTTTTATTTTTCCACCTACATAGACACATCAGGGCTTTTATTTTGCGGGTCAAGATGTACTTTCTAATGGTGTTATTCACTGTACTATAGAAATACTGGAAACCGCAAAAAAATTCCAAGTGGGACAAATTGTGAAAAAAACGTATTTTTGCCATGTTTCTGGGTGATTTGCTTTTACGGTGTTCAATCTTCGGTAAATATAATGTGTTATCAGTATTCTACAGGTTGTTACGCATCCGGCAATACCAAACATGTAGGGTTTCCGTTATGTTTTGGTACCGTAAAAAAATTCCAAACATTTTCTATTTTTGACATTTGCAGCGCCAGTTTGTGTGCGACCAATAATTTTTGTATTAACACCTACGGACGTCAGTGAGGGGGCATTTTTTGCGGGCTGAAGTGTACTTTTTATCGCTAGTAGTTTGGAATGCATGCGACTTTTTTGATCATTTTTATTCCATTTTTTGAGTGACGTAAAATGACCAAAAAATTTGGGATTTGGATTTGGAGAAACCAAGGTATCCTTACTCTAGAGGATTTATTAGAAGGCCAAAGGAAAAAGTTGATGAGTTGGGAGAGGATGCAGACTCGGTATGGGTTGAAGGCTAACCAGGTATTACAGTATATGCAGCTCAAAATGTTTGTGTATTCCAAGTTGCCTAACCTGGAGGCTATAGATGAGCCAGATGAGTTTGCAGGGATTATGAAAAAGAATGATGGATATGCTACTTTGTCCAGGTTGCACAGGAACTTTTCGGCATGGGCCACAAGGGATACAGCGCAGACGATATTTGCCAAGTGGGAGGGGGAACTCAGCGATGCGGAAATATCAGATAAAATCCTTAAAGGTTTAGAGATCGTCAGGAAGGCTACGGTCAGTGAGGTATGGAGAGAAACTCAATTTAAGATAGTACACAGAGCAGTATACGCATTTAATATCCCATTCGGTGAGAGTAGTCAGGGTATAAATTATCTCAAAGCTTGCCCCAAGTGTGGAATGACAAAGGCAAACCTTCTTCATTGCCTTTGGGATTGTATTCACATACAGAATTTCTGGGGAGAGGTCTTGGAATTTATAGAGGAGGTATGGGACCTCAAAGTACCCATGGAACCGCAAAGTTGCATCTTCCATTATATACTAAAGCCTGAAGGGAAGGAGGGTGGGGGGGAGGGATTACTCAAGGACAAAGGAGTGCATTTGGTGCTATTAGCATCTAAACGCATTATACTTAGACATTGGCTGAAAACAGAGAGTCCGGAAGTAGCTGAGGTTAAAATAGCCATGAGACAACTCCTATTTTTAGAAAAACTAGACACAGAAAGGAGTAAGGAAAAGATGACAGGAGGCTTCTTTAAAAAATGGAAGGCATTTATAGAAGGGACCTGCAACGACCAAGAAATTATGGAGATCATTAATCCCTTTAAATATTCCTCCTATTACCTAAAGGAAAAAATGAGTGGGAATCTAGGGAAATTAGACATAACAGGATGAGAAGATAGGTGGAGAAGATGGGACACGGGGTTGTTTTTTAAGGTTTTAACATCTCGTGTTTGGAATGTTACATATTGTTATATATCAAATTCTTGTATATGACATTTCCGAATGTCTTGGTGAAGGAAAATAAGAAAAGAGGAAGGAAGAGACGGAGAAACGCATTCACTGTAAATCTGTATTTATGCTGGTACCATTGTCATATCAGATGTGTGATCTCTGTATTTTCCTAATAAAACATTGTTTTTTTAAAAAAAAAAAAAAAAATGACCAAAAAACGCAATTTTGGCGTTTGGAATTTTTTTTCTTCTACAGTGTTCAGCGTACGGGATAAATGATGTTATATTTTTATAGATCAGACTTTTTCGGACACGGTGATACCAAATATGTGTAACTTTTTTATTATTTTAATGATTTTATTTGTAAAATGGGGAAAGGGGGGTGATTCGAACTTTTAATACTTTTTTTTTTTGTACTTTAAAACTTTTTTTTTTTTTTACTGTAACATTTAGTCCCCCTATGGTGCTTGACCACTAGGGGGCACAATTGTTAATACAACCTAATGTATTGCATAGGCAATGCATTAGGGTGTACAAAGATGGCGATTTCCCCACTTCCTGTCTGCGGACGGAAGTGGGGCAAACCGGCCAGTGTAAGTGACGGGAGCCTTCACAAGGCTCCCCACCACCATGCCCGGTCGTCGGATCGGCGCAGCATAGCTTCGCCAGTGCCGATGACTTTGCCGCGGTGTCTGATGGGTAAAACAGCGCCAGCGGGCGGAGCCACCCGCCGGCGCTGTTACTGCCGGGTGTTAGCTGCGATTAGCCGCTAACACCCGGCGGCTGTGCGGGGGGGTTGCGGAGCGATCCCCCTGCAAAGCCCCTTAGCGGCCCTGGGACGTACTCATATGCCCAGGGTCGTGAAGGGGTTAATTGGAGCGCAGTTAAAACTGCACCAAAACTGCATTGGTGAAAGCACCCTTAAAACTGCACCAAGACTGTGCTCTGTGAAAGCACCCTTAGTCCAAATCACTGGTCTTCAACTGGTTCTTCATCTGTTGTAAAACGTCAAGCATGTTGGGAGTTATAGTTTTTCATAATAGCTAGTGTATCACAGGTTTAAGATTACTGGACTATAGTGATGATATGGCCCATGTGTGCAATAATGGAACCAAAATTGTGATTAAAAATTGTTGTTGCATTACCAGTAAAGGGAAAGAGTACACAACACTACTAATAACATGACAACTGAAGAGAGAGTTTTATAGATGCAAACTCTCTAACATTGAACATAGTAACTGAAAACATAAAAAGCTATGACCCAAATAGGCCAGTGTGTTTGTCAGTACAGGCAGCAGGTGCCAAACTGCTCCTGTGGATAGTTTATCTTTGTACGTCAGTGTTTGAAATGTGATCTACCGCTACTTCACGCCAGATTTAAAATCCCTCCTTTACCCCTTCTATCCAGCAGTGCCATGATTGCATCATTGCATTCTACAAAGATTCATTTCATTGTCTCGATCCATATAATCCTCTCTAAGCAGCTATTATCTTACAGGGAAGTATCAGAATTATCTGTATAAGTTTGAAAACAATCTTTGGTCATTTACAAATGTTTGCCAAGTCGTGAATGAGCTGATGGTTATCTTTAAAAGTATTTGTTTGCTGCTTATGTAAGTATTTTATGCAGTGTAAAGTATTTGCCCCCTTTAGAGCAATGTTTCTATTCTTGTAGATGAAGCCAAGCTATAAAGTGTAGTGCAATCAATGTAAGATGTTTATACATTGCAAGTTGACTTGGACACACTAAGGGTGACATGTATGAACGGGACTGCATCAGTTTTCTGGCGTGCTTTGAGCCAAAAAAAACTGTCATAGCCCTGTTCGATAGATGTATTATCAGTTATGCACCAAAATCTAGTGCATTGTATCACAGACCTGACACTTTTGAATGTGTTAGTTCTACATTTATAAATGTGTCACAACAAAATGTGGCGCGAAGCAAGTCAGACCAATTTAAAAGTGGTATCTCTGAGCCCAAAGTTGTAGTTGGTGAACTGTAATTGCCAATAGGCAAAAAAAAAAAAAAATCTTTCCAACTAATACAACTAAAGTAATAAAAACTAATTTAAGTTGAACATAAAGCTATATAAAATTAATATAAAAATAAATAATATAAAATTAGGATTTTTATTTTTTAGTAACAGGATGAATTTAAAAGTGGTATGGTTGAGCCCAAAGTTTTTGTAGTTACAAACTGTAGTTACATAGTTACATAGTTTGTAAGGCTAAAAAAAGACAAGACGTCCATCCAGTTCAGCCTATTTTGCTAAAGTGTTGCTAAAGTGTTGATCCAGAAGAAGGCAATTGCAGTTGCCAATAGAAAAAAAAAAACTATTCTTTCCCAACTAGTACACCTAAAATAATTACAACTGATTTATGATAAATATAAAACTATATAAAATTATATAATGTAAAATTTATATAACAATAATATATTAATATAAAATTATATAATATAAAATTCTCAAACCAATACAGTATCTACGATAATTCCCGTTCTCAATCTGGTAATTACGTTGTTATTGTAGTATTATCAGTGATTACCTACATATATCACAGCAGGCTAGAAATAAAATATGTTAGAATAGCATGTCAGTGAATAGAAACTATCCTAGTGATCTTGTTTGGCATACCTCAAGTCCCAGGAGACCTCAGCTACTGCCATATGTAGAATACAGCTTGAGAACAGAAAAATAAAATTTCAACAGTGATCCACATTTGATTAAAATGTGTTTCATTTAATGTAGTAAAAACAAGAAATAAAAAAGTTTTAACAAAAAAGTTCCAAAAAAGTTTAAGCAGCATGCAAAATTCTGACCTACTGACCAAGTGACCTACATTTTGATGAACGGAAATTAATGTATAATATAAAAGTATGAAAAAAAGTAATTTGCAAGATTGTAATTAGAAAAAAATAAAAAAATATAAAAATCTGAATGAATTTGATAACATAATTAATTTTTCATTAGAAATTCAACTCAATGAATTGCTTTAATCTTTATTGAGAACAGAAACTCATGACTATCAATCATACCTTTAAATGCTTCTCTTTCTACTACGTCACAATGTTCTCCTTCCTACACTAGTGTCAATCTTTTGTGTGGCTAGAATGATGCAAGAGATAAATAGCTATTACTGTCAATCATAATTAAGAACTGTAACACTTATATTCATACTGTTACTTCTCTTTTCTACAGAGACTAGTGCAATTCATTGAGTTGATTTTCTAATGAAAAGTGAATTATGTGAATAACAAAATTGTGTTCTGATTTTTAGATTTTTAATTTTTTTCTAATTAAAATCTTACAAATATATATTTTAATACTTTTAGATTGTAATTAAATTTCCGTTCATCCAAATGTATTTCAGTGGGTCAGAATGTCAGGATTTAGCATGCTGTATACATTTTTTTTATTTTTCGTTTTTACTAAATTAAATGAAAAATTTTAATCAGATGTGGATCACTGTTGAAATTGTTTTTCCTGATCTCTAGCTACGGTAGTAGCTGATTCCCAAGGTCTCCTGGAACTTGATGAGCACCAAACGAGATCATTACTTTAGTGTTATGATTGTGTGATTGACAGCTGCCTTTGCCACTCAGTCTGTGTTTTGTGTGGCTGGATGTCAGAGGACTGGTCCAATCACACTCTGGACCGGGACTCTGACATTCTACTTATAACTCACTTGAGCCCTGGATCTTTGCCTGTGATAGTCTATTTTGGCTTGAGCTGGTGTGCTTTTTTCAACTGTTTCGCTTGGTTTCTGATTCTTGTGCCTTTCCTCCTTACCTTCGTTTTGCTTGACAATTTGGTGCTGCGTTGCTGTCTCAAGCTTTGACCTGCTCTGCCTGTCTTTTGTGTTTGTCTGTCTTGTCTGTTCTGGGTTGCACTTTACCTAGGTTGGGATTATCGGCCAGTTGTCACCAACCACTTAGGGTCGGGTCGGCGAGTAGGCAGGGACAGCCTTGGGGGACCTAATGCCAGGGCGCACTGTCTGTCTGTCTTGGTGTTTGGTTCCTCACATAGTTTCTATGCTATTCTAACAGCTTTTATTTAATTTCTAGCCTGCTGTGATAGGTATGTAATCATTGATAATACTATGCAACTCTATAACTAGAGAACAGGAGTTATCATTGATGCTGTATTGGTTTGAGAATTTTATATTATGTAATTTTATATTTCTTTTATATTATAATATTTTAGATTTATTTTATCTTATATCATTTTATATTAATTGCATGTTATTTATTTTCATATTCATTTTGCATTATTTAATTTGATATAGTTTTATAATTAACAAAACTTAGTTTATATCACTTTAGTGGTGTTTCTTGGAAATAATTGGTATTTTTTTGCCTTTTGACAATAAGTTTGTTTAGCATGGTCCCAATTGTCAGTCAGGAATTCTGTTAAATCTATACACATTTTTGGAGCATGGCTTGTGCCACTAACAATGCGTTACATTAATGCTGTGCACCACTTATGATGCGGCACATTTATGAACCTCTGTATGACAGGTTCATATATACTGTCACATTTTACGCTCCTCTAAAGTGATTTAGAGGAGCGTAAAACAGTCAGCGCCATGTTTCATACATGTTGTCCTATGTGTTTTGATATCTCCTTGACAAATGATATCTGCATGCATTAAGGGCGACATGTATGGACGGGGCTGCGCCAGATATCTGGCGTCTTTTTCAGCCCGATATCAGCCGCATCCAAAAAAGTAGTGTCGCTCAGATCCTAAACGGATCCAACACGTATCCAACACTCAGCTGTATTGTTGGATTTGTGTTGGCTGCAGCAGGATCGCATAGTTTATAATAGGGCTTCTGCTGCGTCTTTCGGACCAAGAATTGACATGTCAGTTCTTGGAATGGATCCGAAAGACGCAATGAGACACGTATCGGCGATCACTCGTGTGAACGCCGATGCGTGTTTCTCATTACAAGCAATGTAAATCACAATGCTATTTGTTAGCTGCGTGTTTGGGTCTGTTTGGGTTCCGACAGACGGATCCAAACACGCAGCTAAAAGCATATGTTACACGACGTAAAATACGTCGTGTGAACATACCCTAAGGGTTTTGAATGTTGACCCAGTCTGTTGCAACTTAGGATGACATGCAAAATGTTTCTTTTTTATGGCAGATTGGTTCCTGCCTTTTGTTTTTCACATTTCTCTGGATCAATAGGAGTGATAACATTCTGAAGTTACCTAGAGGATATATGTCTTTTTCCAACAAAACTATGTAAATTTTGTTAATATGTCCCAATCATCATACTGCTAAATAGTTCCCGATATTTATACAAAATGTAATATTTGGCAGATTGAATTCACAAAACTACCTTTTTTATGCATAACTAAATTGTGTATAGACAATTGACACTCCCCACAATATACATGCATAAAGTAAATGCCCTTTTCCACTTTTAACTGGTTGCTCCACGGTGCCTATAATCTGCCGTCAGTCTCTCATATTACTGTTGAGGAATTTTAATCCACTACAGAACCTCTTTCAGATACACTCACAGGTTTAAAGTCTTGTCACAGCATGTTGGGTTCAAGTCAGGACTTTGACTAGATCAATCCAAAAGTTTAAGGGCTTGTTCCCATGGCATGGTTTATTGGTTGGTTTTTCAGATGGTTTGCGGTTTTAGAAACTATCTGAAAACCGACATGCAATGCTCCCCATAGACTTTAATAGAAAATCCATTCAGCAGTCCCCACTGCACAGATTTTCTGCCAGAGGGTTTTTCACACTGTCGGTGGTCCGAAAAACTTAGAACTGTTCATTCATTCAGTTTCCAGACAGAAAATTAACTTTGAAGTCAATGGGAACTGAGCAGAAAATGGGTGAAGGTTTTTTTGCGCTTTTTTGCAGTTTTTGGAAGTTTCTTTAGGGAAAATAAACTGTATATGCACTCAGTCCAAAAACTGCTCAAAAACCTAGACAAAATCAGTGACAAAACCGGTTTTGTGTCAAAAAACATCCAAAAACTGGTTGGGATGGACAGTTCTGCTGAGGTCAAAACCGAGTAGATTTTGTCCTTTGCCGTGGAAATGCACCTTAAGGCATGCCCCCACAGCAGGTTTTTCAGTCGGTATTACAGACAGTTTTCGGATTTGAAAACTGTCTTTAAACCGATTGTCAACCTTTTTCATTTATTTAAAAAATCCGTGCAGCATTTTAACCTGCCATATGGACACATCCTTAGGGTGCGTTCAAATGGCAAAGACCAAATACTGGTTGGATTTTCTGACCAGTATTTTGTCTTTTTTGGGCACATAGGGGCACGGCTTTTGTCCGCAGTTTGTGGATTCAAGTCATCCCCCTTCACACCAACATGTTCATGTTCTGCCCTAAAACCAGGCAGAAGAAGGAACATGTTCCAAGTTTTTCATTACGCCGGAGGTGTCAAAAGCCGTCCTGCGGAAAATCCGTTCAATGGAGACTACTGCACATATTTTGTATTAAGGTCTATGGGGGAGTGTTGCTTGTTAGTTTCTAAAATCACAAACCGTCTGAAAAACCAACCAATAACTCTTGCCGTGGGGACAAGCCCTAATTCTGTTTCTTCTCAGATTTTGAGTTGATTTGGTGTTTAGGATCATTGTCTTGATGCATATTATAACTAACAAGTGTCTAGTACAGTGCAGAGTTCAAGATCCCTTCAATAACAGCAAGCTACCTAGATCCCAAAGCAGCAAAGAATATTTGAACTGACACAGTTCCCGAGTTTTCTGGGCATAGGTTTGATGTTCTCACAAAATACAAGCCTATTTTCATCTACATGAGGAGCATTGCTGTTGCTATTAGATAGCAGTGATTTTAGTTTTCCTGCTTCTTAAAAAAAGAAAAAGTGTCCATTTCTGATATGTCTGTTTTAGCATATACTTGTGTACCCCAATCAATAACAATTCTGGAGGATCTCTCTTTAGATTTCTATGTTGTGTGGTTCCTTTGTTTTAGGTTCCTCCCAGATGTTCATTATTACCAATCTGTCAGATGGGTGTTGCCAATTGAGGGTGTGTCCTCAATTGGTAACACCCTTTGAAAACTTGAATGGATTGATTCAGTAATACATTACTAGAAGGAATAAGGGTATGTTTATATGACATATTTGCGGCGTACTTCAGCTTGTAATTGTGCTGCAATGTGCCAGAAGTATGTCCCCAGAAGTACGGTAAAATCTTAGCACTCATTGAGTGCTATGTTAAACCTGTGTATTCCCCGTAAAAAAATTGACATGTCACTTCTTTCGGGCAATTGCGCATGGGGAGAAAGCAGAACTAATAGGAGGCAGGACTGATGCACTGAGCAGCACATACTTTCAACAGCAGGCCTATTGATGCATGCACAGGTACGTACCACAATAAACCGTGTGAACATACCCTAGCAGTGAAACAGCACCACACAGAGTCATACGAGAAGATGTTCCAGAATTGTCATTTACAGTATTTACTAAAATAGACATGTCAGGAGATGTCACAGGTCCTCTTTAAGAAATGACAGGCTCTTATCTAGCCATTTTCAAGCACTTTCTTATTTTGGAGTCATGAATACTAAATTTACTTGAGGTTAGAGGGGCCTGCAACATTTTTGTATGTTCTACAGAGATATTCTGTGATTTTTCAGGTGAATTGTGGCAGTGTCCTTATTTTTGCCACTTCTACTTGCAGCCTATGACTCCTACTATTGTTCAATGAAGTCCCAGAACCTTTAAAATGAAGACCCTTTCCAGACATGTTTGTTCAATCTCTTTGGACCTGAAAAAACAAGCAGTTCATGCACAAAATCTTCATTCAAACAAAATATCCACCATCAATGGAGATTTCTAATACAATCAGATGTTTGTTAAATCATATAAAAAGTCCAAATTACGTAGCTCAAGAGCAAGCTTAGTCATTTCAGACGGAAGTCCTTACTCATGGCCTTACTCGTGATTACTCACGTACAAAATCAACTAATATGTCTGGATGAAAGGATTTCTGGTAAGTAAAGCAGCTAAAAGTACTTGAATGTGAAAGACAGATGTGAAGTTATAGAAATTATGTAGTACCAATTATTATGATTGGATATATTTGGTCCCCAATAAACTACAGTATACGTTTTACAATGTGTGTTTAGTGTCACCCTTTGTTTAATAATACATGTGTTGGTGTGGTGCAACTTTTCTTTCATTACGACTGAGGGAAGAAACTACTGCATAAATGCGGTACATACAGGAGATATGCTATAATACTTTAAGCTAATATGTACACATTACCAAATAAGATATGATATTAGCAAAGGAGAGTTTATTTCATCTTGCTATTGATAACCTCCACTTTTTAATAAAGCAGTGAAACAGATATTTCATCACAGTCCACTGTATTGATTGGATTGTTGAAGAAAGGTGAGAAAACATAAACATACCGTAATTGTAAGCTTCCGAGCCCCAATGCAAAATGTGTGACAGGACCCCATTTGTTACAGTGGTGTCTTTTTAGGTGGCAGAGGGGCCTTTGGGGTCCTCGTACCTAGGCCCCTGTTATGTCTGCCTCCCTATGGTCATCACAGAGGGACATCTGTATTATATTTGGCACGCTAACCATATTTGGCTCCACACTAAGGTAACTTTGTATATTTTTACCCACTGAGGAATTTGGCAACTGCCAAAGGAAACACATCTGGGCATTTTTTTATTATACTTTCTTGAATAATATATGGTCACCTGAATTTTGTAAACAGAAGTAGGGACTCCAGCTCAGGAGTTTAGCAATGCGGGACCGTTCTTTTTAGGGTGCTGATCCTACAAGAGCTCTCTAATAGGGTTATTTAGACAGTAAGGGAACACTAGGTTTTTTTGTTTATCCCTTTTGTGTCCTGGTTATCTCTTTCTGAATCTATATTTTTCCCTTTGTTTGGGACTATTGTCCAAGTGACCAGCAATCATCGTGGGAGGTGCGTTAAGTCCCTCTGTTTGACTTCATTATTATTGTTGGTTAAGGATTTTAATGCATATTTATTAAAAGTTATTTTTTATTGAAATATTTTTCCTGTTATTTATCTCCCTACAGTTAAGAACCAAGGGAAGGGATGTCAGGTCAGAAGGAAGAAGCTATAAACACAGTGGAGGTTATCCTTGAATGGCTGAGGATGAACTGAACGAATGGTGTTCGGTACTCCTGCCAGAATGATAATCTAGGGAAACTGATCCTACATCACAAACCATGGATAACTATTCTTTATATTTCATTTTGTTTTGACAGTTTTACAGCATCTTTTCCTGAGGTCAAGTCATTTGCATATGGTAGATCGTATTACCCTCTATAACCTTTGTGCATATTTTTTCTTTGAACTGATAAAAACTAAGTGGAAAACACGCAAAATACAACCAGTTCTCTGAGCCCTTTCTCCAATGTGTTGTAGAACGTACCTCAAATTGTATATTTCTTTTTACTTTGCTGAATTTTTTTCTAACCACATCTTTCATTTAATTAAAAATAAATGTTGAGAACAGTTGCATCTTCTGTAGTAAATAATTGGCTTCACTAATGAATCTTTATCCTTTTAATAAACAAAATCAGGAAAACTAAGAGAAGAATGTTCTTACCTGTCACCATACAGATAAACTTTACATCTGATCCCTCTGACACAGCCCTGGGTTTCAGTGTTGTCTCAAAACATGGTTGTGTCTCTTCGGTCAGTTGGGATATTATACTGCAGAATGTTGTTCTGATAACAAGAAATGCATATATCAAAACCAAAAATCTTATAATACTGCAGGAATAACATTCATATAATCAGAACCATATCTACCAGCACACAGGGGTGTAACCACTTCGGGTACCAGCTCTACCAATGAAAGGTGGTAAGCACAACTACTTGATACTGCTGTTCAGCTGCCTGTCCCTAGGTGTAGACCAGCTGTCAATCAGCATAATGACTAGTTTACTTAACCTCCTGGCTCCGAGGTGAACACAATATCCTGAATGGTATCAGGGAATGGTGTCAGGAGTAGGACCCATTACATCGATTCCCAAAGCTAATCTGGAGCCAGGAGATGAAGTACATACAATCATCTGGGGTGGAGACTGATTCTTTTCCCCTGGTCTAGAGGTTGAAAAATATAGAGTAGCTGATCTGTGGTCAGAGTGTTGTGTGGAGTGGTGTACACAAAGGACTCAGTACCCAGAGGTGCTTGGAGCTGAAGAGAGTATGTGTATGCAGGGATCTAGTCTGGGGTCTTATTTTAAGGGGTATGAACTGGAGTCTGATTAAGTTTTGGATCTGAATAATTGTAGGGGCTATCTAAGGTTTAATTTACTTAGAGGGTCTTATTAATTTAGAGGGTTTGGTCTAGAGTCTTAATTAATTAAAGGGGTCTGATTTAATTTTGAGGTCTGGACTGTGGTCTGAATTTGTGTTGCTATAGAGTATAGGGTGCAGGCACGGGCGTCAAATTGGTCTGGGTCAGCAGGTCTTGCATATGTTCATACATCAGACTGAGGCGACACCTCAGAGTTCTTCCAAGGATTTTTTACTTAACAGAGGTGGTTTTTCACTTCTGATTTGGACGCGGGTTAGCCCAATATCAATCTGCTAATAGGATAATAGGCCGACAAGGAACAATTCAAAAGAATAAACATGCTCATTCTTTTTTTTTTTCTTTTTGCACCATGGATCTGAAATACGTGGTATGCAATATCCGCACTGTAATTCACTGTGTGAACTACCATGCTGACTAGTCCTTAAAACGAATGGTCAACAGATTACACGAGGAACTTAATGAGGAATCCAGCACAGAATCTGCATTGAAATCCACCCTGTGAACATACCCTTTGACTTTTTTGGAAACTTTTGAAAATATATATGTGAATTATAGTCATTTGGAAAAACCTCTAATTTACCATATTTCTGATCTTTTTAGTTGACAGCTGAAAGAAAACCCGCCACAAGATTTTAGGCCCCTTAACTGCCATCAACCTGTTTTACCTGATGGCAAAAGAATTGAGCTTACCCGGACTTAAACTCTGAATTACCCCAGTTATTTAATAACATTAACTACTCTGTTAGGAAGAGTCTTTCTTCTTCTAGTTTTGCCCAGCACCTTATGATTATTTAGCTGTATTAAGCTACAGATGTGTACATCCTATGAATATAATTTAACTCAACGTACTCACTGCTTGCATCAGATGTTGTCAGAGCTGGCCTGAGGGAGATCAATCAAGCCAGAAAGATCGGGTTTAGGGACAGACCAGCATGACTCCTTAAAAGAGCGGCATCACCCCATGAATCTTTACAGGTATTTTGCATGCTTTCTTAAAACAACTTTCAGCTTAGTTGTTGCAGCATCAAACGATATAATATATTATCCTAATTCCCAAGCACATAAGATATTGTTGGAAGCTCAGGGGCAGAACATGTTGTGATAATTTGCTTTTGAAAAGCAGTTGTCAGAACTGTAATATAAATGACCAATTCTAAGGATAAGCCATCAATATAAAATTGTTGGGGGTCCAGCTCCAAGCATTCCTGATCATTATTTGTCTGAAAGGTCCCTTTTAATGTTTACCATGCACAGGTCTGTAGCCGATTCTGGCACTGCAGCTCACTGAAGCTCAGTCTAATTGAAATGAATGGGACTTACCTGCAATACCAGCACACCCACTATCAAAAATATGGAGCTGTGCTTGAAAATCAGTGGAGGAAGACCACAGCCCTTTTAATGAACATTGGTGCTGGACATCACATGGCTACTAATATGTTATTGATGGCCTGTATTAAAGGGTTATTTCATTGATTTGCTTTAACCCCTTAAACCACCACAGTCAAAATAACATGGCTCTTCGTTTTTTCCCTCCTCGCCTTCCCAAAGCCATAACTTTTTTATTTTTTCACCTACGTAGACATATGAGGGCTTTTATATTGCGGGACAAGATGTACATTCTAACTGTGTCATTCATCATACCGTAGAATATACTGGGAAAACGCAAAAAAATTCCAAGTGGGGCAAAATGTGAAAAAACATAATTGCGCCATGTTTGTGGGAGTTTTGTTTTTATGGCGTTCAATATTCAGTAAAAATTATGTGTTATCTATATTCTATAAGTTGATACCAATCCGGCAATGCCAAACACGTACGATTTTCATTATGATTTGGTACCAAACATTTTTCTATTTTTTAAATTTGCGTGGCACAGCCATTTCCTGCGACCAATAACTTTTTTGTACTAACATCTACGGACTTGAGTGAGGGTGCATTTTTATTGGTTGAAGTTTACTTTTTATTGCTACCAGTTTGGAATACCTGGGACTTTTTTGATTTATTCAAATTTTTAGGGGACTTTAAATGATTTAAAAAACCACAATTTTGGCATTTGGAATTTTTTTCTTCTACGTTGTTCAGAGTATAGGATAAGTTATGTTAGATTTTAATACCAAATACGTGTAACTTTTTTATTATTTACATTTTTTTATTTGTAAAATGTCAAAAGGGAAGGGGGTTTACATTAACTTTGAGTCTTCCGAGGGTGCTTCACCACTAGGGGGCGCAATCATTTATACAACCTAATGCATTGTATAGGCAATGCATTAGGGCATACAAAGATGGCTGTTTTACTACTTCCTGCCTGGGGCAGTTTCCCATTGGTTTAGATGCCATCTCAGCTGCGGCATCTAAGGGGTTAAGCAATGTGGGATGGTGCCGGTGTCCTCCCGCGCTATAACCACCGACTGTTAGCGGCAATTAGCAGCTAACACCCCGCGGTTATGTAGCAGGATCGTGCTACACAGCCCCTTACCGGCACTTGGACGTACGCATAAGTCCAGGTGGGTTAAGGGGTTAAACATGTAGGCAGAGGAAAATAGAGACTATTACCAAATAGAGAGCTGGAGCGGTTCTTATACCCCGATTGTGTACACAAGCTTCTCTAAGTTACCGTCCACCTTTCTCTGCTCTAGAGCCTTGGCCAGGATGAAGATGTCACAAGAACTTGTTTATCTTTTGTACTGACAAACTTTAACCCACTAGAGGTCTGTAGTCTTCTGCCATGCTGTTGAGACCTCTTCATCACCAATGATCAGCTAGGAATAGCAGAGCTGACATACCAATCACTGTTGTAGAAGCACCCACAGGCTGACCAGGAAGCGGGAGCCTTAAGCTAGTCATAAAGAGCAGGCTCTGTGAAACAGCATGGTAAGAACACCGCATTATGGATAAGCCATCAATATTGACACCCAGGGAAACACCTTTATTACCCATATTTTATCAATAATCTCTGAACATCCATGATAAAACACTAAGGGCCACATGTATGAACACTGTTTAGGTCTAATAATCACTTTTTTGCCCATTGTAACCTATTGGCAAAAAAGTGAGTTTTAGACCTAAACAGTTTTCATACATGTGGCCCTTAGTTTTTTGTATGACTTACAAAAGTTGCACAGTCTGACACTGTCCAATCAGTGCTGACAGATTCAGTGTGTGCAGTGACACATCCCCAATTGGTAACACCCCTTTGACTGATTCAGTAATACATCCCTAGAAGGACTTATCAAGGAACAGCACAACCCAGAGTTACAAGAGAGTATGCTGCAGAATTGTTATTTCACAAGAAAAACAAGGATTTACTAAAATAGATTTACTAAAATAGACATCAATGTCAATGTCAGATGTCAAATGATTTTATAGGTCCTCTTTAAGGTAATTGCACTCTGCCTTTTTACACCTTCTAATGCTGGGGCACTACATAGAAATTGCATGTGAATCTTTGTCTTGGCAGGACAGATCTCCTTTAGGAGACGGAGTCAGGTACTAGATATAGATCTGTAATCACTTAGCATATACTTATCTAAGTAAACATACCTTTTTTTTTTTTTTTTTGTGGAGAATGCAAGTATTAAATAAAAGAGACATATCAGGATTTATAACAGGTCAGGCTTAAATACCAAAGTATGACACTAGTGTGATATTGTTACTTCAGATTCTAGACATTCCCATAGATTTGATCAACTTTAACTTATATAAAATGTACTATACAAAGCATTACGCAAAAGTGTTACCTTGCAGGTGTGTATTGAGAGTACCGACTGACACTGGATCGGCTGCAGCAAGCGAAAACCGGCACATTTAGGAGACATTCAAGCAAAGAAGCATTAGTGGATGAATAACAATGATATGAAGGCAATTTAGTAAATTAGACATTGCTGGCTCAAAAGCATAAATTATAGAATGTACATTTTAGATATGGCATCATATGAAATTTTATCAGGTCTTTATTGCTGGAGAAAAAGCAATCCAGTACATGAACAGAGAGATATGCACAATTTGTCTCCATATTCTTCTGAAGGACCTAGAGAATAACAGTGGAAAACGTAAAGAAGGTGGCCCATAAGGATTCGCCAATGGTACATTAATTAAATGGAATCCTATCGCTGGGATCCCTAGCAAACATTTATTTGTGGTAAAACCTGCAATAAATGTTAAGTTCTCCTGCGGCACCAGAAAGTGAAGGATTAGGAAGCGTCCCCGCGACGTTATGCAAATACCGTCCGGATTCTGAGAAAGAATCCGGCCGTTATTTTGACATCGTTTCTATGGTTTTGGGAGAGGCTTCTGTCCGCAATTTGCGGATTCGCCTGTCCCCTTCAACCACTGACATGTTCATGTTCTGCCCGAAAACCAGCCGGAACAATGAACATGTTCTAAGTTTTTCAGACCGGCGGCGGTGTAAAGAAACGTCCAGCGGAAAGTCCGTTCAGTGGGGACTGCTGCACGGATTTTCAGTTTAAAAGGTTGACAGTTGGTTTACAGACGGCCTTCAAATCCAATCAAAAATCCTACCCTTATCGTGCCAGAATTCACTATGTCAAAAACAGCTGTATTTTAACTAGAAAGTGATGAATTGATAGCTTAGTACATTGAATATCTGCAATAGCTGTTGCAATGAATTTATCTACAAAAAGGAATTTTTGATGTAAAAGAAAAATGAATCTACCCAATGCCAGCTGTATGCAGACTGTTTTCAATATAATGAATAACTGTACAGTAATCCAAGCCCAGGGGCATTTGCCCTGTGGAAGTCTTTTAAAAATATACAATTTTAGTCCATACTTGCTATTTTACCTGGCGAATAATTGTGATGTTTTCCACTAATTAGGCATATGTCTGCCTGCTATTCCTCCTGACTCCCCCATACACATGCACACTCAGCTCAGTTGAGCGTTCATGTGTTTTTAATGTAGAGGATGCTGTTGCTGACATAATCTGTCAAGGAAGATTCGAGGGGGCCCCCATACACATAAGCCAGTTGGCCATTTGTTGTCTTGTTTCTATGAGGGTCTTTACAGACAGAGAGGGAAAAGAAAAAAACTACTGTCTACTCTTTACTGTAATCCACTAGACAGTTTATTGTGTACCAAGGAAATTTTCGAACATTTAGGGCATGTCCCCACAGCATGGGTTTGCAGACTTTTTTTCAGACAGTTTGCGGTTTTGCAAACGGTCTGAAAAAGCGGCCGCAAACTAACACAACGGGCTTCTATGGAGAACCCGTGCAGCAGTCCCCACCGGCCGCCCTAAAAAAATTCTACTTGCACTTTCTTCCGTCGGGTTTCCGGCCGGAATTTATGTGGATGTGATTGCGACGGGGGCGGGCTTTTCTCGGCTCATCGTGGAGAAAAGCCACCCCCCCGCGACCGTGTGCACCGCACACAAACCGGACAAATACCGGTCGGATAAACCGACTCGTATTTGTCCATTGCCGTGTAAACGGCCCTTTACAGAGATCCAGGGAAAGTGGAATTATACACTGGTGAATAGTGAAGAAGATACATTCTCCACTAATATCATATCTTATAAAGGCGCATATATTTACACATTCTACTGAAAAAATATACAGCATATGTAACGTAGTAGACCTTAAATCAAGCAATGTCTATCAACAGATTGCCATTGAGCATTCATACCAATGTAGTAGTGACAGAAAGTAGAATAACATTCTCACTTCATCACTACGATTTATGTTAAACAGCTCTGAGGTCCAAAGATGAGAATATGGAAGAGGTAAGAGAAGATGCTAACCTGGAAAATAGGACCTATTGCAATAAGAGTGAAGGATGGAGGGATTCTCCAGAGCTTGGACTAAATTTGAAGTGTAACTTACCCTTTTAGTTGGCACTGCAGCAAGTTTGTTCTTTTCCCTTTTAGCTGCCAGACCTAACAGCACATTTGCTATTTCTAAATCTATCACCACAACTAACCAAAGACACTTTACCATAATAGCTTTTAAAAAATGTTTTATATTGACTTGAACCACTCAATAGATGATTGAGTTAGGTTAGTAAAAATGAACCATTAGAAGATTACAAGATCTGTATAACACATGCAAAAGTCTTTTTATCCCTGTTCATGAGGACAAGGAAATATTTCACAGCAAGCACTGTACACATTGACAGTCCATCTCGTGAAGAGACATATCTTCTATCTTCTAGACCAGAAGCAGTTGTTCCCATATGACAGTCAATAGATACCGGTATATGTAACCTGTTAATTACTATAATCAACACAGCTCAGAATGCCCCTCTAAATATAGGGACTGGATTATGATTACTAAGAACTGCTATTACTACAAGACAATTACAGTTATTGTTCACATAAAATGTATATACAGTGAAGAAAATAATTATTTGATCCCTTGTTGATTTTGTAAGTTTGCCCACTGAAAAAGACATGAACTGTCTATAATTTTAAGGGTAGGTTAATTTTAACATTGAGAGATAGAATATCCAAAATAAAATCCAGAAAATCACATTGTATAATTTATATAAATGTATTTGTGTTTTGCTGAGAGAAATAAGTATTTGATCCCCTACCAACCATTAAGAGTTCTGGCTCCTACAGACCAGTTAGATGCTCCTAATCAACTCGTTACCTTAATCCCATAGAAAACGTATGGAGGGAGTTGAAGCTCTGAGTTGACAAGTGACAGCCTCAAAATCTTAATGATTTGGAGATGATCTGCAAAGAGGAGTGGACCAAAATTCCTCCTGACATGTGCGCAAACCTGATCATCAACTACAAAAAACGTCTGACTGCTGTGCTTACCAACAAGGGTTTTGCCACCAAGTATTAAATCTTGTTTGCCAGAGGGATCAAATACTTATTTCTCACTGCAAAATGCAAATAAATGTATTTAATTTATACAATGTGATTTTCTGGATTTTGTTTTTGATATTCTATTTCTGAATGTTAAAATTAACCTCCCCTTAAAATTATAGACTGTTCATGTCTTTGTCAATGGGCAAACTTACACAATCAGCAAGGGATCAAATAATTATTTCTTTCAATGTACATATATCTCTGTATGTTTGTGTATGTGTTCATTTGTGCCTCATTCAACTTTTGGAATTCTTTTTAGTTCACAAAAAGCTTGTGAAAAGCTTCCAATCTTGGTTATGAATTCAATTAAATTAAACATAGCTTTAATAGAAATTTGACTTATTGATGCCCTTACAGTGCTCATTCCAGCTTTCATCCTAATATATGGATCAATAACAGATGCGCAATACAGACAATCTTTTTACAATGTGTTCCATTTTGGGTTCCATATTTTATCTGATGTTCCTTATTTTTTTATAAATTGCAAATTTTTCTTTGGTTTTTGTGAAGGGATTACATTTTTTTGCTGTGTTGATAATACTACTAAAAAAACTAATGTGAAAAAAATTGAACAAATATGGATATCTAAACTACACATAAATGGAACGTGTTTTAAAATTCAGCCAATTGACTTGTGGGCTAAAAACTGTACCAATATGGATTTGTTGGAACAAGCTGCGTATTGAAAAAAAAGTTTTGCACATAAAAGCTCATGACTAAAAGACAGAAATGAGACTAAAACCATTTGAATGAATCAGCAAAGAGATTTGATGTTAATCCGATATACAAAAGGGTGAATTAGCCTTCATACTAGTACAACTAATGTTCAATCCCACACATGCTAAGCAGGAAAAGCAGAAAAGAAAGCACTTACTGGTTCTCTGGAGTCATAGCATGTATCAAATGATCTTTGTCAGTGGTGCTTTATGTTTTATGTAGATAAAGTTTGAAAGGATTTTCAGAGACTGTAATATTGATGGCTTATCTGTTAAATTGATTGGATCTGAGCTGCTGTGCTAGACAAAACCATAATTAAAGGTATGGTGTTGTGTTAGAGTAAAAAATGTAGGGGAAGCTGTGTTTGTTGAAGTGCAACAGTTTCCTGATTTATCTGATCAGTAGTGGTGCATGGAGTTGGAACCCCATTAACTAGATATTTTTGACCTCTCCTACAGATAAACTATCAACATTGAAGTCTCGGAAAAGCCTTACAAAACCTTTAAAACTTAGCCTCAATGCATCACCATTTTTACAGTTTTTAAGATGTTTGATCTTAGGCCAGGGGTGTCAAACTGCGGCCCTCCAGCTGTTGGGAAACTACAACTCCCATGATGCCCATGGTTATAGATTATACAAATGCATGATGGGTGTTGTAGTTTCCCAACAGCTGGAGGGGGGCAGTTTGACACCTGTGTCTTAGGCAATAAACAAAACACTCTTGTTTGTTTCCAATGGCTGAAGACTGGTACAGACCTAATTTTCTTGGGAGTGAGCTACTACAATATTCACTAAACAAAGCTGAATAAATTTACTCACCTGTTCTCGGGCCTCACATTGAGCAGGTAGCTTCGGCTGTCTGCCCGGGGAGTATAGACTGAACCATTACTGTCTTCACTGTCACTTGTATTCCCGTTACTACTTCCATGGGAGTCATAGTATCTTCCATTCCCAGAGGGGGCGCGGTTCATCGGTCTCCTTGTGCCCATCATGAATATTTCCTTTTCTCTGCCAGTTAAAATAGCAACCTGCAACCTCCAAGAAATGGGGTTCACAACTTCCTCTGGAGACTAGAACCTGAGGAGAGAGTAACGTGTTACTGTAACATGTTTCCAATGTTCAGCTTAAGAATTTCCCCACTGGTTGTGGTACCAAAAGTACATAAAAGGGTTATTAGACCAGTTTCTGATGAAATGTGCCATTCTGTTTACCCAACCTCTTTAGATGGCCATATGCTAGCCATGAAGCTCCAATTTTAACCATTTCCTGCTGTTGGAGTGATTTCTTAACACATGTAAGATATAACATATATGTGATAGGCCCGGACTGAAGTTATATATCTGTTCAAAGTTGACGATCTATGGTTCTTTTTTCATTCACTGTCATGTGTTGTGTTTTGAAAGTCATGCATTTCACCAATGGAAGCACAGACTGAGCCGTAAATGAAAGTACAAATCTATCGTAAAAGTCAGAGGAAGTCATAGACAAATGATTATCTGAAATCATATTGTTAAGGGTGCACAGGAGGAGGTAGCTTGTGATGGTTGCAGGCCCCAGGTGCCAGCCAGATAGATACACCTGGGTCGCAGGTGTGCGTGGATGCCAAACCTACCAGTGTCATATTGTAGGGAGGTATAGTGCACCAGCGCAGGAAGAACCACAGAGACTCTCAGCTTGGGATCTGCAGGCTTTACTCCCAGGTGGTCTTAACAGGTTACAGAAGCAGCACACAATTTCAGACAATTTCACTGCATTGTTTTCACACTTCTATGCCTTAATTCAATTGCCTAACACTTTTCCAGACAATTCCTTAGGCTGTTTATTCCTGCCTCTCTCTCTCCCACAGCTCTGTGCCTACAGGGCAGTGATTCTGTGTAAGGACTGGTGTTGTCACTTAGTATGCTACCTGGACTGGTTACTCAGACCTATGTGTCCTTCATTATGCTCTTTCTCTCTCCCAGTCCAATTCCCCCAGGCTGTCCTAAACTTTTTCACTTCTTACTACATTCTCCCGTCTAACTTTCCCTGCTTCTTCCGCTTCTTTCTTCTCCTTCTAGCTACCATGTAGATGGTGTGCCAGTAGCCTGTCCGCATCACTGCCAGCTAGTGGGTCAATGATTCCTAACAATGATACCTGAACAGCAACAAACTTTCTTAACTATCAGCTCCCTCCTACATTAACCAGCAGTCCATGCCTTCTCCACAACTCAGCAATGATTGCCAAAATGCTCCCCCTCCCCCCTCTGTCTTGCTTAAAGCACATCTTCCTATAATAAAGTACTTATCCAACTTAACTACAGATACGTGTCACCCAGATGTCTGATTTTGGTGAAGTAAGAGTCAGCAGTTTATGACTGTACCCCTGGGTTGCTGTCACCTTGGTAGTTTAGTATGGCTGTTGGTATCGGTCATTCCGGCTGGATCTTTACTGGAGCAGTCTAAGTGCTGGGTGGGATGACTGCTCCCATGTATCCAGGCCAGGGTTACCTGGCCTATTTTAAGCATGCTTAGTCGGTTGAGAAGGGGGCATTGTTTGTTTGGCTGCAAAGAGTGAGTTGGAGCAACAAACTGAGCTGAAGAGAGAGACTCTGTCTTCCTCAGGCTTCAGATAGACAATACACAATAATTTGTGAGTATTATGAGTGATACTGCGTGGTTTCTCTTTATGTTATTTAGTGGCTAGATGGCCTAGGATTTATGTTATTACGTTTTTTTCTCCATTGCTATTGTTCACATGAACTGTGTATATTTATGTGATCTGGTTTATGTTTACTTATGGCTAAATAAATGCCAAATCTGCTAAACAGATGCCGAAAAATGTCTCTCCAATACCTTTGTTCTAATCCCTCAACGGTATATAATGTATATTGTGAGCGGTTGTGTCACGAGTTGCGCCACAGCCCCTGGGTCCCTCCTTGCGCCCGTGGCGAGCGGCGCCGCGGTCCACATGTCGGGCTGCAGGCGCACTCGCTCTTTCGGGCGCAGCTACTTACGCTCCTGCTTCCCCGCGCCTGTCTGCCGCACTCCTTAGGGCGCGCGCCAGCTCTCCCAGATTTAAAGGGCCAGCGCGCTGGTAATTGGCTGTTGCCGGCCGCTGTCCCTATATAATGCTCCACCTTCCGGAAGCACTTTGCCGAATGCATAGGGCCCATAACCTATGCGAGGAAGCCTTTTCTGTGTTCCAGTTGCCGTTTCTGTGTACCAGTCCCTCCGGCTTACGTTCTCCGACCCCGATCCTTCGCTGCCTGCCCTGACCTTCTGGCCCGTCCCCAACTATGAGTTTGCCTGTCGATTTTGCGCCACGCTGGACCTCGGCTACCACCGCAAGCAAGTCACATCAGGGGTAGTGATCTGGTGGAAACCCACCGCAGCAAGTCCATCCCACTTTGCGGCGGGCTCTGGTGAAAACCGGGACCCACTTAGACTCTGCTCCCTGGTGTGGCCCGTACCACCGTTTGCGATGGCCCAGTGGAACCACTACCTTGGTTCATTACAGTTGGATTCGGCCATGGATCCCGCCAAGGTGCCTTTACCCAGCGTGGAGGACCTTACGTCTATCGTGGCTCAGCAGTCCCAGCAGCTGGCGCAACAGGCGCAGCAATTAGTCCAGTTGACCGCCATGATGCAGCAACTTATTGCCGTCTCCTCCCGTGGTTCCTCCTATGCCAGCCACTTCGTCTGCCTCTGTGGGACCTAAGCTCCGTCTGTCGCTACCTACTAAGTTTGACGGAGATCCGAAACTCTGCAGGGGATTTGTTACACAGTGCTCCATGAACGTGGAACTGATGGCCGACCAGTTTCCATCCGAACGGTCAAAGGTAGCATTTGTGGTCAGTTTACTCTCCGGGAAGGCCCTGGCCTGGGCCACACCCCTCTGGGACAGAGGCGACTCTGTGACATCAGATCTGCGGACCTTTTTTAAGGAGTTTCGTTGCGTGTTTCAGGGGCCAGCACGCGCATCCTCTGCGGAAACCGCACTTCTGAACTTGCGCCAAGGTGATTCTACGGTAGGGGACTACGCTCTCCAGTTCCGCACGCTGGCCTCTGAGCTGACCTGGAACGAAGCGGCTTTGTGTGCTACCTTCAAGAAGGGTCTCTCTGGCAGAGTCAAGGATGCACTGGATCCAAGAGACCTCCCGACGTCCTTAAGCGAGCTGATCCATTTGGCCACTCGCATCGACGTGCGCTTTTCCGAGAGACAGGAGGAGCTCTGTAAGGAACGCGACTCGGTTCGGCCTCGCCGGTTCCCTCGCCTGGCTCCGGTGTTCCAGAAGCCTCCTCTGCCACTTCCGCAGCACTCCGGTGAAGAACCTATGCAGATCGACCGCGTCCAGCTTACAGAACAAGAGCGGTCCCGACGTCGCGCTGAGAACCTGTGCCTGTACTGTGCCAGTCCGGAGCATTTCCTGAAGGACTGTCCCCTGCACCCCCGTCCGGGAAACGCGTGGGAGAGGCGTCCCTAGGTGTGAACAGTTCCTCTCCTTTTTGACTATGCCGGTGCTCAAGTTCAAGTCCCTGCCTTCCTTGATTTCGGGTCAGCCGGGAACTTCATGGACGCCGCTTTAGTGTCGAAACTTCGTCTCCCAGTGGTCCGCCTCGAGAAGCCCTTGGTCATCTCATCCGTGAATGGAGAGATCCTGCGTGACATTCGATTCCGCACGGAGCCACTGTCTATGCACGTTGGTGTGCTCCACGGGGAGAAGATCGCATTCTATGTGCTGCCCCGCTCCTCTTCAGCAATCCTGCTAGGACTCCCATGGCTGCAGCGCCACATCCCTATGCTGGACTGGGAAACAGGTGAGTAATGCATTGGGGACAAGACTGCCAAACTCGTCTTGTGGCACCTTGCCCGGTGCTCATCGCTTCTCCACCGACGCCCTCTAAACCCCTGCCGGGTCTGCCTCCGGAATACCAAAATTTTGCGGACGTGTTTTCTGAAAAGCAAGCGGAGACCTCGCCTCCTCATCGTCCCTACGACTGTCCCTTTGACCTGTTGCCTGTCTCGTGTCCTCCCCGAGGCAGGGTTTACCCGCTGTCAGTTCCTGAGACCGAAGCTATGTCGGCTTATATACAAGAGAATCTCAGGAAGGGCTTTATCCGCAATTCTTCTTCGTGGAGAAAAAAGATGGCTCTCTACGTCCCTGCATTGACTATCGCGGACTGAATAAAATAACCGTGAAGAATCGTTACCCGTTACCTCTGATCATGGAGCTCTTCGACCGGCTTCGCGGGGCCAGGATTTTCTCCAAATTGGATCTACGTGGAGCCTAATCCTCATTCGGCAGGGCGACGAGTGGAAGAAGGCGTTTAACACACGTGATGGCCATTTCGAGTATTTGGTTATGCCATTCGGCCTGTGCAATGCCCCGGCAGTCTTTCAGGAGTTTGTGAATGAGATCTTTTGTGACCTCCTTTATTCCTCCATTGTAGTATACCTGGATGATATTCTGGTCTTCTCGCCTGTCCTAAAGTCCCACCATCTCCATGTGCATCAGGTCCTTAGACGCCTCAGAGAGAACCACCTATATGCCAAGTTGGAGAAGTGCCAATTTCATCGGTCCAGCTTGCCCTTCCTCGGGTACATAATCTCTGACAAGGGACTTCAAATGGACCCAGCCAAGCTGTCTGCCGTTCTGCAGTGGCTCCGCCCTTTCGGCCTACGAGCCATTCAACGCTTTTTGGGGTTCGCCAACTACTACTGCCAGTTCATCCCGCCCTTCTCCACGGTGGTAGCCCCTATTGTGGCTCTTACTAAGAAGTCGGACAATCCTAAGCTTTGGCCTCAGGCGGCTGAAGACGCATTCTCCCGGCTCAAGTCGGCATTTGCATTGGCCCCTATCCTGTCCCGTCCGGATATAAAGAAGCCTTTTTTCCTGGAGGTAGATGCCTCTTCCGTGGGAGCAGGGGCGGTGCTCACTCAGCGAGATCCTAAGGGCAAGACCATCACTTGTGGCTTCTTTTCGAAAACTTTCTCTCCAGCCGAGAAGAATTACACGATTGGAGACCGTGAGCTGCTGGCTATTACGGTAGCCTTAGAGGAATGGCGCCATCTTCTGGAGGGAGCATGTCATCTGGTCACTATTTATTTGGACCACAAGTACCTCACGTATCTACAGACAGTCCAACGCCTCAACCCCCGGCAGGCTCGCTGGTCTCTCTTCTTCTTGCGATTCAACTTCGTGATCCATTTCCGTCCCGCTGAAAAGAACATCAAGGCAGATACCCTGTCCCGTGCCTCAGATATTTTTCGTGAGGAATCGCCTCCTTGTCACATCATCCCACTGGATCGTTTAATTTCCATAGCCCCAGTGCATCTCTGACAGGTACCCCCTGGCAAGAGTTTCGTGCGACCTGCGCTTCGCAGGTAAATTGTGAAGTGGGGGCATGGTTCGCGGGTAGCCGGCCATCCTGAAGTAAGAAAGACGGGACAGCTCATAGCCCGCTACTACTGGTGGCCTGACCTCATCAAGGACATCAAGGACTTTGTGCCATCGTGTACTGTTTGTGCCCGCAATAAGATGCCTCACCTTAAGCCTGCGGGTTTGCTTCAACCCTTGCCCATTTCTAATCGCCCATGGTCCCATGTTGCCATGGATTTCATTAGGGATCTTCCATTCATCTGCTGGTAATACTGTCATTTGGGTTGTCGTGGATCGCTTCTCAAAGATGGCGCACTTCGTACCTCTGCCTGGCCTGCCTTCTGCACCTCACACGTCTTTTTTTCCTGCATATTTTTAGATCACATGGTCTCCCTCATCATATTGTTTCTGACCGCGGAGTGCAATTCGTATCAAGATTCTGGCGATCTCTCTGCTCCCAGTTAAAAGTGAATCTGGACTTCTCCTCTGCGTATCATCCTCAGTCTAATGGGCAGGTGGAGAGGGTCAACCAGATCCTGGAGAATTACTTGCGCCATTTCATCTCCGCCCGACAGGACGACTGGTCGAACTTGCTACCCTGGGCGGAGTTCTCCTATAATTCTTTGGATTCTGCCTCAGCTGGTGCCTCTCCATTTTTTGTGGTGTATGGACTTCATCCCCGCCCTCCCCTCCCGCTGGTGTCTGCCTCGGACGTTCCTGCTGTGGACACCCTGGTTCGCGATTTGAGAGCCATCTGGAGTGACACTCAGCGATCTCTGCAACGGTCCTCTGTCCAGACTAAATTCTGGATAAGTACAGGAGACCTCCTCCATCTTTTGCCCCCGGGGATAAAGTCTAGTTATCATCCAAGTACATTCGCCTAAAGATCCCCAGCTACAAGCCAGGCCCCCGGTATCTCGGTCCATTTGTGGTTCTGAAGGGGATCAACCCGGTGGCTTACAAGCTCCAGTTACCTCACTCGATGCGCATCCCGAACTCCTTCCACGTCTCTCTGCTGAAGCCCTTCATCGTGAATAGGTTCTCTCAGAACGTGGCGCCCCTTCTCCTGAGGTCGATACTTCCGACGTCTTCACCGTGAAAGAAATCCTGGCTATGAAGACGATCAGAGGGAAGCGTCACTTTGTCATTGCCTGGAAGGGGTTCGGGCCAGAGGAAAGATCATGGGAACCGGAGGACAACATTGAGTGACCGTAGGCTCTGCAGAGGTTTCTCCAGCCGGATAAGTGGAGACTAAATTTTGGGGGGTTGACTGTCACGAGTTCGCCGCAGCCCCAGTTGAGCTACGGCGCACTTGGCCCCCGGATCTCTCCTTTGTGCTAGGGCACGCCGCCAGCTGTCCCATGTCAGGCCCCGATCCTCCACCCCCCAAGGCTCCCCCCCCTCGCTCCCGGAAACTGTTGACTCATCGGGCGCAGCTACATACCCGGCCACGCTCCTGCTTCCCCGCGCCTTTCTGCCGGCCGGTGCGCGCGCCGCCCTCCTTAGGGCACGCACTCCGGCTCTCCCAGATTCGAATGGCCAACGCGCCGGTAATTGGCTGTTGCCGGCCGCTGACCCTATATAATGCTCCATCTTCCGGAAGCACTTTGCCGAATCCGTAGTGCCCATACCCTATGCGAGGAAGTCTTTTCTGTGTTCCGGTTGCCGTTTCCTTGTACCAGTCCCTCCGGCTTACGTTCTCCGGCCATGATCATTTGCTGCCTGCCCTGACCTTCTGACCCGTCCCCGACTACGAGTTTGCCTGTCGATTTTGCGCTACGCTGCACCTCGGCTACCACTGCAAGCAAGTCACATCAGGGGTAGCGACCTGGTGGAATCCCGCCGCAGCAAGTCCATCCCGCTTTGCGGCAGGTTCTGGTGAAAACCGGGACCCACTTAGACTCCGCTCCCTGGTGTGACCCGTACCACCGTTTGCGGTGGCCAACTGGATCCACTACCTTGGTTCATTACAGGTTGCCACTTTGGCATTACAGCAAAGTTCAACTTTCATGGAGACACAGTTTTGCGGGTCCAAATATGGTTCCTTCCGTGCATTATTGGCACAACAGGCCCTCAAGAAAGCTGAGAAATGTCTCTTACCTCATGTCTTAAGTAAAATTTATTGCCCAATGTATTTGAAAATGTCTTCATTTAACTGTTCTTTATGTTAAAAAACAGACTTTGTAGTGAGAAAACATCTTTAAACTACACAGAATTTGTTTGCAGTCTGTTACTATGGAAACACATAGTTTACAGAGGGGCTGTAGAAACAAAAGTGTAGAAAACTTTTACCTAAGAAATATTTCAAAATTGCCTAATTTAGATTAAGAAAACCAGAAGAAAAAATGTTTGTGAAAAGGCCTTTAACCTCTGCAGTCAGTTTGGGCCCTTTATGACACAGTATCATGTTTCAAATCTGACATGTCACATTATGTTGCAATAACTTTTTAATGCTATCCTATCTATTTGATTTAGATTTTTTTTTCATAATACACTGTATTTTAAGTTTGTGATAAATATTGGTCAATATAGTCTGTGTTTAATTGTGAAAAAAAATAATTGTCATCTTTAAAGTCTAATTTTTTGCTCTCTAAGATAGATAGTCATACCACACAAATACAGTGCCTTGCAAAAGGATTCGGTCCTCTTGAGCTTTTCAACCTTTTGCCACATTTCAGGCTTCAAACAAAGATATAACATTTTTATTTTTTGTGAAGAATTAACAACAATTGGGACACAATTGTGAAGTGGAACGAAATTTATTGGATATTTTAAACTTTTGTAAACAATAAAAAACTGAAAAGTGGGGTGTGCAAAATTATTCGGCCCCCTTAAGTTAATACTTTGTAGCACCACCGTTTGCTGTGATTACAGCTGCAAGTCGCTTGGGGTATGTCTCTATCAGTTTTGCAGATCGGGAGACTGAAATTCTTGCCCATTCTTCCTTAGCTGGAGCTCAGTGAGGTTGGATGGAGAGCGTTTGTGAACAGCAGTTTTCAGCTCTTTCCACAGATTCTCGAGTGGATTCAGGTCTGGACTGTGACTTGGCCATTCTAACACCTGGATACATTTATTTGTGAACCATTCCATTGTAGATTTTGCTTTACATTTGGCATCATTGTCTTGTTGGAAGATAAATCTCCGTCCCAGTCTTAGGTCTTTTGCAGACTCCAACAGGTTTTCTTCCAGAATGGTTCTGTATTTGGCTACATCCATCTTCCCATCAATTTTAACCATCTTTCCTGTCCCTGCTGAAGAAATGCAGGCCCAAACCATGATGCTGCCACCACCATGTTTGACAGTGGGGATGGTGTGTTCAGGGTGATGAGCTGTGTTGCTTTTACGCCAAACATAACATTTTGCATTGTGGCCAAAAAGTTGAATTTTGGTTTCATCTGAGCAGAGCACCTTCTTCCACATGTTTGGTGTCTCCCAGTTGGCTTGTGGCAACCTTTAAACGAGACTTTTTATGGATATCTTTGTGAAATGGCTTTCTTCTTGCCACTCTTCCATAAAGGACAGATTTGTGCAGAGCACAACTGATTGTTGTCCTATGGACAGACTCTCCCACCTCAGCTATAGATCTCTGCAGTTCATCCAAAGTGATCATGGGCCTCTTGGCTGCATCTCTGATCAGTTTTCTACTTGTTTGAGATGAAAGTTTAGAGGGATGGCCGGGTCCTGGTAGATTTGCAGTGGTCTTATACTCCTTCTATTTCAATATGATTGCTTGCACAGTGCAATAAAAAGTATTTAAAAAAAATGTTTTTGCAATTTAAAGATGTTACTTTTTTACTTTTATCTTGACATATGTAAGGTCTCTTTTTCACTAAGATGAGTAGACATTTTTATTAGCACTATTTTGGGTTTTATTTGACATGTTCATTACTTTTTATTCCATTTTTTTGAAGTGAGATGAACAGAAAATGCATTTCTAGCATCTAGTAATATCAATTATGTTTATTTAATTGATAAGCATTTGTAATGGGGAATGGGTACTTTTTACTTTTTTACCTTTAACCCTTTTGTGCCAGTAAGGTTCTATGTAGCGAGATTACCTAGCCCCTAAATGGACTCAAAGTTACAGTTAGAAAAAAAAAATTAACAGTAGAAAAAATATCAGGATTAAATGGCTGAAATCGGAATAATTTTAAATCCCGGCCATTAGAGCAGAACCCTGATCTCATTTACACCTGATGTCCTGTGTGATAGCGCAGACACAGCTTCTGAGCCCACCTGGTCAAAATATACAGTTAATTGTATGTCGCCGAGGGTGTAAATGTGCGTCAAACATGAAAAAGGGTTAATGGGGTTATGCAGGATTAGAAACATGGCTGCTTCCTTCCAAAAACAGCTTCACACCTGTCATGGTTTGTGTGTGGTGTTGCATACATTGAAGTGAACAGGGTTGAGCTATAATACTACACACAGCGTTGAACAGGTGTTGGGTTGTTTTCTTAAGAAAGCAGCCATGTTTTTCTAATCCTGGACAACCTCTTTAAGCTTGACAAGTCCAAATTGACTTAGATAATTTATGGGTTATTATACGAGCAAAACAAAACATTTTAACTTTGTAGATCTATAGTCAGAAAAATATGATACATGATTCATGATACAACATCACTGATAGACGTACCACATTTATCTCTTATAGCATAATACCTAAGAAGTTGCCTTGCATTGCTGTCGGGTGTGTGCTTTCCAAGAACTGTACCAGATTTGAACTCTGGGAAATTTATGTTCTCTGCACCTGTTTCTGCTCTATAAATGGGTGCCCTAATCTGATGCACTGCTTTTGTCGCAGAATTCACTGGTTTGCTACATTGCCTTAGGCCTATAACTTTATACCAGAGATAAAACACCTATATTATACAGCAAAAAATCCTTTTACGTTATATAAGGTAAACTGAAGAATAAAGGAAATGTATTGATAGTCATTTTAATGCAATTAATTGATGTATCGGGCACAGAGTGGGTGTATGTGTTGTTAATGATCATATAAGTCTCAGAACAATGAGTGTTTAACACTCACTCTAAGCCCACCAGTAAAGTTGATTCTTGAGGTCCACCAGTGGAGTTGTTTCTTAGGCCTCGGGGGCACCTGTGGGCCACTCTAAAACTGGGTAAGAATTACAGTATCATTATATCAAAATGTTCCATTAAAGAGAACCTGTCACTTAGATTCTGCCCCTCTTGCTCAGGACAGCACAAGCTAGTGACAGACATGCTGTTTCCAGTGCTGCCTCCCTCATTCTTTAACATACAGTAGATTCAGAGCAACTACTGCTCAAACCTGGCAGTTTGCAGCCTGTTCTAAGAGTCCAAAGAGTCCAGCTTATTCATGAGCAGGTGTTAGCCCCACCCACCAATGACTAGTCCCGCCCACCTGTCATTTATTCTAAGATTTCTACCTATTCAAATTAAAAGGTTGAATCAGCCATGTGTGGGCGGAGCTAGCTGGACTCTTTGCTAGTAGAACAGGCTGCAAACTGCCAGATTTGAGAAGTAAATGCTCTAAGACTGCTATACTTTAAAGAATAAAGGACACAGCGCTGGAAACAGCATGCCTGTCACTAGCTTGTACTGTCCTCAGCAATGGAGGCATAGCCTATGTCCCAGGTTCCCTTTAATGCTCAAACTTGGCAGTTTGCAGCCTGTTCTGCCAGAGAAGAGTCCAACTTATTCATGAACAGGTGTTATCCCTGCCCACCCACAGATAGCTCCACCATCCTGCTGTCTATTCACAGGTTTCTACATATTCACAGTCATAGATTGAATCAGCTGTGGGACGGCAGAGATAACGCCTGCTTATGAATTAGGTGGACTCATCTATGGCAGAACAGTCTGTAAACTGCCAAGTTTGAGCATTAAATGCTCTGAAACTACTATATCTTACCGAATAAGGAACACACCACTGGAGACAATATGTCTGTCACTAGCTTGTGCTTTCCTCAGCAAGGGTAGCATAAGCTATTTGACAGGCTCTCTTTCAAAATGGAAAACATAAATATAAATTATGATTCTGTGCTTAGTTTACAAAAAAGTAACATAAGGTAATATTCGTATTAAAAACATACTACCCTCAAGAATTCAGAAAAATTCAACTTACCCTCTAGAAATGCCCCCTTACATGGCCAGGAATACGTCTGAAACCCCCTCTTTCAGGTGAGATTTTCATAAACCAAGCCCTTTTTGCAATCTGGTTTCTAGAAGAATCAGGAAGTTTGATCAGTATGACTAATTTTTTCGAGAAAAAGACAAAACATGAGCTTTGTGTTCACATCCTAATGGACAGGCTTGGACTGACCCACAAGGAAGTAGGGAGAACCTCATGGTGGACCTCTGGGCATGGTGGGCTCCTGGGGTTGCTTTTCAAGGAGAAAGGCAGAGAAAAAAAGAGGCAGAAAGCAAAATAAGTGGAAGGCGATGTTCACACGGTTTATTTCAGAATGTATTTACGTTGGATTTCCAATCAGTTTGGATTTCCGAAATCAGTTGAAAATCAGTTGCAAATAAGTGTCACTAAGTGTGGAACGTATTTCGCGACAGATTTACAATCCCCATTCATTATATGGGGTGAATCCGTTGTGAAATCTGGCCCAATAATTGACAGGCACATTGTTTTTCCGGCCGTATTGCGGCCGCAAATCTGCGGCGGCAAAACGGCACGGAAATACTTGTCGTCTGAACGACGACACGTATTTCCCATTAAAAGCAATATTAAATTGCCTGCAACTTATTTCAGACTGATTTCGGAACGTATTTACGATTGGAAATCCGACCATAAATACAGTCTGAAATAAGCCGTGTGAACGAGGCCGAAGAGTCATGTGCTATCATGTACAGTAGTTGTAGGGTGGAACCCAAGAATTAACTCAACTGGAAGACCCCAAGCACCTCAGTGTGACACTGAATATAGACACTGGATATGTCAATTTAATACCATGTCATTTCTAGAGTCAACATTTTGATATTATTTTTAGATTTTTACTGTAGACAGGCTCAGTTTCTATACAGAATTCAAAACCCTCTGCTTCTGGCTGCCTGAATCCTCCAATAGTTTTAATGTGTTAAGAAACAAACTTGAGCTATTTCAGAATATAGCATTAATCTTTCTGGGATCCCTACTGATCACGAGTATGTTATATGTTAAAATCAAACCTTGATGGATCGGTTGACAAAGTTTATTTCATTCAAACTCGATCTGGCATCAAACTGCATTCGTTTGCCTCAGTCCTAATAGTAATTTATGGCCCTCATGAAGTGAGAACAGAAATTGGGAGAATTTATTTTAGGAAGCAATTCCAGCTTTACTATTTTCAGTACTGATTAAAAAAATCTTGATTATGATTAGTTGCTATGAGCAACCCCTCTTTTTTTGTTTGCACCATTTTCATTAACCCCTTCACACATTTGGTCGTAATCGTACGTCCAAACAGCATGAAGGGTATATGGAGCGCCTCACGCCACTGGCAGGGTGTAATAGGTAATAAATAAAAAGCCTGATTACAGCAGTACAATAGTACTGCTATATATAGGACAAGCGCCCTAGTGATCATCTATCAAAGGGGGACTAATTACTAAAGTAATTTAAAAAAAGGATTTTAAAAAAACATAAAAAATAATAAATATTAAAAGTACAAAACACCCCTCTTTTGCCGTTTACAAATAAAGAAATTAATTTTTTTTTTAAAGTTTCACATAATTGGTATTGCACCACTTCTATAAGTCTGATCTATTAAAATATAACATAATTTATCCTGTACAGTGAATACCGTAGAAGAAAAAAATTCTCAATGCCAATGTTTTTTTGGTGATTTCACGGCCCAAAAAAATGTGAATAAAAAGTGATCAAAAATTCGCATGCATACCAGAATAATACCAAACAATATTACACTTCAGCCCACAGTCCATAGACTGACAAACAAAAAAGATATTGGTCACAGAAAATAACGCCAGTATTCTGGTGTGCTTTCAGCCCAAAAACTGTTGCAGCCCTTTTCAGTAGGTGTATGAGCAGACACAGTCCAAAATTACGCGCATTGTGCAGCGCCCATGGCAATGTGTAATACGTCCAAAATGTGGGGGTGTTCTGGGGGTGTCGCACGAGAACCGTATGATTCTACACATTTATGACTGTAGAACGGCAAAACTAGGTGCATAACAGTTAGAACAGCCAGACCAAGTTAAAGGTGAACTCCCTTTGCCAGACTTGTCGTATTGGCATTAGACTGCGCCTGTATGTATGACCTACAGAAGAACAGGTCTATATTCTGGCATATTCTACACTACTTTAAAGCTGTTTAAAACTGGCCTCTATGCGCCTAGATCATACATGTCGCCCTTTATCTATCTGGCTTAAAAACGTTTATTTGCACTAAGAGTTTGACGCAAATTATCGGTTTTATAAACAGCCAAAGAAGTGGTATTAGACAGAGATTATTGTTAAACATGTCTAGCAAAGTGCGCCAAATCTATCACTTAGCGTGCCGCACTGCAACATCTCCTGTCTGGTCTAGTTTTAGGACGGTTTCACACATTGGGCCCATTTTATCAAAACCAAGTGTAAAATTGTCATTGTTGCCCATAGCAACCAATCAGAGTACAGCTTTTATTTTTTAAACTGCTATAGAAAAATTAGAGCTGAGCTCTGATTGGTTGCTATGGGTAACACATGCAGTTTTATTGATAGACAGTTTTGACCCACTGTGTATTTTTGAAAAATGCTGCAGCTTGTGTGGAAATTATTTCAGTCTTTTTGAACTCAAACCAGGAGTGAAATTAAAAGGTGTGGGAAACAAAGAAAATAATTTTATTTCTCTAGGTCTACTTCTGACTTTAGGCTAAAAAAAAATTCAAACACCAACTGCAGTAAAAAATAAAAAAAATGTTATGTGTGAAAGCTCCTTTGGCTAGATGCCAACCGCCTGTTGACGTCTGGGCAGTCGACACCTAAGGGTATGCTTACACGCCATTTTGCAGACGTATAGCGGCGCATACTGTGCACGCTGCTATACGCCTGCTGCTTCACAAGTGCGCGTTTGCCAACGTGTACTTCTGAAGTACTCCCACCGACATTCACTTTCCCCCAGCGCATAAACGCTGAGATGAAGCGACAGCAGTTATTCATAGCTCTCAATGAGGGCTATGAATTACTGTTTTTGCGGAGTGTACTTCGGACGTACTGCAGCGCAATTACACACTGAAGTACGCCTCACAAATACGCCATGTGAGCATACCCTAACACTGCACACAAGTTTTAAAGCGTTGGTGCAGCTGTGCAGGCGGAGAGCTGGCTGTGAACAATAGCTGGGCTTTCCACTGAAAAGACAGGGACGATTTATTACCATCCCTGTCTTCTCAATCGCTATTCATACAGTTCTCAATGAGCGCTCTATACATTTGACTGTTTCTGGTGCGGGTGGTCACGTGATCACCGCCGCTCCATAGCTTTGAGAGCTTCGAGACCCAGCTAAGCTCTGCAGTGAATTCAGTTTTTTTTACTGATTTCCCTGTAACTGGGGCTGGTATTTTAGCCCCAGTTACAGGGAAATCAGTAAAAAAAAACTTGTTTTTTTCTGATTTTATAGAGGGCACAATATGTAAAATAAAAAACACAAAAATATAATTTTATTACAATTAATACTAACAGCCTAAACCGCAACTTTTAGCCCAGCCCTGATGACCTTAAAACTTTATATCACTTATATATCAACGTCTGTGATGGAAAAGCGACACAATTACAAAACTTATTTTAGTGCCACTTTAATGGTTAAAAAATTGAAAAACAGACTTTTTTTTAACATTTTCCCTTATACTGTAATATTAAAAAAAAATCTAATGGAAAAATGGCATACAAATAAAACCTAAGGGTGTGTTCACATGGCGTATTGGGGCACGTACTGTGCACACCACAATACGCCGTGTGTTTTAGAAGTACACTCTGCTCAGAAGTGACATGTCCATTCTTTCCCCCGCCATACAATACGCTTGTATTGTACGCCGGGGGAGACCATGCATAATTCATAGTTCTCTATGAGAGCTATGAATTTCCGTAATTGCGGTGCGCATTTGTCCCATATTAAAGCGCAAATGCGTGGCAAAATGCGCACCACAATTAGGCTGTGTGAATATACCCTAGCGTATCACAGAAAAAAGGCGAAATGTTTTAAAAAAATAATTGCGTGTGAGAAAGCATTATAATGTTTAAACCGGCATGTACTATAGATAAGAAAAATGTGCCTGGTAAGGAAGAAGAGGAGGGGTAAGAGGGCCGATCAGGAACTGGTTAAGCTGTCTAAGTTTTAAACAGCAATAATTAATCTGCTCCAATATATTTTTATGGGCTACTGATGTAGTCAGTAGCATGGGTGTCAAACACAAGGCCCGCGGGCCGGTCAAAGCAAGAATATCCAGCCCGCGGCCCCTCACGATCTCTCTGACTTTACAACGGCCGCGTAGAGTGAAAGTCAGCAGCTGCATACTAGCTGTGCACCTGCGCCTACAGGGAGGAGGCAGGATGGATCCTTACCGTCCTCGCCTTCGCCTTCTCCCTTGTATGTACAGCGCTCAGTGAACGCTGTATATAGATGTCAGCCTCACAGGGGGAGTGATGCACGGCTTTCACCATGCCCCCTGCGACGCTGGATCTCCTCGGTTGGCAGCCGCTGCTTCTGCCCCAAGAGATCCCGGAAGCTGTGTGTCGGCATAAGCGGCGTGATGACATCACGCCTCTTACACTGTACACCAGCTCCCGGACCTGGCCGCATGGACCATGTAGAGGTGAGTACCTTTTTTTTAATTTTATATTCATTAGCTGCAGGGGGAACACTACCTGGCTACGGGGGGCAATTTACTGGCTACATGGGACATCTATACATGGGGCATCTACCTGGCTACAGGAGGCATATTGCATGGCTACAGGGGGCTACTACATGGCTAAATGGGGTAATTTACTGGCTACAAGGGGCTACTACCTGGCTACATGGGGCATCTACCTGGCTACAGGAGGCAATTACCTGGCTACAGGGGGCATATTACCTGGCTACAGGGGCTACTACCTGGCTACATTGGGCATGTTACTGGCTACAGAGGGATACTACCTGGCTGCAGGGCGCACATTACTACCTGGCTACAGGGGGCAACTACCTGGCTACAGAGGGTATATTACCTGGCAACAAAGGGCAACTACCTGGCTGCAGGGAGCTACTACCTGGCTACATGGGGCATATTACCCGGCTCCATGGGTCCACTACCTGGCTGCAGGGGGCTACTACCTGGTTACATGGGGCAACTACCTGGCTGCAGGAGGCATATTACTACCTGGCTACATGGGATAAATTACCTGGATACAGGGGGCAGCTGCCTGGTTACAGGGTGCATATAACTACCTGGCTACAGGGGGAAAATAACTACCTGGCTACCAGGGGGAGACTACCAGGGGGCATATAACTACCTGGCTACCAAGGGGCATCTACCTGGCTACAGGGGGCAACAGATTGGCTACATGAGCCTATATAACTACATAATAGGGAGCTATATTTCTACTTATTGGGAGGCCTATATAGCTACCTATCTACTTAATAGGGGAACAAGATACCTACCTATTGGGGGACCTATAGGTCTACCTACTTAATGGGGCGCTATACACCTATCTAATTGAGGACTACCTACCTAGTTTTGGGGTGTAACTACATACTGTCTTAGGGAATTTAATTACTAAATTGGTATACAAAACCAGACTAAAACTTGATGCACAAGTGGGAGCTCCATAGCCATTGGGGGTACTTTTACTGAATGGAGCACAAGGGGGTAATTATTACCATTTGGAGCGCTATAGATGAGGAGTTTGTATAGAGATAGGAATTGGTAGAGAAGTGCTGATGAGGTGAGGAGTCTAAGATGTTTGTTTTGTAAATTCTATTGTGAAGAGCCGTGGCCGGGAGAAGACGTCATGGCAGTCTCGGCTGGATGGAGAAGAGTAAGAGAACAACTCTTCAGAGACATCTCCTGTAAGTCCTTGTATGTAACTTTACTGTAATTGATTATATGTCTGCAGAGCCTCTGTGTGGTCACTGTATGCCGGTAATATTGGTTGTAGTATAATGGCTTATATTCAGTAATGGTATGGTGTGTTATTCAGTCACTTTGTGGTGGTGATATGTGGCGGTATTAATCAGTCACTATGTGGTGGTGGTATATGGTCATGGGGTGGCGGTATTATTTGGTCACTATGTGGTGGTGATATGTGGCAGTATTAGTCAGTCACTATGTGTTAGTGATATGTGGTGTTGGTGTGGCAGTATTATTCAGTCACTATGTGCTGGTGCAATGAGAGCAGAGGCAAGCAGAACAGAGGCAAGAGAGCAGAAGCGTCTTTTAGTAGGTCATGGTGCTTCAGCAGTGCCTTGCATTTTGCGTTTGCAATAAGCATATGACTATGAGTACAGTCAGGGAGCTGTTTTCCTATGGGGGGTATATATACTTACAGGAGACACTTATACCTACCTATCTACAGGGGGCTGTTTACCTACCTATCTACATGCAGATGGCATATATGACTACCTATCTACAGGGAGCTATATATTTACCTACAGGGGGGGCAAAAAGACCTACAGGAGACAGATATACCTGTCATCTACAGGGGGCTTTATTCCCACTTATCTACCTACAAGGGTCATATATACCTGTCTACTTACAGGGCGCAATATATTCTTCCTGGTTGCCCTCAAAGGGCTAATTATAATAGCATTACTGTACAAATGTAACAGTTAAGGAGAAGTTTCAGTTACACAGTTCTAAAATTATGTCGGCCCTTTAAGGTACGCCGTGAGGCCGATGTGACCCCCAGTGAAATGAGTTTGACACCCCTGCTTTACAGAGTAATGTTAAATAAAAAATAGCATTTATTTAAATATATTAAAAAAGACAGAGAAATATCTCAAACACTAGAAAAAACCTGAAAGAGTCCAGAGCTGAGCGAAGATGGTCATAGCACAATGTTACCATAAGGGTGCAATCCCAAGGCAAGGGTTTTCAATTGATTTTACAGACGGTTTTTGGATTTGAAAACCGTCTGTAAGCCGACTATCAACCTTTTACATTGATTTAAATCGAAAATTGGTGCAGCAGTCCCCACACTGCCGGCGTTCCTAAAAACTTAGAACATGTTCATTCTTCTGTTTTGGGCAGAACATAAACATGTGGATGTGAAGGGGGATGGTTTGAATCCGCGCACCACAGACAAAAGCCGTCCCCCTACGTGCCAAAAAAAGACAAAATTCCTTGCTGTGTGAACGTATCCTAAGTGTTCAACTAAAAGTCTATGAGGTTGCTTATGGTATATTAAAGAAAACACAGGGTCTACCAAGTTAACACACATACTTCAGGATATGCGAATGGGTGGGGATTCCCAAAGGACATTGGGATGGTTATGAAAAAACTTTCCCTATTACAGCCCTATGTGGAATACTACTAATCCCCTGCAACCTGTAATATGGAGAACCTGCCCCAATAAGTGCGACCCTGCCCGGAACCTGGCCTTATTTAAATCTGCTGCCTGTTATATTCTATCAACATTTATCAATATCCAGAATCCAATCACAAAAAATCCCAAACCTAGCTTCACACAAGATTGTTTTTGCAGTCTTGCTACATTGTATTCTATGCCTTCGATCTATAGACAGTTAGACACAGTAGCATCAATTGATACAGAGCTGGCAGGGCATATTTAAGAAGACTACATATCTCTGCATTTTTTACCATTTATTTTATACACTTTACATGCTTTAAGTACAGCTCTTATTATTTCAGTACTGAATGATTCATTTTTGCTGTAGTAAATGCAGTGCTGGTTTTTAGTTTTCGATTACGCTTTTTGAGTCGCCTTTAACCTCACTGTCTGTGCTCTGCGGAGGGAATGAGATCCTTCCCTGACTCAGCCACCAGGGCTACATGAGAAGGAAGAAGCAACAGCTGAGTAACTGAAAAGATTTGGGTGGGGCATTTTTAATGATGTTGCTTCTTTGTTATTTAACACTTTTAGGGACATACTAAAATCTACTGATACAAACAGGCAAAAAGTTCAAGCATAGGGGTTCCATCAGACAATCGAGAATCCCCTTTTTTTCTTCAAAAAAGATCCCCAGACTGCTTTGTCTGCTATACTATATATAAAACAGTAAGGAACATAACATAGTGGTGATGACACAAGGCAGGAAAGACACTTACACTCCTTAAGAACGCAGCTAGTTTTGGTCACTTTATTTGGAAATTATTTTACTTATTCAAGTGAATCTGTGATTGGATTGTTTTTTCAAGACACAGTTGGACAGTATTTATCAATACTGTCTAATTGTTAGTGTAAATTAAAATTAGACAGTCTTATTCGCCGCGAATTACGGGCTGAAATACGTGCCCAAATAAGCCGTGTGAACGTGGCCTTACAATACGTCACATTTTGGCAAATTTTGTTGCGCATGGTGGCGTAGGGTAAGCCATGCCCCTCTTCATGAAGCCCACCCCTTTTATGGAGGAAATACCCCTTTTTTCGGACAAGGCGCAGAAGTGAAACTGTCTAAAACACATCATAAATGTGGTGTAAATAGTGACAAAATTCTGGCACAATTGCCTTGATTGATGTGCCCCAATGTACTTAATGTTGTTGGTTAATAGCTTGTTAAGAAATCTGACATTTACAGAAAATTTGGAAAACTTTGCAATTTTCAGACTTTGAATGTCTCTCATTTTAAAACAATTATACTGCACAAAATAATTAACAATTAACTTTTACCATAGGTCTACTTTATTATGGCAAAAACAAAAAAAAACACAAGGTGGCACACGCCCAAAATATAACAAAAATTATTTTTATTTAGACAATACACCAGAAATAAAGACTTAAAAAGCCAAAAAAAGCTTTGTCAAATATTGAAAATAAACAAACAAGGCCAGGGTCATACCGCTGTGGAGATATGCATTGAATCTTTGCAGGGGCCCCCAGCCTTTATATACTATTATTCTTTTTAACTTTTTGACTTTTCCCAAAAAAAATTCTGTTGTCCGATCACTTTCTATTATGCATTTTTGGAGCTGCTTACTGCATGGTATAAATGACCTGTTAACTTTACTCTGCAGGTCGATATGATTACAGTAATATCAAATTTATATAGTTTTTTATGTTTCACTTCATGTACACAATAAACACTTTCATAAAAATCCTATTTTTGTGTTGCCATGTGTTGAGAGTTGTAACTTTTTTATTTTTCCATCAACAGAGCTGTGTGGGGGCTTTTTTTCTGCAGGATTAATTACATTTTTCATTAGTACCACTTTGAGATTTAAATGGCTTTTTTAAATAGCTTACTCGTTTATGCTGTGACCGAGTGGCGTAACTACAGGGTTTGCAAAGGTCGCAGTTGTGACCGGGCCCCTGGGTCACATAGACCCAGCGATGCAGCGATCGCAGATGCCGCCTGAGCGGTACAGGCAGTGGCTGAGGCAAAGCGGCCAGTATACACTGATACCAGACGCTTAACCACTGAAGGCAGTGGTGCAATGCAATGATGTCATTACGCCGCTGCCTGTACTAGGCCCAAGCCTATGCCTAGGCTTGGGGCCTAGTAGAAACCGGAACTGGCGTCTCGGAGCGGGTGGCATGGTGATGTCATTTCGCACGCTCAGGAAGACAGGTGTACAGTGGGGGAACTGCCACTGAAGAACGAGGTGAGTGTTAGTTTACTTATTTAATGGGGGGAATACCTATAATAACTTGGCCTATATACCACCCTACCTGCCATAACTGGCCCTATATACCACCCTACCTGCTATAACTGGCCCTATATACCCCCCTATCTGCGATAACTGGCCCTATATACCACCCTATCTGCCATAACTGGCCCTACATACCTTCCTACCTATCATAACTGGCCCTTTATACCTGTCTACCTGCTGTAACTGGCCCTATATACCTGTCTAACTGCTGTAACTGGCCCTATATACCACTCTACCTGCCGTAACTAGCCCTATATACTACCGTACCTATCGTAACTTGCCCTATATACCTGCCTACCTATCATAACTGGCCCTATATCACTGCCTACTGCCTGAACTGGCCCTATCTACCTGCCTACCTACCAGTAGGGGCCCTATCTACCTGCCTACCTACTATAAAGGGCCTTATCTACCTACCTATCTACTAGAATGGAATTCTATCTACATGCCTACCTACTAGAAGGGGCCCAACTACCTGCCTATCTACCACAAGGGGATCTACCTACTTACATACCTACTAGAAGGGGCCCTATACTGCAGGGGGACTTAATAGGAAGAGTCTGCCTACTTATCTGACTAATTTTTAAGATCTATCCTACTGAAAAGAAGCGTCTTCCTATCCGCCTGTCTAATTTGGGACGGCTGTCTACTATATGGAGTGTGTTCCTAGATACTGCTGGCATAAATTGGGGCCTAATAATCTAATGGGGGCACTTTCACTGTTTGGAGTCTAACAAGTTTGTTTGGTAAATTGTGTAGGGATTCATGGCCAGGAGAAGTCATCAGGACGGACTGGACTGAATGGAGAAAGAAATGGGAAAGAGGAAGACTCATCAGATAAGATGTCACCTGTGAGTCACTAAATGTAACTGTCCTGTAATCACTTATACGACTGCAGAGCCTGTGTACCACTGGTATCTACCCTTATATGGTCAATGTATGGTGGTAATAGTGGTCTTAGTGTAATGGTTTATATTCAGCAACAGTACAATACAGTACAGTAGTATTATTCAAATGCGTTTATGGTGGCAATATGTGGTCATGATGTGGCGGTGTTATTTGGTCCTTGTATATTGTTGTTATCAGAATTATTAGTCATTGTATATTGATTTGGTCAGTAACAGTATGATGGTAATAGTTACTATATGGAAGTGGTATGTGTGGTATTATTTGGTCTTTGTGTATTGTTGTATCTATATTATTGGTCTTGGTTAGTGGCAGTATGATGGTATTAGTCACTACATGGTAGTGGTATGTTGTGGCATTATTTGTGCCTTATATATTGTTGTTATTGGTAATATTGGTCTCGGTATACTGGTTTAGTCAGTAACATGATGGTATTAGTCCCTATATAGTGCTGATAATTTGGCCCTTTTAGTGACACCCACAGAATACAGATAACATGTCAATTAAACTGTGCAGCATAAATTCCAACAAAAACAAAACTCATAAAACAGAAGGCACAATTGCATTTTTTTCCTGTCCACCTCACAATATTTTTTTGAGGGGTGGGGAAGGAGGGGTGGAGAGGGAACAGACACTTTGGCTATATAACTTGGTTTACTTTTGGTCCCATTTGAAATGAATTTTATTCTATTGGACTAGTCCTTTTAATAGAAAAATTTTTCTGCAGCACACTACACCGCAGACATCCACCACTCCATGTAGGGAACCTGTTGTTTAAAAATGTTGGTCACCAGACGGTGTCTGGTGGCAGGAGGGATCCAAGCTGAAGTTTTGTACCCGCAGTCTTTAACTACGCCCCTGCTGTGTCCTCTGGTATCTCAGTGTTCCAGGGCATTATTAGGGTATGTTCACACAATATATTTGCGGGACGTACTTCGAGGCATAATTGCAATTTATGCTCTGCAAATACGGTAAAATCATTTTGTGCTATGATTTAACAGCATATTCCCCACCACATACTGTGCACCCGTAGAAAAAACTGACATGTTCTTTCCGGTGCTTATGCAGGCGTATAGTGGCGCGAACAGGTACGTGCCGCTATACGGCATCTGAACATATCCTTTTTCATTACTAGTTTATTCTGTGACCTGTAGCATCTCAGTGTTCAAGTGCATTATTATTATTTAATACTAGTTTATGCTGTGACCTGTGGTATCTCACTGTTCCAGTGCATAGTTATTCTTTACTAGGTTATGGGTAAAACTGACGTGAAAAAGGACTGTAAATTAAATTATAGCAGCCAGTGTCAGGTAGCTGCTGCCAAGGCAAATAGGATCATGGGGTGTATTAAAAAGTGCATAGATGCAAATTATGAGAACATTATTCTCCCCTTATACAAGTCACTGGTGAGACCACACATGGAATATTGTGTACATGTGTACAGTTTTGGCCACCAGTGCAAAAGAAAGCCATTGTAGAGCTTGAACAGGTTCAAAGACAAGGAAAATTAGGGTCATTTAGTTTAGATAAAATATGGCATCAGGGTGACCTAATAAATATGTATAAATATATCAAGGTTCAATATAGAGATCTTCCATGGTCTTTTTATACCCAGGACTGTATCTAGAACTAGAGGGCATCCTCTATGTCTGGAGGAAAGATGGTTTCTACATAAGCACAGAAAGGGATTCTTTACTGTAAGAGTAGTGAGACTATGGAGCTCACAGGAGGAACTTGTCATGGTGAATTCACTAACCAGGTTCAAAAAGGGTCTGGATACATTTCTGATCCAGGGATTTATTCTGATTGCCAGATTGGAGTCATCAAAAGATTTTTTTCCACTAAAATGAGGACAATTGGCTTCTACCTCATGGCGGTTTTTACCCTCCTCTGAATCAACACCATAGCACAATAGGCTGAAATGAATGGATGTCTGTCTTTTTTTGGCCTTAAAACGATGTAACTATGTATGCTAGGTCCTATAATACCCCAGTATCCAATTTTGTATGGTGGTTTTACAAAACTGAGGTGGACAAATAATAGTGAAAGACATCACCAGCGGTGGCCCCTTCATTGTCTTGACATGTGCTGCCATAAAATAAAAACTTTCAGTGCAGTGTGTTACAATGCATGCCACGATCCCCGCTTCGGCATTGTGTCTCTCTCCCCCGGGGCCGCTGTTACTCACCTCTCCCCGCTCCTGCTTTGCTCGCTGACTCTGGCCAAAACATGTGTACCTGCTAGACCGTAATGGGTGGCGCCACGTCCCGGTCCGCGGGTCGCGGGCGCACCCGTGTCCCTCTCCCTGAGTGCCCGGCGACGCCACTGGCCGTACTACGAGCTGCGGGTGCACCCGTTCCATCCATTTACCTGACCACGCTCCTGTCCTGCTTTCATCCTCTGCCGGCCGCCTAGAGCACGCGCTCGTTCATGTAAATTTAAAGGGCCAGCGCGCCGGTAATCGCCAGGCGCTGACCCTATATAGGTTATGGATCCAAGTCGCTTCCCTGCTGGATCTTTGTTGCCTCTGTGCCCTAGAGAAAGCGTTATCATTGTTCCCCGGGTCTCTACCGTTTTTCCTGACCCCCAAACCTACTTTTTCTCGACTCTAAACCCTTTTCCCGGGCCCCCCTGCCCTACTGTCGGCCCCCAACTACGTCTACCCCTCATGACTTTGTCCCACGCTAAATCTCGGCTCCCTCCGCAAGCAATTGGTCGGGGGGTAGGGGCCGGGGTATACCCCGCCGAAGCAAGCCCAATCCTGCTTTGCGGCAGGCTCGGGTTTAAAAACCCGGGAAAACCTACTTAGTTTCCCCTTCCTGGCGTGGTTTTCCCCAATCGTTTTTCGGTGGCCCCAGTGGATCCACTATCCCGGCAGTTACATAAACCCTTTATTGCATCACTTCCCCCAATATTCCCACCATGTTTTGGTGTATTTTTCCAATTGTAAATTTTTGTTTTGCTATACAGCCCTTTGATTTTTGCTTGTGCCCCAATTTTTGCACTTTGGGCTGTCCCCGTAAAGGGGCCCTGTGGGGGGCAAGTCCCTTTGGGGAGCCCCCCCACAGTGAAGCCCCACCCCACCTTGTGGGGGGACTCTAAGGGCCCCTTTGGGCCCACCGCTCCCTGACGTGGTTCAATAAGTCATCCCTTGAGGTGACCTAGAGGATCCACAACCATCACCTGTGACAGTGTAGGACTCATCAGACTACCACTTCAACTATGTTGGAAATGTGAGGAAGCAGCGAAGCTTTTTGAAAACCCTTTGGATTGAAAAAAAAAGGGAAGGGATGAAAGGGGCGGTTTTTCCCTTTGAAACCCCTGAATGCCAAAAGAAATTTTAACTGGACATTCCCTTTAAACAGTCTTGACAAATAATTATCAATTTCTAACTATAAGTACCAAATCCCACTTGTATGCAGCCATGCCGCTTTCAACTCTGGGCTGTATGTTTTGGTGTCAGCCCTTGATGTAAATAGATGCTTAGGGCGACATGTATGATTTTTTGGCACTTAGACGCCAATTTTTTTTGCCATTAAATAGAGTAGAATGCCCCCCAAAAATTTTGAACCCATCTAGAGTTTGTAATGTTTTCCCCCCCTCCCGCTCCCTCCGATATCACAAAATTACAAAAATCCCTGGGCGCTCTGTAATACACCCATACGGAGTGCGGCTCTTTAAAAAAATTTGCCCTGTTAATAAATGGGTTTCCCCCTTTGGTAAGTTCAATGGGGTACAGTAAAAAGGGTTTTTACAAATAAAATCAAATTTTTCATTTAGAAAAGGGGGGATTTTACGGGTCATATTTTTTGGCGCATTAGGGAAAGCCCCAAAAAAGAAAGGGGCCTGTCACTTCTTTTTAGGGACTTACACGCAGGCCGGGGCTGCTTTTAGGGGAAACCCGGGATTTCCCCCCGGTTTGGCCGCTGGGGGGCCCGCCTACCTATTAAATGGTCCTATCGCTTTTTATCTGGCCCTGCCTTTCCTAATTTTACTGGGCCCCGCCCCGGCTACATTCTGGCCCTGCCTATATCTTTGGGCCCCGCCTACCTATAAGTGGCCCTCCCCTCCTATATACTGGCCCTGCCTACCTATAAGTGGTCCTCCCTGCTTATATCTGGCCCTGCCTGCCTATATACTGGTCCTGCCTGGCTACATACTGGCCCTGTCTATATACTGGCCCTGCCTACCTATAAGTGGCCCTCCCCTCCTATATACTGGCCCTGCATACCTATATATAGCCCTGTCTGCCTATATATTGGCCCTGCTTACCTATAAGTGGCCCTGCCTGCCTATATACTGGCCCTGCCTAACTATAAATGGCCCTGTCTGCCTACATGCTGGCCCTGCTTACCTATAAGTGGCCCTGCCTGCCTATATACTGTCCCTACCTACCTATAAGTGGCCCTGCCTGCCTATATACTGTCCCTACCTACCTATAAGCGGCCCTGCCTGGCTACATACTATACATACTATGTTGAATCAGTGCTGTATTAATGTGACGGTGACCTGACTACTGGTGATGTGATTGGTAGTGTTGTAGGTTATGTTGCTTCTTATGTAGTGTCAGTGTGGGCTTGTCCCTGATTGTAAAGCAAATGCTGACTCTGTGATGAGGGGTTTCTCTGCACCACTTTTTCTGTCTTGCTTGTGTTTAGGTGCTTTCACACGGAGTGGTTTTTGGTGCATTTTTATGTGTTTTTTTTCTGCAGAAATGCACAGCATTAACTGCTCTGCCTTTCTGCAGAAAAACGCACCAAAAACACAACAAAAACCCACCAAAAATGCTCCGTGTGAAAGCACCTTTATCGTGTAGCTTATTTTAGAAAGTGGAGAGGTGCGAGAACAAGGGAAATTTTTTAAGAGGATATTGTATGTGGGCTGGTGGGGGCTTTGTGCCAGGGCTGATTTTTATTCCCAGTCCGGCCCTGCTTACACACCAAGAAATAGAAAGGATACGAGGCATATAGCTGCCTCGCTTTGACAGTGTGTGCTGGGCAGTGCTTACTTTCAACAGCGCTAATGAAGGCATATTGCGGTGTGTACCTGTACGCACCGCAATATGCTGTGTAAATGTACTATAAGGGTGTATTTACAGGCAGCAGATTTACTGCTGAAATTTCTACAATCATTTCTATTCAGCTGAATGCAGTTGTTTCAACATTAAGCACATGGATTTCTTATTAACATGAAGCCTCATTAACCTGAATGGGACATTTGCAGGAATTTACACATATCTTGTACAAACAGCACCTGGGATTAGTGCAAATGCGTCTATGTGCTTTTGAGTAATTTTTTAGTCAGCTATTAGTGAAGTATAGTTCACCAAACCAATGATGATTTTAAAGAGGACTTGTGACATATTCTGACGTCTGTTTAAATACATACTTGTGCTCCCTGTGAAATAACAATTCTGAAGGCTGTTTCCTCTAATTTGTATGTTATATTGTTCCCCTGTTATGTCTCCTAAACATTCATTACCAATCTGTCAGCTAGGTGTTACCAATTGGGAGTGCTCCTGCACAGTCTGACATTGTCCAATCAGTGCTCACAATCAGTGTGCGCAGGGACACACCCCTTTGAAAACTATAGTGATAACACCAATGTGACTGATTCAGTTCTACAATTCTAAAGGAAAAAAGAAAGGAAGGAACAGCATAAGGCTGCGTCCCCACGGCGCAGGACAAATACCAGTCGGTTTATCCGACCGGTATTTATCCGGTTTGTGTGCCGTGCACACGGCCGTGGGAGGACGGCTTTTCTCCGCGATGAGTCCAAAAACTGGATGGAAGAATGACATGCACAACGTTCTTCGGGCGGCCGGCGGGCGGAAAGAACGCTGAGCGGAAAACCCGTGCAGTGGGTTTGTGCAAGGGCTGCTTTTTAGTCCCAGTTTGGGCCTGATTGATACCTAAATCAGTTGAGCATGCTTTCCACATGTATGAGTGGGCCCAGAAAATGCCATAAAGACATTTGTCACACCATAACAATGCCGCAACCAGCTTGTGTTCTTCCAGCAATGGTTGCAGGATGTTTGTTCTCAGTGGTTCTTGCCTGAGATGCTGATATCCATCCATACACTGAAGGTTTTACTGAACTGTTTTTATAGACACACATCTACACCGTTTCAAAAATACTGCCCACCTTGGCATGACGGCTATTAATTACACCTTTATATAACTCTGATAAATTTGTCCATGACAGTATTGAGAGATATGTGTGCAGACAGCCTATCGCACATCTTAGGCCATGTTCACACGGCTTAAAATGGGCCGTATTTCGGTCCGTAATTACGTGCCGAAGTGCGAAAACGGCCCAGTCATTACGGTAATTCACAGTTCTCATAGAGAACTATGGATTACGCCTCCTCTCCCTGCCCGGCGAATTCGCCGGGCGGTGAGATAATTGAAATGTGAATTACCAGCGGTGTATAAGCGCCGCTGGTAATGCAAGTCTACACGGCGTAATTGCGGAGCGTAATTACGTCCCGCAGTTAAGCCGTGTGAACATAGCCTTACACTGACAAGCAAAAATGTAACAATGTTTTTAATTTTTGACCTTTGGGCTCCATATCTCGCCATCCACTACAGCTTTGAATGTGAGACTACCATCATTTTATAGACAATCACTTCAGATATCTCATACATAAATTTGACTTGCAAGTATTTAGCATATGCTTAGTTAAGCAGTTTTTTTCAGTAACTGCATTGTTAGGGCTCGTTCACACGGCTTATTTGGGCGCGGATTGGAGCCGTACTGCGCGCCGTTTTTGCGCTTCAGTACGGCTCCAATCCATCCCAGTCATTATGGTAATCCACAGTTCTCATAGAGAACTATGGATTCGGTCTCTCCTCCCCGCTCGGCGAATCCGCCGCGGGGGGAGAAAGTGACATGCACATTATTTACGGCGTGTACGTGCCGTAAATAATGACAGTCTGTGGCCCCCGCCCCTCTGCACGGCTGCCGACGTAATTGCGGGGCGAAATCTGTCCCCGTAATTACGTCGGCAATAAGCCGTGTGAACATAGCCTTACGTTTTTTCTCCTGGTGGTGGAACAATCTTTATCTTCTTGTGTACTATAAATTACAATCTGTTCTCACATTCCCTAATGGCTCAGTGTTATTAGGCTGATTACCAAGCAAAAGGTCTGGGTTCGAGCCGCCATGAAGAAGATTTGCCAAGAAAAGAGAAACAGCATTATCCAGCTCATCGATAGCATCTGTGGGCCAAGAAAATTGCCAAACTGCATCATGTGAGGCAGGGGCGTAACTAGAGAAGCCTGGGCCCCAAAGCAAACTTTTGGATGGGCCCCACCCCTCCCCGACCATGAACATTTACCAGGACATGCAGTTAGATAATGTAGATAATACAAGGGGCAAATACCTCACCATTCATATCACCATCATACGACTAAAAAAAAACCCCACTATCCCAAAACCAACTTTACAATAACCCCAACCCTCCCAACTTTTAGAGATTGCAAATGGGGACACTTTTACCACCCCTCTGGCCATCCCAAACAAATTACCACACACCCACACTCGCCCACACCCAAACAAATAATAAACCCAGGACACGCCTCTAACCCGCACCCCCAAAACAAAATCATGACCCCCCCCCCCTGAAGCCCAGCCCCAAACACAAAATGGCCCCCTTTAGGTTTAAATATGAAATTTATAAAAATAAGTATTGTATATAAAGGATCCATACAAATAGGTAAACAACTTGTATGGTGATACCTTAATTGGTCGTTCATACCAATAAACCGCTTAAAAGGCAAATACCCCCGATGTTACTAACCACACCAAGACTAATTATCAAAAAACCCCGCTATACAAGTCAAATAATTCCCCCCACACCATACATCACCACACAGAGTGACTGAAAATACACAACACCATCCCCAAAAATTCACCACCACATAGTACTAAAAAAAACCCACACACCAGATAATACACCCCACTTTTGAACTGAAAAATTACCCCACCCCCCATACTAAATATCACGCCACTAGGACTAAATAATACACCCCTACTGACCTGAATAGAACCATTCACCTCCCAATATTCCTGTCATACAGTGACCTATGGGGTAGATTCCAGGTACACGGGCTCTGCAACATATAAGTGATAAGTAAATACAATTTAGTGACTCACAGGAGACTCCTTTTGGAGTCTTTCCCCCTTTCCCCCCATTTTTTCCCAGATCCCCATGATATTCTCCGCCTTTCCTCAGATTAAAACCAACAAAACTTTTAAAACTTTTTGCACTTTTCCAGCACCCCCTCCCAATTTCCCCACCTCGGGGGGGGGGAACAAAACCCCACATGGGTGATGGGGGGAGTACGGGGTATGGGGCAACAGGCATGGTCAGGGGTTTAGAGTGTTGGGTGAGGGTTGTATTTTCATGTTGGCACTGGGCCCGGGTGAGAGAGAGGTAAAGGTCACAGCTTACGCACAATCTCCGGGGGAGAGACAGAAGACCAACTCCGGGGAGTTTTGTGGTGGGGCTCGGGCCTTTCCAACCCAAGAACCCCCATATGATCCCCCGCCATGACCTTCAGGGGTGCGGGGGAGGGGTTTTTAAACTAGGAAACCGAAAAATAGTTGGCCGCGAGCATCTATTTCTGCTAAAAGTCCGGGGGCGGGTGTCAGGGATTTTTATTTAAAAAAACTGTTTTTTTATTTTTTTTCGTTATTTTTTTTCCATTTTCCCAGTGATAGAATGAGTGCCCGCTGGGCATTTTTTGCCCCCGAAGGCCGACAAAAACCCTTCACATTACCCCAACAACCGGGGGTACAAGGAAGAGCCGTAACCCCCAAAAAAACGGACCCTAAATGTAGGGCTCTTCTGGGCAGCTGTGGGCTGGTACCTTAGAATGGGAAGGTACCGAAATGAGGGGCCCTTCCCTTCTGATAGTATCGGGCTGGGCTGTGGGTTTTACCCCGGGGTGGTTAGGTAATTGGGGGGACCCCAGTCGTTTATTATTTTTTAAATTTTTATTTATTGAGAACCCTACAGTGGGCACCCCCCTGTTAAATTACGGGGTGCCCGTGTGCAGTTCTCTTTTTTAAATACATCTTAAAAAAAAAAATGACGGGGGCCCCCCCCCCCCCAATTTCCAAACCCCGCCAGGGTAAAACCGACCGGCAGCCTGATAATGAGAATGGGAAAAAACCACGTACTGGTCTTTCCCATTCTAAAAATACCAGCCTGCAGCTGCTCCAAAAGGCCATTAATTAGGGGGTCCCCCTTAACTTTTACCGGTTTCCAGACCCCTGGTGCTTTGGGGGTACGGGGTTTTTAGTGACACGGGGTTATTGTCAGTCTTGGGTGACAAAAAACACCACTGGCTGCACCAAGCCCGGCGAAAGTAATGGAAGGGTCATCCAGATCCCCTTTTTACATCACTGGAATAAAATGAAAAAAACACACAAAACAGACAAAAACTTTAAAAAAATAAAAAACTCCCCAACACCCGCCCTCTTTAACCATTTTATTAAAGAAATAGACAAAAAAACAACAACCCTACAAATGGGAAAACTTCAGTTCCTGGACCCTGATTTGAACATGTCCCCCGCTTTCCGGAATGAAAATAGCCTTTTAGTGCAAAAAGCTGGGTGACACCAAAAAACCCCCGGGGGGCCCGCGGGGGGAAAGGTCACCCACTTTCCCGCTGCTGAAAATCTATCCCAAATAGGGAAAAAGCGGGTGCACCAAACAGCAGGTGTCCAGGCCCAGGAAAGCGGTTTGGCCCATCCCCCCAGCAGGCACCCTTTTTTGGGGACTCCTTTTTTTCCCCATATAGGATAGATTATTCAGCACGGGGAAAGCTGGGTGACTTGTCCCGGCAGGCATCCTAAAAAGAGGGTTGCCTGCTGGGGGGAGGGTGCCACTCATTTTCATGGATCTGGATGCCCATCCAGATGGGGAAACTGGTATCCCCTTTGGGGGAAAAGGGAAAAATGGGGGGGGGTGAGCGAGAAGGGGGGTGTGTTGGAAGGGGTCGGAAAAAGAGAAGGGGGGTTGAGTGAGGGTCAGGGAGAGAAAGGGGGATTCAGGGGGGGGCTGATTGGGGACAGGAGGGAGGGCTGAGTTTTGGGGGCGGGAGGGGGGGGGGCCATTTTGGGGGGCGAGGGGGTGAGTTAGGGGGGGGGCGGAAAGGGGGGGGGGGCCCCTTTGGAGGGCAGGGGGCTGAGTTAGAGACAGGGAGGGAGGGGGGTGGGGCCCTTTTGGGGAAAGGGGCGGCGAGGAAGGGGGGGGGTTTGGGGGGACAGGGGGGTTTTTGGGGGGACGGAAGGGGGGGGGGGGGGCCCCCTTTGGGGACGGGGGCTGAGTTATAGGATAGGGAGGGGGGGTGGTTTGGGACAGGAGGGGGGGGTACATTTTGGGGACAGGGGAAGGGGGGAGGAGGGAGGGGGCCCTTTTGGGGGGGCAGGGGAGGCAAGGGGTTGGGGGGGGGCAGGGTGGGGGGGGGGGGGCTTTTGGAAGGGGGGGGGCAAGGTTGGGGGAAAAGGGGGGGGGATTTGGAGGGACAGGGGGGGCTGAGTTAAAGGACAGGGAGGGAGGGGGGCCTTTTTGGGGAGACGGGGGGCTGAGTTAGGGACAGGGGAGAGAGGGCGTTTTGGGGGGGGAAAAGGGGGGCTGAGTTAGAGGACAGGGAGGGAGGGGGGGGGGGGGGCCTTTTGGGGGCAGGGGGGCTGAGTTAAGGGCAGGAAGGGAGTGGGGGCCTTTTTGGGGGACAGGGGGGAGTATTATTTCCCCCTCTGTGTCCCCTCTTGCTGCAGCCGCCCCCGCCCCCCAGTAAAATTACATGTAGCTAGGGGGGGGGGCCACCCCCCCAAAACATGACTAGGGGGGAGCTCTTATGGCTTTCCCTGCTTCCTCTCTTCTTAGGGGGAGGGCTCCCGACATTCGGCCGGGGATTGTGGGCGGGTAGGGAAACGCCGGGCCCCGCACTCCGCTTCCCCCCGGGGAGTGAACTAAAATTCAAAGCCACAGGGCAGGAGCCGAATACCAAGGGAGCAACGCCGGGCCCCTAAAGCCGGGGCCCCGGGGATTTCAAAGTCTGCAAACCCCGGGAGTTAGCCCCTGTTTTGGAGGGCCCTGACAGCTGAAGAATATGAAAAAAGCCTTCATCATTCGAAAGTCAAAAGGTGGACGTTCAGGCAAAATATTGAAACAAAAAGTCGGGTCACACCCCTTTTTCATTTCGGAGAAAACCAGCATGGAGGTGACTCGTTGCTTCAGAAATAATCACAACCCATCACACCATGCAACATGTATTAAAGCAATTTTGGAATGGGGGGAAAAAAGATGAAGAAACTTTACTTCAATCTCGTCATAAGAAGCGTTGGGTCGAGTTTGCAAAAAAATAGAAAAATTGAAGATTGGAAATGGGTGAAAAATTTAAACGATGAGATGAAAGTCAATAACCGGGTCTGATTGGGGCAAAAAGGTTTGGAAGAAACAAGGGGAAAAAGGGGCTAAGGTCGGAAAATTTAAAAACTGCAAGTTTGGGGGAGGGAACTGAATATGGGGGGGTTTCACAGCCAAACGATTGGGATACTTATCCAGGACAATGGGGTCCAAAGCTAATGATTGTGGTGTCCCCACAAAAAAGTTTTAAATTCGTCACTCAAGACATGGGTAAAAAGGCGACATAGTGTTCCGCAGGACAATGCCCCGATCTTTAATTGGCAGAAGTGGTTCAATGACAATTTAAATGGAGTTTTTCGTATTGGCCTCCACAGTCCCTAAACTTAACCCAATTGAACACTTGGGTGAGTGGAAAAAAAAGCTGTATTCGACTCCTGAGTTAACCAGATGCAACAACATAGAAGAACCCAGATTTGATTTACCGAGACATGCTTGAATCTGTCCAAGCCCAGAAAAGGGTTTAGGGCGTGTTGAAGCCCAAAAGGGGATTTAAAAAATAACTAAGAAATTTAAATTTAGATTTTTTTGGAGTCAAAAATAACAATGCAGTTACATGACAAAAACGATAATTAGAAAATGCTAAATGTTCAAGTAAATTTTTGGTAACCAAGATATTTCTTAAAAGGAGGAAGCTTTGCCAAAGCGTAGCGGGTGATAGCATGGAAAAAATTTAAAACGTGTAAACCCTTTGCTTTTCAGTAGGTTTAGCGTTATTTTCGCAAAATTGAAATCGGGACAGTTTTTTTGTTGACGTTTTTTTGATCGCGATAATTTAGGGTTAAAAAACGTGCACATCATTAAGGAAACGCGCTTCCTGTAATTTTGGCGGCCAGCAAAACAGTTACAGAAAGAGCAGGGGAGAGTGTGCGACGTCATGACTGGGATTGTATGGTTGCGATTTTCTGGAAAAAACACATGACTCGTTTTACATAGAAAAGCGTTTCTGTTTTTCCCCCGGCTTCAGCGTCTCAAGAAAGAGTGCGTTTTGTTGTGTCCAAACGCTCGCGAAATTATTCTATTTCTTCAAAAAAACCCCTATATTACTGTGATCCTTTCAATTTATTGATTAGAGATTGGAAGATTTTTGTAGTTAGGTAGGAATTTTTAAAAGGAGCATTCCGCTGTAAAAACACGGGGGGAAGAAGGGGGGGCCCCCGGCAAACAGACAGCTTATAAAGAATACTGGATAAAGTTTACCAAGACTTTGGTAGCATTGCCTGCAATAGCTTTTTTTATTAACAGTTTTCTATTAAATATTCCGGGTATTGGGCCCTGAAATTATAGTTTCACATCTTTTCTAGTAATCAGGGCTCTTTGTTAGGGAAAACTCCCTTTTATTATCATATACATTTTCAGATAGTGTTCTTTTCAATTTTGCCCATTCCCCTTGTTGAAATCCCCTTGCACTTAAAATTTTAATCCCGCTTTTATAGTCACCACGGGAATTGAAAGTGCCAAAAATACTTGTATTTTTACGAAACCTAACAGTACTGTTTTTTTTACTTTGGGGCCCCAAAAGCTTTTTTCTTGAGGCAGCTTGCACTTAAATTTGAATCCAGCAATTTATAGTCACCACAGGTGAATTGAAAGGTGCCAAAAATATCTTGTATTATACGAATACATAAACAGATACTTGTTTTTTGACTTTGGCGCACTACAGCTTTGTTCATTGAGGCAGCTTGAACTTAAATTTAAATCCAGCATTTTATATTCACCACAGGTGAATTGAAAGGTGCCAAAAATATCTTGTATTATACGAATACATAACAGATACGTGTTTTTTGAATTTTGGCGCACTACAGCTTTGTTCATTGAGGCAGCTTTGCACTTAAATTCTGAATCCAGCAATTTTATAGTCACCACAGGAATTGAAAGGTGCCAAAAATAACTTGTATCATACGAATATATAACAGATACGTGTTTTTTTACTTTGGCCACTATAAGCTTTGTTCATGAGGCAGCTTGCACTTAAATCTGAATCCACAATTTTATAGACACCAAGGTGATTGAAAGGTGCCAAAAATATCTTGTTTTATACGAATATATAACAATACGTGTTTTTTTACTTTGGCGCACTATAGCTTTGTTCATTGAGGCAGCTTGCACTTAAATCTGAATCCAGCAATTTTATAATCACCACAGGTGAATTGATAGTGCCAAAAATACCTTTATTACCGAATACATTTCAGATAGTGTTTTTTCACTTTGGCGCAGGCCAGCTTTGTTGATAATCAAACTTTGCAGTTTTTTATTTAAAATCCAGAAATTTTTGTTTTGAGGGATTTGAGAATAGCTGTGATTTGCCGTCTTTTAATAAGAGACTTTCCAAAACTCTTCCATACCTCTAAAAATTTTTATATTTGTGAACAGGAGCGAAATTCAGGTGTTAAGCGAGCAAAGAGGGGGTAGCACATGGAGGGAGAGGTACGAGAGAAGGTGCTCCTTCCAGTGCTGGCGACAACACGCATGCCAGCGGATCGTCAGTTGCAGGACCGTCAGGCCTGTCATCGCTGGGTCAGGGCCCTGTGAATCTCAGTAACGAACAGCGTCGCCAATCTGTCCTTCAGTGGTTAATGCAACCTGCATCCAGCAGTCTTACCTCCTCGTCCTCCCAGTCACGGCCCAAACTGGGGGTCATGCAGTTGACTCATACTGTGGCCCAGGACAGGGATAGTCAATGTCCAGTGAAATAAATGTGGTTGAAAGACTCCTTTTTCCGGGACTTTTTAATCTGGGTCATGCAGGTTTGGGCTCATGCTGTGGCCCCGGACAGGTATAGTCAATGTCCAGTGAAACTAAAATGGTGGTTGAAAGACTCCTTTTTCCGGCACTTTTTAATCTGGGGGTCATGCAGGTTTGGGGCTCATGCTGTGGCCCAGGACAGGTATAGTCAATGTCCAGTGAAACTAAAATGGTGGTTGAAAGACTCCTTTTCCCGGCACTTTTGAATCTGGGGGCATGCAGGTTTGGGGCTCAGGCTGGGGCCCAGGACAGGTATAGTCAATGTCCAGTTCAACTAAAATGGTGTTAAAGACTCCTTTTTCCGGCACTTTTAAATTAGGGTCATGCAGGTTTGGGGCTCATCTGGTCCAGGATGGATTTCAATGTCCAGTTCAAGTAAGATGATGGTTCAAATCATACTGCCTTCTGGCACTTTTTAATTTGTGGGTGATGCAGGTTTAAGGGTCATGCTGTGGTACAAGACAGGGATAGTGAATGGTTGTGATTTTTTTTCTGTGGCTTTTATAACCTAAGTGTGTTGCCTAAGATGTAGCACGTATCCATTTGACTGTTGTGGATGTTAATTCCAGCTTCTCCAGCCCTGTTTGGGTGTAAAATGAAGGTGTTGTTGCTCTCCCATAGACTTTAATGTTACCGCTCATAATCGACCACTCACTATCGACTATCTTGTCGATGATGGTCGACTATCGACCATCGACCGATGTCGATGGTCAACGTAATCGCTCAACACTACTTGTCAGTGTATATACCCACCAAGCCAACTCACAACATGTGACTTCCTTCATGAGCTAAGCACTGCCGATATTGAAGTGATCATAATAATGTGATTTAGCTGTGTATTTTCATGTATCCTGTACCCAGTGGTCCGGAAACCATGCCATTCTGACGTTACCAGTTTTATTGCAATTTACATTTAAAAAAAAAAAATATTGACTTTCTAAGGTTATGTTAATATATGTTTATTCTTTGCAAAAAATTACGTGAAAATAAATTATTTTGGTTCAAAAGACTAGTTATTAAGTGGTTAAATCATCAGGCAATAGCCTAGTAACAAAAGAAATACAAGGTGTTATTGTTATATTATTGTATAGGGATAACAGGTTAAGACACGTTACTTAATTATTCACACTGTATTACACAGTTTATTGCTACTCAAAAGTCATATATTATACTATAGCTATGTGCAACCAATGTAGCCTAAAGCAAGGGAGGGAGACAGGTTAATAAACAAGTGATTCATAATGACCAAACCAATTCTTGACACACTTGTGCTCAGGTTAAGGCTATATTTCAGGCAAGGCATGTAAGATTTCCTTAAGGACTGTTTTGAGGACCTCTGGGTTAATACTATGACTCATCAATGCATGGTCCATAAGGTGAAATTCCAAGAGTTAATTATACCAAGGTTATGCAACAGTCAGTTAAGCTAAATTTTAATACAAATTGGACTGAATGACTAGATTTTGTAAAGTTGACTTATTCCATCCTAACAGTTCAGTATCAGAAAAAGATGTCAAACATTTCCAAATTTATGACTATCAATGTACATATACAATATTTAATATTGTTACATAATTGCATTATTTTCATTAGTTTATTATCCATGCCACATTGCATTGGTTAGGGTGAAAAACTGTGCTCCTTGGTTTAGCCTTAAGCCAAATTAATATGTAGCCCAGTTATTCTATTTCTCCTGTTGGCTTTGTTACAGCTTGCACAGGCTATGGACCCCACTGATGCCCCTCAGCCTGATGTCTAAAAGTTGTCTTCTGAACTGAATATCAATGTACCTGCCAGGATCAGATTTTTCAGGTCCTAAAAAAACATCATGACTCATCTGAAAGATTTGTTGCCTCTTACTGCTGCTGCTTCTCCTTCAACACTATGATGTTAACCCCAGGACACACAGGTGGTTTCTCAAGGAGTACACCATTCATTTTGAAGCTCTGGCTCATTACTTTTCCTCAAAAAGGAGTATGACCACTCAGGCATGGCCATTATCTCTATGGATACAGAATGACCTAGTGATTTGTGTCCTACAAATGTTCCTGACTACTTTTAAAAGGGTTTTTGAAAAGCCCAGTCAGACTTTTTTACCATGCTCCAGGAAAGTCAAGGTTCCATTAGCGTGGACTCAGTAGGCCATTAAGCTGCACACTTTGACTTCTGAGCTTAATTGTAATAATAAGGCACTAAAGACCATTTTCTAGGAAGGTCTGGCAGTAGATATAAAAGCTAGCTGATCCAGAATTACCCACATCTTTGGACAAACAAGTTATTTTGGCCAGTCAGCCTTAGATTCTGATAGAGGCTATGAGAGTCCAATCATAAACGCCTTTTTCATACACCTTTGTTTTAAACACCACAACAATCCCAAGCTGATTAAGGACCGGGCATCCCAAAAATGAATCAACTCTGTATCTCCATAAATATCTTAAAGAAACAACCACATGCAGAGAATACTAGAATAAAATATAACTTTTAATATTGTTCACTAAAATTTGATAAATACTACACCTATTTTACCCTACACTAACCTAACTACACAAAGACCCTAAACTAAAACCCCTACCTACCAACAACAGGAGGAAACCGTCACAACAACGGCGACCCCCACAGGAACCTATCCTATATACACAATAACCCTACTTCACCCTACAATATCTCTATAGGCAAAAAAATCGGGCATAGATAAATGACCTGCTATCTTTACCACACTTCAAATATAAATACACAGATGTTATACCCTTAAATATATCCAATAATAATCAGTTGGTATCAATTATAAGATCACAAACAACTATATGTACCCCTCATGTAACACAAGTAGAAGAGAAGGGACACCAGCTCACCGATATGAAGACGCCCGGACGATGCAGGACAGCAGCAGTAAAGCATAAATAGAAACGATGTCCAGCGTCTAAAAGCCGTGTTTCTTTATTGAAAATTCAAGGGGTCAACAGCAAAGATCCAAAACAAAAAACGCCAACGCGTTTTCAGGCTCAGGGGCCCTTCCTCATGGCATAAAGACAAACTCACAAATACTACTTATATATAAGAAAACTACAACCAATCACAGAGCAAGTTAAAAAACATGTGATCCAGACAGAGTTGAATACAAAATTTATATAAACAGATATATGGATAAAGGAAAAGGACATCTATACTAAACGAATCCCAAAAAAAAAAAAATAGGTCAGTAATGTAACATTAAATCTTTGAATGAATTGAGACAGGATAATATTGATGGTTGAATTTATGTTTCAAATAATTTTCAGGTAACTAATCCTACATGTATGTTAAACGTGATAATTTAACAAAAAATCAACGAATGGCTTTGAATGCACTGTCGAAAATGACGGATATTGTCATACGACAGGCAGACAAGGGAGGATGGGTTTGTCATCCTGGATAGGGGTCTAAAATGAGCGTCAGAATTTATTACTACTCCAGATGTACAAACCTATCTCCCTTGCCTGGTGACCCTACTGTTGACTTCAATGAAAAATTGGAAAAATTGGGTGGAATTTATGGTATGTCTTTGGGAGCTCTCACTGAGAAACAAGCGCAATTTATTGTCATTAAATATCCATCTACACCAATTTTCCACTCTTTTCCCAAAACACATAAAAAGGTCTTTCCCCCTCCCCTAAGACCGATTGGGGTCAGGCATATCGTCCATTATGAACATCTTGGTGAGTGGGTAGATAGCCTTTGAAACCCCCTTTTTGCTAACATCCCCGGCTTTATCAAGGACTCTAAACATGTCCTGACTTCACTTTGCAAAAAATCAAGGGCAATCAGATTTTGTGTGGATCCCCTGCGGATGTTACGTCCCTTTATACAAGATTCCAAATAATTATGGTCTCGTTGCCGTTTTATGGTTTTTGGACATGTATAGGGGATTATTCATATAATCTCAAACAATTTTTGATTGAAGCTTTTTTTCTTTCTACTTAACCACAATTACTTTGTGTTTGCCGGTAAATTTTTTCTCCAAATTACAGGAGCGGCAATGGGGGCCAAATTTTTCACCATCTTATGCCATCTTTTTTTATGGTTTGGTGGGAGAGCCTTTATATTTTTAATCAATTTAAATCCTTTTTTTCATCATATTCAGTGGTATGGTCGCTTCATTGATGATCTGGTCATTATTTGGAGGGGAGATGTCGCGACCAAAACCGCGTTTATGGCATATCTTAATTCCAATTTTGTCGGTCTTAGGTTTACTTGTTTTCATGACCTTTTGAGTATCCCCCTTTTGGATTTGTTTTTAAACGGTGACGTTGCATCCTCACTATCCACACTGAATCGTATAGGAAAGACACGGCAGGTAATGCCAATTGCATGCACACTCTAATCACCCGTTACATACCATACGGGCAATACCAGTGGTGAACATATTCGTTTAAAAAGAAAAAAATTCACAGGTTTCCTCAAAATAAGAAAGGTATGACTGCTTTACAGGAAAAATGAAAAAACGTCAATATCCTATCTGGATGTTAAAGGCAGCGGAAACAAAAGTGGCAAAAACTTTCACGGGATACTTTGTTGCAATATAGTAGTGTGAACAGGGAAAATAAAAAACGGATCCCTTAAAATCTCAACTATTTTTTCCACACTAATTTACAAGAATTAAACAGATATCCCAAATTATCTATAAACATATGCCCAAATTTTGTATAATGACCCTGAATATTTTAACATTTTGAGTAAAGGAGTTAAATTATTCCTAAAAAAAATTTAACATTGGGTAAATATATTGTCACCATCACTTTACCCACTTTTGACACCAAAACCCACCTTGGTTAAAATTTTAAAGGGTTCCTTCAAATGTTCCCACACAGATGCATTTGTTGCTCAGCAATGAAAGTCGTGACAAATTTTTCCTCATATGCTAATGGGAGAGCTATAAAATAAATAGCTATATTAATTGTAACTCGACATTCATTGTTTACCTGGTGTCATGTGAACAATGCCGTAAGCAGTACGTTGGATCTACTTCATGTACGTGAAAACCAGGATACGCAGACATTTATCCGATGTGAGGTCTAATAACTTCCGTCGTATTTCTGCAGTTTCGGCACATTGTATCCAGTTTTCATCAATGTGAAACGGATACTCTAACTGTGACTGGTCTTGAAAAGGGTTACACCCCAAGAAGGGGAGGAGACCGAATCCAGAAGCTTTCGCACTCGTGAAGCTTATTGGATTTTTTGTACTTTAAAAAGATCAACCTTTTGGACTTTATAAAAGAACAGATTTAATGTTACATTTTCTGACCTATTTTTTTATTTATTTTTTTTGGGATTCGTTTAGTATAGATGTCCTTTTCCTTTATCCATATATCTGTTTATATAAATTTTGTATTCAACTCTGTCTGGATCACATGTTTTTTAACTTGCTCTGTGATTGGTTGACTTTTCTTATATATAAGTAGTTTTTTGTGAGTTTGTCCTTATGCCATGAGGAAGGGCCCCTGAGGCCTGAAACGCGTTGGCGTTTTTTGTTTTGGATCGATGCTGTTGACCCCTTGAATTTTCAATAAAGAAATACGGCTTTTAGACGCTGGACATCGTTTCTCTTTATCCTCATGTAACACAAACCAACGCGTTTCCTCCAATGATATCTGGATTCATCAGGGCCAAATCACAAGGAATATACAATAGATACTAAGATACAGTGTGTTAGAAATAGAAAAAGATATAACACCAGTCTGAAAAGATTTTTTTTTCTCCTTTACTATAAATAAAGAGATATAGCAAATAGCAGTTTACATTTACAATTTTTCCAATTGGGATTTCTCAATGCAATTATACATCATCGCCTATACGATTATTCCAAAGGACATGATGTGCCATGGTCAACTCCTGTGGTAAGAAGGACCTTCCTACCCCAGGAGTTGACCATGGCACACAATGGGCGACATGTATGAATCTCGCCGCGTCGGAGCGCACGTTTTCGAGTGCTCGAACGTAAAAGCTGCGCCTCATGTATGTCGGCGCCCGAGGTGCGCTCATACATGCGGTGTAAAGTCCATCGCCCCTCGCCAGTGTGTGAGGCGCAGTGCGGGACTTAGGTGCAGTGCGTGACTGCACCTACGATTCGTCGCCCGAGGAGGTGCGCTCATACATGCGGTGAAAAGTTCCCTGCGCCTCGCCAGTGTGTGGGGCACAGTGCGGGACTTAGGCGCAGTGCGGGACTGCGCCTAACATGTATTCCGATTCAAGACAGGCTGGAAAACAGCGAACAACCATTAAACATGTTAGTGAAGAGCAAAAAGTTGTCTTTCAAATGAATGAATGAAGTGAAAAATCAAAGCTGTCTAAAAGCGATTAAATGTAGTGAAAAAGTGGATCATTAAAAATTAAAGTGAAAATATATAAGATCGCTCAAGAAATAAATCTCAGCTCTCAGCTCCGTGCAGCATGGAGTATGAATCTAAAAAAAGTTTTTTATTACGTGTAAAACATTATCTGAAAAAGAGCTCAAACCTTCTAAAAAAATACTTAAATAAAATCACTTTCCAAAAATCAAGAACAGAGCAACATCAGGAATTTGGATATTGAAAATTGCCGGGAAATACAGTAAATCAAATTCTGTAAACGCTTCTCATTGGTCGGCAGAAACCAGCCAATCAGAATAGGAGCGACAGTGACCCATTATAACCTATGAAAAAGTATTGACCAATCAAATGAAAAGGCGGGACAGTTCAAAATACAGTAAAAAAGGCAGAAAAGAGCTAATTGGTTGAGACCAGGCGGCAGATATGAATCCACCAATCATTGAGCTAGCAGGGGCTTGGCTATCCCGGCCAATCAGAGCGTGAACTACTTTGTCCCATTGTAGTCTATGGAGAGATCGGGGCAATGAAATCTCGGCTCTCAGCTCCATGAGGCATAGAGTATGATTAAAAAAATCGTTTTTATTAGGTGTAAAATATTATCTGAAAAAGAGCTCAAACCTTCTAAAAACATACATCCCGTCTTTTCATTTGATTGGTCCATACTTAGCTTATAATGGTTCACTGTCGCTCCTATTCTGATTGGTTGGTTTCTGCCGACCAATGAAAAGAGCTTATAGAATTTGAATTACTGTATTTCCCGGCAATTTACAATATCCCAATTCCTGATGTAGCGCCGGTCTCGGCGACAAACGCGTTGTTAGGGATTTGATTGATTTATGTTTATAGAAGGTTTCAGCTCTTTTTCAGATAATATTTTACACCTAATAAAAACATTTTTTTAAATCATACTCCATGCCGCACGGAGCTGAGAGCCGAGATTTCATTGCCCCGATCTCTCCATTGACTACAATGGAACAAAGTAGCTCGTGCTCTGACTGGCCGGGATAGCCAAACACCCGCTAGCTCAACCAATCAGCTCTTTTCTGCCTTTTTACTGTATTTTGAACTGTCCCGCCTTTTCATTTGATTGGTCAATACTTCTCCATAGGTTATAATGGTTCACTGTCGCTCCTATTCTGATTGGCTGGTTTATGCCGACCAATGAGAAGAGCTTACAGAATTTGAATTACTGTACTTCCCGGCAATTTCTAATATCCTTATACCTGATGTTGCGCTGGTGATGGCAACAAACGCGTTGTTATTGATTTTATTTATGTATGTTTATAAAAGGTTTTAGCTCTTTTACAGAGAATATTTTACACTTAATAAAAACTATTTTTTTTAATCATACTCCATGCCGCACAGCGCTGAGATTTCAGTGCCCCCATCTCTCCATAGACTACAATGGGACAAAGTAGCTCGCGCTCTGATTGGCCGGGATAGCCAAGCCCCCGCTAGTTCAACCAATCAGTTCTTTTCTGCCTTTTTTACTGTATTTTGAACTGTTCCGCCTTTTCATTTGATTGGTCAATACTACTCCATAGATTATAATGGGTCACTGTCGCTCCTATTCTGATTGGCTGGTTTCTGCCGACCAATGAAAAGAGCTTACAGAATTTGAATTACTGTATTTCCCGGCAATTCTCTATAAAGCAATTCCTGATGTAGCGCCGGTGATGGCGACAAACCTGTTGTTAGGGATTTTTATTTATGTATGTTTTTAGAAGGTTTGAGCTCTTTTTCAGAAACTGTTTTACACTTAATAAAAACGATTTTTGGAATCATACTCCATGCCTCATGCAGCTGAGAGCTGTGTACTGTTGTAATAGTCGACCTAGAGCACATTTTGCTCCATTCCATTACGTTCTCGCTTCATTTCGCCTCCTCCAGCTCATTTAGACCAGATTCAACTAAGTCTGCCTGTCAGAGCTGTCGAGCGCTTCAATGCGCCGCACTTTGCCGAGCCGCGATCATACATGCCTCGGAGTATTCGAATGTGCCGCGTCCCGCCCCAGAACGCCCACACTGCGCCCATTGCACGCCCCTTCATGTTAGGTTGCGCCTAACATCGCATCACTGCGTCCGACAGGGGATTCGGATCGGTGAGGTGCCGTTTTCGCCAGAAAACAGGCGCAACTCCCGATCATACATGTCGCCCCCTGTCCTTTGGAATAATCGTATAGGTGGTGATGTATAATTGCATTGAGATACTGCTATTTGCTATATCCCTTTATCTATAGTAAAGGAGAAAAAAAAATATTTTCAGGCTGGTGTTATATCTTTTTCTATTTGTAACTCACTGTATCTTAGTATCTATTGTATATTCCTTGTGATTTGGCCCTGATGAATCCAGATATCATTGGAGGAAACGCATTGGTTTGTGTTACATGAGGGGTACCTATGGTTGTTTGTGATCTTATAATTGATACCAACTGATTATTATTGGATATATTTAAGGGTATAACATCTGTATATTTATATTTGAAGTGTGGTAAAGATAGCAGGTCATTTATCTATGCCCTATTTTTTTGCCTATAGAGAGATTGTCGGGTGAAGTAGGGTTATTGTGTATATAGGATAGGTTCCTGTGGGGGTCGTCCTTGTTGGGACGGTTTCCCCCTGTTGTTGGTAGGTAGGGGTTTTAGTTTAGGGTCTTTGTGTAGTTAGGTTAGTGTAGGGTAAAATAGGTGTAGTATTTATCAATTTTTAGTGAACAATATTAAAAGTTATATTTTATTCTAGTATTCTCTGCATGTAGTTGTACCTTTGTTTTAAGGCTGCTACAAATTCCTTACAAGTTTCCTAGGATAATCCTATGAAGATGGAAGACTTAAAGGGATATTCCCATTGCATTGATTAGCTTTAAATATGTAAACAAAGGTAAATAAAGGCTATTATTAAATACATTGAAATATACATTTCTAATTTTGCTTCTCTTCAGAGTTAGGGCTTGTTCACACGGCGTCTCTCCCACGGGAGATCAGCGATGCGCTTTTGAGAGCTCTTCTGCACTGCGCTTTTCGCATCCGCTTTAAGAATTGACATGTCAATTCTTATTGCGTTTTACGCAACTGAACGCCCATAGGAGATAATGGAGTCCGCTTTTGGCACTGTCCAAAAGCGCTCCACACTCCTGGTACGTAACAGCTGCGCTTTGCATCCTCAAAGCGGATGCGAAAAGCGCACTGGAAGGCTGGACTGGGATCGCTGGCGGCGGCAGCAGCGCAGGTGAGGGGCGGCGGGAGCGGCAGCAGCGCAGGTGAGGGTCGGCGGCGGCGGGAGCGGCAGCAGCGCAGGTGAGGGTCGGCGGCGGCGGCGGCAGCAGCGCAGGTGAGGGTCGGCAGCGGCAGCAGCGCAGGTGAGGGTCGGCGGCGGCAGCGCAGGTGAGGAGCGGCAGACATGATGATGATGATGGATGGCTGGGGGCAGACGTGAGATGATGGCTGGGGGCAGACGAGAGAGAGAGAGAGAGAGATGAGAGAGAGAGAGAGGAGAGATATTTTCTCTGTGGAAAAGCGCAACCGGAAAGCGGATGCTTAAAACGCAGGTGAAAAAGCATTGAAAACGGACCCAAAAATAAAGTATCCATGCTGCGTTTTGCGGATCCGCTTCCCGGATGCGCTTTTCAACTGCGAAAAACGGATCCGGACAAAGGCTCCAAAACGCCGTGTGAACAAGCCCTTAGAGCAGATCTCATCTCTTGCTCTAGAAGTGGTATAGGTATGTGAGATCACTCCCTGCTATGTTCCTTATCTGGAAGATGGAAACTTGTTTACATTATTTACTGACAAGATTTAATCCGTTAGAGCCCTGTAGCCTTGTGCACTGCAGTTTACAAACATCCAGCAGTCATGTCCCTCTATCAGGCTCAGCTAGGAACAGCAGAGATGATATGCCAATCACTGCTATAGAACCACCCACAGCCCAATCAGGAATTGTGAGCCTGCGGCTGGATGTGACTCTGTAAAGCAGCATGGTGAGACAACCATTTTAAATGCACCAATATGGAGTGCCAACACAGATAAAATAACATTTGTTTACACTGCGAGAGCACGGAACACTTTTCACTGGATCACCATTCCTGTCTTAATCAAAATCAAGCTCACAGATCAGAATTGAGCCAAGTTACATTTGCCTGAAGCCCTAACCTTGCTAAAGTGTATCCCTCCTGTATCAGTTATCAGTTAAGATATTGGTAACTTTCATGGGGCTGTTCTTCTAACCTTATTGGCTATTCTGGAGTTTGAAAAACTCAATCTTATTTTTTCCACATACTGTGGTGGCTCATGGCACTGGATGTCAAAGACTTTGTGATGGCCTGGTTTTCTTGTACACATTTCCTATGAATAGCCAGTTTGCTACATCCATTGATTTTTCAAACTGGTGGATAATTACATCTCCGTGTGCGTTATTACAGATTTACCAAGCTCATCTAAGTGCACAATCATCTGGATGGTTGTCAAATGTTTTTCCAAAATGATACACTTCATTCCCTTAAAGGACCACTTCAGGTTTGTTTTTGATTTTAGTCCATTAGAAATGTCTTTCAGGTGCCAGTAATTTTGCTTACCTGCAGCTAAATATATGATTTCTGTCTGCTGCAGCATGTAATGGCTGGCGTAGTGGATTCGCCGTACCACTGCAGGTGATGATATAAGCCGCACCAGAGAGCAGAGTCTAAGGGGCCACTGGTTTTCATCAGAGCCTGCCGCTAAGAGAGTTGGACTTGCTGCGGCAAGCGAACCCCCAGCTCGCTACTCCTGGTGCGACTTGCCTACAGTGGTGGCCAAGGTGAGGCGACGTACAGAATCATCAGGCTGGCTCACGATCGGGGACAGGCAGAAAGGTCAGGACAGTTGGCAAAGGTTTGTGGTCAGGAAACGTAGCAAAGGAACTGGAACACAGTAGAACAATAACACAATCTGAAACGCTTTCTCTAAGGCTTAGGGCACTGTAGATCTGGCGGGAAGTGAGGGAGAAGCTCAGAATATATAAGGTAAGCGCCTGGCAACTAGCCAATTACCGACGCGCTGGCCCTTTAAACCTCAAAGAGACGGCGCATGCGCAACAGCCAGCAGGGGAGCGCGGACAAGCAGGAGCACGGCGAGGTGGGTATCTGCCAGCATAACGAGCACGCCCGCAGCCCAACATACGGGCCGTGGCACGACCCGTCCTTGGCAGTGTGCGGGAGGAGGGAACACAGGTGCGCCAACAGCCAGCATGTCAGGCTGTGGTGCTGCCCATAACACAGCAGCCTTCTGTTGGGTCATGTGACCTGCACTCTTAATTGTTGGAAGACACAGTGCTTTTGATGGGGAGAGGAAGACAGTCTCTGTATGTATTTCAATGAGACTGGTTTTGAGCATCCCATAGGAAAGCATAGAGAGATTAATTTCTGGGTCACACAGCACATTATGTATGTTTCAGCAACTCTGAGCAGGGCCATCTTAACCGCATTATGGGCCCTTGGGGAAAGCAGTGCACTAGGTTCTGCCCAGGCACAAGATATAACACCAGCCAACACCTCTAATCATGCCCAAATATGCCGCCACTTGAAACTATGACTCTAACCACCCTCAAGCACATCCACTCCTGCCTAATTTCTTCTTGCAGACCAGCACAAAAACAGTGTCTGCTTTTAATACAAACAGACTATAGCTGGGACCCTCATGCCCTGAAAATTATGATAGCCTGAAAAGGCATCAAGAGAGGCAAACTAAGGTCAATTTGCTGTTAAGGTATGGGTCCTCACAGTTTTGATTAAAGAGCCTTACATTTTCACACCATTTCCCCGAAAATAAGACAGTGTCTTAAATTAATTGTTGCTCCTAAAAACAAGCTAAGACTTATTTTTAGGGGATTTCTTATTTTTTCCATGAACAAGAATTCACATTTACAGTTGGACAAAAATCCAGATGTATTAATATACTGTAGTGATTTCATCACAAACATCAGCATAAGCAACCAAACTCTGAATTGCATCAAACAAATGCACTAGGTCTTATTTTCGGGGGATGTCTTATTTTGGGGGAAACAGGGTATTTATTAGATTTAGCAGAAATGCATTGGATAATTCTTATATTCATTGCTTATTTGTCTCTTAGCATCTGCAGAGTGCTGTTGGTTCATTTCTATGTGGAGTAAATACATACAAAAAGCTATAAGACAATTTTCAACGTATGACACATGTAAATGATGGTCATATGGTTACCAAATAATAGCACCATACAAGGAGAAAATATTATCACCATACCTCTGACCACCTAAGCTTATGGGGCCCGTAGGCAACTGCTTAGTGTGCCCAATGGAAAGATAGCCCTGACTCAGAGTGCAGGTCACATGACCCAACCGAAAACCGCTGCTCTAGCGTTGCAGAAATCCTAGATTCAGCTTCAGGTAAGCAAAATTAATGGCAGTAGTGTACATGCCATGTGATGAGGGCAAATTCACTAGGAAAGGAGATGCTATCCTGGACGGGTAATGGTAAATGTAGACCCAACAGTTTAAAAATGTGCCAGAACAGTGGTTCAAGCTGTATAGTAAATCTGGGACGTTTAAATACTTTTGCCTAACTTTACACCATCTATTAATTGGATTACTTTACAGCAAATTGTTAGCACATGGCATTACATGTTACGACACAACTTTTTTTCTATGAATCCACATCCTTTCTGCGTAACCATGCCCGCTTTGTCAGGCATGACACAGAAGTGTCTTAAAAATGTCTAAAATATATAATTAATGTAGTGTAAACCATGGACACCAGTGTTTTGATGCAAATTGCAACATAAATGTGATAAAATTTCCATAGTAATTGTGCTCTATTGTCTTTGAAGAGGTGCTCAACATTACTTTCAGGTTTGGGCATGCTCTTTGCAAATCTGTGGTTATTAAGTTGGATTTTTTCTTGGCATATTATTCCCAGGAACTTTGTTTCCTCTTGGCATTATAACAAGATGAGCCTACTTCTGTTTGTTTGCAGCAATCACACTAGGAAACCTACCCATGCTTTAAACCTGTATAGTGAGTATTCACAGCATCCCAAAGTGCCATTTCTTTACCTCTGCCATCTAAGGTTTCAGCAGCCAAGTCACGTCAAACAGATCTTGCTCAAATTTAGAAGGAAAAAGGATTACTTGTGTTCTACCATTTCTTGATTCAACAGGAATACAGACAAGAAATGCAGGTCTATCTTTTGTCCAAGCATATCTGTTCCTGACTTGCAGCTCGATTTCTGGGTCTTTATACTATAGTAAAACAAATCGATCAAATACAAGCGTTGCATTCCAGCATATTTGTGGACATTAGTGATGAGCGATTACGTTGACTATCGTCATCGGGTCGATAGTCGATATCGGCAATTATCAATAAGATATCCGATAGTCGATAATAGATTATCGCCGATGACCATTAAAGTCTAGGGAGAGGAACAACACCTTCATTCTTATACCCAAACAGGGCTGGAGAATCTGGAATTAACATCCACAACAGTCAAATGGATATGTGCTACATCTTAGGCAACACACTTAGGTTATAAAAGCCACAGAAAAAAACACACACCATTCTCTATCCCTGTCTTGTACCACAGCATGATCCTTAAACCTGCATGACCCACAAATTAAAAAGTGCCAGAAGTCAGTATTATTTGAACCATCATTTTACTTGAACTAGAAATTGAATATCACTGTCCTGGAACGCAGCTTGAGCCCCAAACCTGCATGTACCCCAAAATTTAAAAAGTGCCGGAAAAAAGGAGTCTTTCAACCACCATTTTAGTTGAACTGGACATTAACTACATCTTTCTGTACCCAGTATGCCCCATTAACCCTGTTGACCCACAGATTAAAAGTGGGGGAAAAGGAGTCTTTCAACCACCTTTTTTGTTGAACTGGACTTGACTTTTCCTGTCCTACCAGTATGCCCTTTAAAAACCCTGTTGCCCCAACCAGTTTAAAAAGTGCGGGGAAAAAGGGTTTTGAACCACCATTTTAGTTGAACTGGACATTGATATACCTGTCTGGACCGCGTTGACCATTAAACCTTTTGCCCCCCCAAATTAAAAAGTCCCGGGAAAAAGGAAGTTTTTTAACCACCATTTTGTTGAAATGGACATTAAAACTTATTGTCCTGTCCCGCGGGTATTCCATTAACCTGTCTCCCCCACAGTTTAAAAAGTGGGGAAAAGGGTCTTTCAACCACTTTTTAGTTAAAATGGACATTGATTACTGTCCGGACCCCCAGTTGACATTAAAACCCTGTCGGGCCCCCCAAATTTAAAAAAAAAAATGGGGGAAAAATGGTCTTTGAACCCCCTTTTTATTTAAATGGACATTAACTATTTTCGTCCGGACCGCAGTATGCCCAAAAAACCTGTTGACCACAGATTAAAAGGCGGGGAAAAAGGGAGTCTTTCAACCACCATGTTAGTTGAATTGGACTTATATACCTGTTCTGTCCACAGTATGCCCCTTAACCTTTTCTGACCCAATTTAAAAAGTGCCGGAAAGGGTTTTTGAACCACCATTTTAGTTTCACGGAATGATATCCCTGCCCTGGGCCACAGCAGACCCCCAAAACCTGATGACCCAGATTAAAAGTCCCGGAAAAAAAGGGTCTTTAACCACCATTTTGTTTCATGGACTTTGACTATACCTGCCCTGGGCCACAGCAGGGCCCCCAAACCCTGCTGCCCCCAGTTAAAAAATTGCCCGGGGAATAAAAGGAGTCTTTCAACCCCTTTTATTTGAAGGGAATTGACTATCCCCTTTTTCCTGTACCACAGCATGACCCTAAACCGTTTGCCCCCAAAGTAAAAGTGGCAATGTTTTTTTTACAGGGGACTGTTATTTAGTATATTTTTTGGTAATGACAATTGTTTACAAATTTATTTAGGGAAGTTTTTTTTATAGTTTTCATACTTCATTTTGCTTTTTTTTTAAGTGTGATAACATACAAATCACCCCCCTCCCTGCGTTTTAAAGGGTATTTTTTACACGTGTAGATGTGTTAATTCGCCGCACCCCCCTAAGTAATAAAATGCCCAAATTTCCCCCCAAAACACTTCTTAGTTGAGAAACTTTTGCCCTCCTGGCTTTGAGAGGATTGCCAATCAATTCAAGGTTTTTTTTTCCCTCCAATTTTTTCAGTGATTGGGACAGACTCCCCTGGGATCATATGATGCCACCCCATAGTGACTCCAGCCCCCGAAAATTTTAAGCCTCAAATTGTGCAATTTTTTGGGCAGCCTGGGGGCCCTTTTTTTACATACTTAACCTCACAAAATCACCTTTTTCAAAATCAGATTTTTTTTGGAAATTTGAAAACTCTCCCGTTTCCTAACGGGGAGAGCCAGTGTGCCATCGCATTGTTTTAAAACCCGGGGGTCAGCTGCCAGGGCCCGACTTACGTGGGTGCGGTGAGGCCCGGCTAGGTTTCTCTATTAACAGCAGGTTGCTGCCAGGGCGGGGGTTTCAGTGGGTGCGGTTGAGAGCCCCGGTGGCTCTGTCATCTTTAACGGTAAAAAAGCCCTTTGACCAGCAACGAAAACAGTCGTGTGAACGGAAGTGTGAGGTAAGGAATTGTGAGGTAAGCCTCAGCCTTTCAGTACACAGTCAAAACCCCGGGAGGCTTGCCCCTCCCTTGAGTGCGGAAAAAAAATTTAGTTCACTTGGAAATATGGTGGTTAACGCCCTGTTCCTGTGCCCCTTTTTTTGGAAATTTTTTTTCATTTTACTCAAGTGCTGGGGAAATTGTCTCTGTTCTTTGTTCTCTGTCCGTGCTCCTACTCCAAGGCTCGAAAAATCATTGGTCAAGTTTCTGTAAACCCCCCTTTTAAAATTCAGAGGTTTTTTTTTTTTCCGCATTTTGAAAATGCAAATTTTTTAGTAGTTTAAATTTTAGAAAACACTTTTTAAAATAGGGGAATCCCCCCATGTCTTTGTTTCTCTTTTTTTTAAATTTTATTAATGGGTTGTCTCAATACGGGTTTTCTGCTATGTTAAAAGCTCTTCAAAAAAAAAGTCTTTTTTCAATTGTGTCATTAAAAGGTTACCCTTTTCCCGTTTCGACAGACCATACCCCTTTAGCCATCTTTACAATTGTGAAGAACAAATGTTTTTTTAGAAACCAATTTTTTACAATGGACTGTAGTCTAGTGCTGTCCAGCAAAATGCCCCCAAAAATTTAAAAAAAGGCCATGAGCCCCTTTTGACAATTTTGAAGAACAAAAGTCTGTTAGAAACATTTTTTTTTTAATAGGACTGTTGGATAGCTGCTGTCCAGCAAAATGGCCCCAAAAAATTCAAAACATGACCCTGAGCCATTTTGAAAAAGTGAAGAACAAATGTCTGTTGAAAAAATTTTTTTTTTTTAATAGGACCTGTAGTATTGCTGCATTTCAAAGCGCATGACCAAAAAAAATTTTTTTAAAAAGATTCTCAGCCACTGTTAAAAAATTTTGAGGGGGAAAAAAGCAATTTTAAAAACCCATTTCTGTTCCAAGGGCCTGATTTAGCTGTTTCACAGCAACTGACCCCAAAAAATTTTAAATTGACTTTTCAGCCACTTTAAAAAATTGGTTGGGGGAAATGCCCCTTAGAAAACCACATTTTGTTTTTTTCCCAAAAGGGCCCTAATTATAGTGTATCTACAAAAAATGACCCCAAAACCTTGACAATGGAAAACTTCTAAAGATAAAGTGAGTAATGGAAAGTGTTGTCACGAAACCTTGCTGTCTTTTACGTTCCTCCAGCAAAACCAGCAAAAAAATGTTGGGGAAATGAGAATAAAAATTGCGTAAGAAATGATCATTTTAAAAAAGTTTTCAAGAGGACCCTTTCTTTTTTGAAAGAGGCAACTAATCGGTACCTCGGCAATTGGGGCCAAAAATCCAGAGATCCCTGCTGATTCTTTGTGAAAATCAACGTCCACTTATTGTGGAAAGTCGGATGGTTTGTCTGTAATGCTCCTCCGCTGTGTGAAGGTCCGCTCAGATAGACGCTGGCTGTGGGCAGGACAAAAACCTCTATGGCGTGGGGGCGGTCGGGCCATTGTCAATTTTGGTACCCAAAAATCTATTGGGGGCCGGAACACATACAAAAAAAATCGGGTTGAGACGCAGATAGTCGTTTCACCATATCTTAAGTGGTTCGTGTGTTGGATGTGTGCCCTGCATTGCTGCGTTGGTGAGGTGGTAAAAAAGATTGCCAGAGGTCACCCAGGCTTCTGCCACCTTGGGCTCGCTGCGTAGGCTATTTGGCACTCTACGCTGTCAGTCGCATGTTGTTCCACCGTGCATTTGGGGAACGTGAAAATACGCAACCAGTTGTCTCCATTTGTTCAACGCGGTCCCCCATTTCCTGCATTTTATCTTCATTTGGGTGGGTGGGGAAAAGTGGAGTTTTTTTTTGTCGGGGATCCGGGGAGGTGGCCCACCCGAAACTGTTGTTCATTTTGAGGGCCCTTTAAAAGGGAAACCATGTTGGGGGAAAAAGAAATCCAAGCATCATGTGAGAGATGGAGCCTTGATTTCCAACCCTCTGGGTGGGGGGCACTCAAACTGATTTTCCATCTTCCTCCTCAGCCTAAAAATTCGCCCCAAACCCTCTTTCCAGCGGGGATTTGGAAACGCGGGTCTGGGAAAATACCTCCCCCCCGTTTCCCCCCTCTGGACAGTTCACACCCCCTGTTTTCCCCTGAATGATGCACCTGAGAGCTGATGGCCGCTTTTGCAACCCTGGCCCCCAAACCACTGCCTAATGAAGATCATAAATTGTGAAACGTCGGCCCTTTGTGATTCAAGGGAGAAAAAGGCTCCTGTCGATCTGTGTCCGTCCCCCTTTCCCCCTCGTGGGGGGACCTGTTGTTTTAGAGTGTAAAACGATCGTTGCTCTGCTGAAAGGGGCATTGTCCCACTGCCCATTTTGGTGGCTTCTTCAAAACTGGAAGGATGGTGCAAAGTCTTTCCCTGCCTCCACTTCGGTGGTCAAAAACCCCAGGTCCCCCGCTGCTTGTCAGGCCATGTGCATTGATAGTAATGGCATTTGCGCTGCTGCCAAAAATCACGGGGAGCATGTGGAGGGTGAATTCCGCGTGTTCCAAAAGTCAACAATGAGAGGGTTTGACGGGGAGGCCGATGACCTGAAACCCAGCCAGCGGGCGAAGAGGGGGAAGGGCTGAATGCAACTCGCCCCGGGGCCTTCCTCAGCAGGCAGTCCAGCCCCGGGGGTAGCTCTTTAGAAATTTGGGGACGAAAAGGGGTTTATGACATGTCCAGGCAAGGGGGATGTGCCCCAAGCCTTAAAACCGTTTAAGGGGGCCAGAGATTTCGACCGTTATGCACCCACTTGCCTGGCAAAAGGGTTCTTGTCACCCAGCCAGCGCTCGGTCTCTTTGCGGAGACCCGTCCACCCCTGCCCTGTGTGGGGGGTTCCAAGACAGATTTAATTTTCACCACGGCCGGGTTTTCTGGGCACGTGATGCCCCCTTTCAAGGACCTTGGGGAAAGAGCCCTGAAACCTCCCTGCGGTTTAAGAGCGTGCGCCAAGCCTGAGAGCACCGTCCCCCCAGAGACATCCACCAGCTCACCAATGAGCTGTCACAGAGATAAGGGCTTTGGCCGTGCTTACTAGTCCTTTTTCTAAAGCATTTGATACGGTGCCACATAAAAGGTTGGTAAATAAAAATTGAGAATGTTGGACTGGGGGAAAATGTTTTGCAAGTGGGTAAGTAACCTGGCTCACTGATAGAAAACAAAGGGTAGTAATTAACGGTACTCATACTCAGATGGATCGCTGTTACTAGTGGGGTAACCACAAGGGTCGATTGGCCCTATCCCTCTTTAAATTTTCATAATGATCTTACACGGGGAATACACAGTAATTATCGATCTTTGCAGACGATAAAATAAGCTCTGTAAGTAATCCCACCATATGAGGATTAAACTTTTTTATTACAAAGGGATTGGATAAGTTGGAGGCCCTGGCTGGGAAATGGCAGATGAGGTTAACAACTGACCTATGCAAGGTTTTGCACATGGGGAAAGAAATCCATTACATGGATTTACATGTTAAAATTGGAAAAACACTGGGGTAAAAGTGACATGGGAAGGACTTGGGAATCCGGGTGGAACCCAGTAACTTAATTGTAGCAGCATGTCAGGAAAGCAGCACCCAAAAGAAAATTTGGGATCATGGGGTGCATTAAAAGGGGCATAGATGCACTGCATGATGAAACTTATTCTCCCATTATACAAGTCACTGGTTGACCCAATGGAATATTGTGTCAGTTTTGGGCCCAGTGCCCCAGGAAAGACATTGTAGAGCTGAACAGGTACAAAGGCGGGCAACAAAAATAATAAAAGGACTGGGGTTGGATACAGTACACAGAAAGATTGCAAGTTTTGGGTTATTTAGTTTAGAGAAAGAAGGCTTCGGGGGGACATAATAAATATGTTAATACATCAAAGGTCAATATAGAGATCTTTCCCAAGATTTTTTTAACACACGGGTATCAGAACAAGGGGGCATCCTTTACGTCTTGAGGAAGGGAAAGTTTTCTACTAAACATAGAAAGGGATTCTTTACTGTAAGAGCAGTGAGACTATGGAATTCTCTGCCAGGGGACTGGTCATGGTGAATTCAATAACCCGAGTTTAAAAAGGGTTTTGGGATGCATTTCTGGAGCGTAATAATATAAACCAAAGTTATAGAGTGACTAGGATTCAGGAGAAGGGTCTTGATCCAGGGTTTTTTCCTGATTGCCAGTTGGAGTCAGGAAGGGAATTTTTTCCCTAAAATGAGGACAATGGCTTCTCCCCTCATTGGGGGTTTTTGCCTTCTCTGGATCAACACCTTAGCACAACAGGCTGAACTAGATGGACGACTTGTCTTTTTTGCCTTACCAAACTATGAAACTAGAAACATGTTTTCAGTGGTCAGATGGACTTTTCCGGCCACAGATGCAGACAATGCGCTTGAAATTTTAGATGACACGTGGCTGGCCAGGGCAGGGACGGGTTTTTTGGCAAAGAAATACCTACTCTGCATCTGGTATTGAGGGCAGGCACGGGCCATGACATGGGGGAAAAACCCATCTGTGTCCCCCAGAGGGAAAAGGGCAAATTTCCAAGGCCAAAAGCCTGGAAATGCCGTCATTCAGGCTTTTGGCTTTGGGATGGTTTGGGTTAAAGTGTTTCTTCTGCTCCCAACCTGGAAGACAAAAGGTGGCTGCTAGACTGGCCGCTGTACGGCGTGCGGGTCGTCAAATGGCGGAAGGAGAAGGGGTAGGATGGGTCTCTGCTGGTGCTGGTGGATACTCGGGCGACGGTGGAGGCTGAAGCGGAGGCTGACCCCTGATCTGACTTCTGAGAGACATGGGCAGCTGAGGAACACTTGGTGGTGGCGGAGGAGGAGGAGGCGGGAGACAGAGAGTGTGACATGGTTGGAGGCCCGGCGTCGGTTGGCCTTTTTTTGGCCAAGTTTGCCTCCATTTAACTGATGCATTCGCTGCATGTGACTAGACATGTTGGTGGTGGTTAAACAACCCAAGGTTCTTGCCTCTACTTTTTGCGTTTACAGCAAAGACGGCATATGACATCGCTGGGTGAATCAGAGGCTTGCTCAAAGAAGGCCCAGGCTTGAGAGGTCCTGGACCTTATTGACGGCGATAAACGAGGAACTGGGTTTCCGCTGACCGTGACTGGCGGAATCATATCAGCGGACTTCTGCGCCGCCCTCTCCCTTTTTTGAGAGGGGGCCCATAATGACACCCACCCCATCGTCTTCCTCCTCGTCCAGTGATGAACCGCTCGCAAGCAAATTCTGTGAAAAGACCACGTTGGATTCCCCAATGTCGTCGTCATCATCATCATCACACGGTGACTTCGTCGTCCTGACATTCTGCATCCAGGAGCTGCAGGCTAAAGCAAGAGGACTGCAAGGCGTTGCCGACCCCCGGGATTTTTGCCGATTGACCGGCTTCCTTCTCCTCCTCTGATGGCATCAGTAAAAATGGGCGTCAGAGCAGACAAAATCATCCTCTTTGGCCTCTTTGATCTTTTAACATGCCTTTCTGACAACCCAACCGCTTTTTGTCACAAAGAGGTCTTCAGAAAATGGATTATCCCCAGTGTGGTACACCGATTGACATTTGGGCTGCCTTCGCTTCATGTTGACGGTGCCTGATGATGTGATTGACGACATTTTTGTGGCCTTGACTGGGAGGACGAGGAGGTAAGACTGCTGGATGCAGGTTGCATTAACCACTGAAGAACAGATTGCCGACGTGTTCGTTTACTGGATTCAAAGGGTCCTGACCCAGCGATGACAGGCCTGACGGTCCTGCAACCGACAATCCGCTGGCTTGCGTGTGTTCGCCAAACACTGGAAGGAGCACCTTCTCTCGTACCTCTACCTCCATGTGCTAAACCCCCCCCTTTGCTCGCTTACCACCGCATTTGCTCCATGTTCAGAAAGATAAAATTTGAGAGGTTATAGAAGATTTTGGAACGTCTCTTATTAAAAAAACGGCAAATCACAGCTATTCTCAAATCCCTCAAATCAAAACAAAATTGGTGGATTCAAATTTAACTGCAAGGTGGCTCTATCAACAAATCTGGACTGGGCAAAAGTGCAAGAAACACGTTTCTGAAACGTATACGGATTATAAAAGGTATTTTTGGCACCTATCAATTCACCTGTGGTGAATACACACTTGCTGGATTCAAATTTAACTGCAAGGTGGCTCTATCTACACATCTGGACTGGGCAAAGTGCAAAAAACACGTATCTGAAAGTAACGGATAAAAAGGGATTTTGGACCTATAATTCACCTGTGGTGACACAATTGCTGATTCAATTGAACGCAAGGTGGCTCTATCAATAATCTGGACTGGGCAAAGTGCAAAAACACGTATTGAAAGTATACAGTAATAAAAGTTTTTTGGCACCTATCAATTCACCTGTGGTGGACTACACAATTGCTGGATTCAAATTTAATGCAAGGTACTCTTCAACAAATCGGACTGGGCAAAAGTGAAAAAAACGTATTGAAATGTATCGATAATAAAAGGATTTTTGGCACCTATCAACCTGTAGTGACACAAAAGTTGTGGGTTCAAATTTAACTGCAAGTGGTCTTCAACAAATCTGGACAGGGCAAAAGTGCAAAAAACACGTATTAAATGTATATGGATAATAAAAAAGGGATTTTTTGGGACCTTTCAATTCACCTGTGGTGACTACACAATTGCTGGGTTCAAAAATTTAACTGCAGTGGCTCTACAAAAATCTGGACGGGCAAAAGTGCAAAAACACGTATTGAAATGTATAGTAATAAAGGTATTTTTGCACCTATCAATTCACTGTGGTGACTACACAATTGTGGTCAAATTTAACTGCAAGGTGGTCTATTTTAAAAATAAATCTGGATGGGCAAAAGTGCAAAAACACGTATTGAATGTATAAGATAATAAAGGTATTTTTGGCACCTTCAATTTACGGTGATAACAATTGTGGATTCAAATTTACTGCAAGTACCTCTTCAACAATCTTCGGGCAAAAGTGCAAAAAACAGTATCGAAATGTACAGGATATAAAAGGTATTTTTGGCACTATCAACCCGTAGTACTACACGTTGCTGGATTCAAATTTAACTGCAAGGTGGCTCTATCAACAAATCTGGACTGGGCAAAAGTGCAAAAAAAAACGTATCTGAAAAGTATATGGATAATAAAAGGTATTTTTGGCAACCTTTTAATTCACCGGTGGTGACTACACAATTGCTGGGTTCAAATTTAACTGCAAGGTGGCTCTATCAACAAATCTGGACTGGCAAAGTGCAAAAAACACCTATCTGAAAAGTATATGGATAATAAAAGGTATTTTTGGCACCAATCAACATGTGGGACTAAAAAAGTTGCTGGATTAAATTTAAATGCAAGGTACCTCATCAACAAAGATGAACTGGGCAAAATTGAAAAAGAACACCTATCTGAAATGTATACGGATAATCAAAGTGGTGTTTTGCACCTAACAAATAGACCGCAGTTATTTGAAAAGATCTGTATCCTAATATAAGTTCAGGCTACCCCCCAATATCCAAGTAATATTTCAACAGTAAACTGTTAATAATAAAGCTTATTGCAATGCAATGTTCTGCCCAAAACAATATCCAGTATTCTTTAAAGAGCTTGTCTGTGTTCGCCGTGGGGCCCCCCCCACTCCACCTGTGACTTTACAGCGGTAGATGCTCCTTTAAAATTCTCTGCTTAACTATCTAAAATCTGCAAATCTCTGATCTAACTGAGTTCTAAGGATCACAGCTAAAAGTATAGCTATCTCTGTGAACAAATAAAATAATTTCGCTGAGCTGTTTGCACAGAGGCAGAGCGCTCGTCCTACTGCTTTGAGATACTGACACACACAGATCATGAACAGGAAGGGCTGTTCTATGTAAAACGAGGTCATGTGATTTTTCCAGCCAATCGCAACCATACACATCCCAGTCATGACGTCGCACAACATCTCACCCTGCTCTATTCGTAAGTGATTTTGCTGGCCGCCAAAATGACAGGATATGGCGCGATATTAATAGATTATGCACAGATTTTAACCTAAATTATCGCGTGATCTAAAAAATCCGATAAACGTAAATACCGTGCCGATTTCAACTTTGTCGATAATAATCGCTCAACACTAGTGGACATGTATTTCTTTTCTTGTCTCTCTACTCAAAACTGTCATTCTTAACCACTTTTACAGCAGGTCTGCAAATCTCTCAGTGACATCACATGGTGCGAAATACAATGTTAATGAGATCTAAACATCAAGAAATCTAAGCGCTAATAATCATATTGACAGGAAACATTTTGGTTCTGTAATAAAATCCTGAGAACCTGAGGAAAACATTAATGTTTGCTCCCAAATTCCGTCAATATTTTCTTCACAAGTTTAAGAAGGGGCATGGGGGTAGTACTGCAACAATTACTCTGCTCCCCTCTGCTGGTTGTGAGCACCCTACGCCTCACTATGCTCTCTCTTTGCATCTTACCATTCTCCTTATCGATAACTTGCATGTCCTAGTTTCTACTTTTTAATGAGCCAAAAAACATAAGCGAGCCCAGATTTCTGCCAATGCCCAGGCATTCAAGGACTTTCCCTCCATAACTTTGGTTCCTGAAGTCTACAAAGGTGTCTCATTCCTGTCTTGCTTGGCAATAAACCAGCTAGTGTAATAGATCTCATCTATGTGTTTGCTGCCCTTTCTGACTTCAGATTGTCTATCACTTATGACCACCTCCATATGCCTTGACTTTGTGTCTTCAGTGTATCTACATACCAGCCGTTGCTAACTGAAATGGAATCTCTATGGAAAATTCTACACCCTCTTGCAGGCTTACCGAAGAACTCAAGTAGACGTTGTTGCCTGGTTTATCCTTAAAAAGGTGTTATTTATGAGAAGATAGGCTCATTCAGCTTTTTGTCTTGGTCACAAAGAACGAAGAGGCGGGCGCACATGCATTGCTCTCTCTATCTCTTTACTTCTATGGGAATTCCAAGTACAGCCGAGCAATTGTACCCAGCTGTATTTACTATAGAAGTGAATGAAGGGAGATATGCTTGTCTGGCCACCTCTCCATTCTCCATGGCTGCTGTAAAATTATGCAAAATCTTACTTCTCCAAATGTAAATAAGCCTTTAAGCCAAATTTCCAGATGGCCTGGTTACAGTTTCTTTGTCATATCTGCAAAAAACGGTTTGCAGTGTTATCACCATTGACCACATTTGCTTGCAAATCTGTGATTTTCATTTGTATTTAGGATATGGACACAAGTGGTGTTTTACATTATTTCCTCTTTTCTCACATTCACTTTTTAACCAGGACTAGAAAAATACGCTTAGGAGCTACTGCTAGAGAAATGTTTCATCTGCACCTCTTCTAAACACCTCCATTGACTCTACATATCTAGATATCTAGATCTTAAGACTGAGGGAGCATAATAATATTGACATATCACAGTACTGCCACAAATTATATTACCATAGTGTGAAAATATGTCCACTTTGTCAATTTTACAGATTCTTACCAAGACATGGGAATAGGCAATTTATGCTTCAACCAAAGCATTGCTCCTAAAGTTCAGGCATGGTGATAATATATATATAATAATAATAATATATATTACTAATATATGAACAGATATAATGAACTTTGGCAGGTAATTGATACTAGCATGGAATTAATTCCAACAAGAAGAAAAAGTCCTATTATAACATGTAGTTATGTTACTATTGCTTCTCCATAAATCTGGGAACTGCAAATTCCTCTTCACATTGACTAGAAACAATCACAGGCAATGAATGCAGGAATTTTTTTAGATCCTTTGCATGCGGAGTGTTTCCTCACTTTAGTAATCTATTGTGACATGTATAGAAAATATTTGGTGATAAGACCACACAAGCACATATCAGCTGATGTCTGACTCTACTGACTACCAAGAATGCATCACATGGCATTAGTATTAGATTTCAGTAGCTGTTCTACAATGATGTGACGCTCATAATTCACAGTACTTTCCGAATATTTGTATATGTGTATTTCCTGCAAATCTATATTTCGGCTGCTGTACCTATCAAGCAAAGCAGATCTCCTCAAAAACAATAAAATCAAATATAAAAAGTTTTGTTCCATATTATTTTAAGATATAATTGGAAGATTTATAGTCAAGAAGTATTGCTACAGTCATAGTATTGCAAAGTATGTCTATGAGCAGTTCCGTACCAAATACAGTAGCAGGCCAATTAAAATTCTTTATCCTTGTACAAGACAACATGGGTCATGAATAATATTGGAGTCTGAACTGTCATAGGAGCCCATTTAAAATGGTGTCATTACATGTGATTTATACTTAAAATGATATGTTGGCTATTCTAGATGAATCCTGGCAAAAAATTCCTAACTAGAATTCCTATTGTTGCATATTCATAGATGTATTTCCAATATTTTCCAACATAGAAACAACTGAAGAATAAAAACAGCTGGCATCTTATGGGTAGCATATTCCTCATATACTAAGAGACATGTGTACACTCTTTATACATGACATGCTGTATTATCTCTTCTGGAACATTACATAGCACACATGAGCAGTGATTTCTTTATGTGATAAAGCTTTTTTAGTCTTTTGCACCCTAGAATCATTGTATATACTGCTATCATACAAAGTTTGTAAGTATTGGTCATTGCACATACATTCATTTTACGGCCAGACAACCATAAGCTGTAAGAAAAGCTATTTTTGCATTTCTTGTACCCATGCTTCTCCTCTTGCCATTACAATCTCTTTCAAACAAGATACCAGAAGAGTGCCCTTAAAGGGATAGTGATAAAAGTAACCGCTCTACTGTGTTTAACAGGCTAAAAATAGGTATGAACATTTTATCATAACATTCAGATCACAAGCTACTATTGCAAAGTTCTATAGATCGGACAATTTTGCTACAGAGGTAAATCTATATTCTGGTTATTTTCACAGTAATCTGAGTCTGTCGAGAGTCATAATTGGTATATGACAAGAAACTGTCATTTAAGATCAGCACAGAGGAGTCTACATGAAATTAAAACAGATAAAAAACTCATATAATAATATTAATAGTAAAGGAACATAAAGGAGAAACTTTAGGACAAAGCTAAAACAATGTAATACAATGCCTATGTTGTAAATCTCCAAAAGGTTTGCTTTTTCGTGATTCTTAGTATAGTGCTTCAACGTGGATATTAATACTTAGGTAAAACCAGAAACAGAAGGAGAAGACCACTTGTAACATTTGCATAGCGTGACTAAAATACACTTTTATGTGCTTCGATAGTAGTTAGTAACAAATCAGAACTTACCGTGCAGAGATTAGAGCATTAGCTCTTCAGACAAGATGAGCAGAGGAATTCCAGAGGAAGCAGGTAAATATTGTGTGTTTGCTAAATCTCAACCCTGAACTGATTCTTTCCTACCCCTGGCCAAATCACCAGCAGCAGCTGTCACTCATGACATGTGCTGCCCACTGTCTATTTATAGACATCCAAGCATAGGGACGGTCACATTTTCCAGGAGGTCTCAGTAGCTTGGGAAGTGACTGGATCTTACTGGGGGAGGGTAAATGCATAGAAGACAGGGCCATACGTAACATGTTTTGGTAGATGACTTTTGTTTACTGTTTTTGAGTAATGGGCAACTCAATTTACTTGACAGAACATAGAATGTTATGCATTTTGCAATATATTTGTTTGCAACTTTTCTTTGGGAAGTATGAGAGGTAAAAACAGAAAACTATTAACACTTCGGACCCTAGGTGTCTTCAAAAATCACATCAATCAACGCAGGATAGAAGTTTGCTTTCATTTATTAACTCGTTTCATCATACATTATGAATGAACAACATGCATATTAAAATACTACTTGCGTTTGCATACAAGACATAAGAGGAGCTTGAGGAACTCCTGAGGCAGGTGTGTGGTACAAGCTAATTGAATACATAAGCTACCGGAGTTTTGTGTTTGAAGTAGTGCTGTCTTCAAAAATCACCCAAGAAATCACCTTGGTCTCTATATTTTAGCATAAAACAGTCTGCGCTAAATGCACTGAAACCGGAAAACTCCATATATATTATAGCTATTTAAGTTTATATTGTTTGAAAATCTTATTATCAATTCTTTAATTTATGTTTAGAAGCCATCAATTGCAATTTTATTCATTTCAGTGTTAAAGTGAACCTGTTGTGTGGTTTATGCTACCATATCTTATATATAGGATTACATGATTTGGAGCAGGATTTCTGAGTAAACAGCAGTGAAAATTCTGGTAGGACTCCTTAAGAGAGAGTGGGAGTCGAATTTGCCCTGCCCACATATACTGAATGATGACTTCCCCTGTATCACTGTGTGTACAAAGCAAACGGGATGCAGCTAGATTAGGCCTCAGGATAAACCACTTTTTTATATTTTCAGAACTGCATTTGAAGAGCTGCAATTTTTTTATTTTTTCTGTCGACCTAGCCATCTGAGGGCTGAGTAATTTTATAGTTTTGGTCATTAGAGATGTGGTGATACCAATAATGTGTAGGTCTTGTACAGTTTTACTTTTTTACACAATATGTGAAGGAAACAATACATTTTTTTTTGTAATATTTTACTGACCTAATTTTTTATTCCTACTAGGGGACTTGACTATGTGACTGCTTGATCATTGGTATAATACACTACAGTTATACTTTGAGACGCTTTCTGTTAGCACCTGCCTCTGACAGGTATCAATGATGTACAATGTTAGACCTAGGGGCCTTCATCAGAGGAAATTCCTCTCCCTGTATAACTATATTGATGGTTGGTATTCACTGAGGTAAAACTGTGTCAGTTAGAGTTATCTCTAATCCCATCAGTTGTGGCAGAAGCCCAGCCACATGTATCAGCTGTGCTTCTGAGGCTGATCCTACGGTTCCTGCAGGATAATCATGAAATATATATCTATTATTGAGCAATAAGTAACCCCCACCTCCAAGATGAATATATACGTGATATGCCAGGGGTTAATGAACAATGGGAAATTATAAACGATAATCCCACAAAAGATTGTTTCTAAAATGCTGCAGAGAGTCTTTGCAGTTTAAAGACTGCAAAAATGGTGGAAGATCTCAAGCACAAAACTGATTGGGAAAGACCAATAGAAAAAACACAATCAGAAATTATTTTGGGGAAGAACAGAAAATCAAAAGCAGTATCAGAAAATACAATATTACTGAAGGAGGTGAAAATGCTTGGAACAAACTTCCCGCAGAGGTGATTGTAAAATCAAAAGTAAGTGAATACAAACCAGCATGGGATAAATATATTGTATAGCTAAAATAGCAAAAAAAAAAAGAAAACAATGTAACACATGAAAAAATAAATAAATAAATAAATAAATAAAGAAGGTTAATGTTATAGTTCAGACCATTGGAATACTTTGTTCCAAAATGTACTATCTAGAAAGCCCCCAAACCCACGTAGTAAAATCTTTAATTGCACACTGTTGAAAATACAACATCCATGCATGGTTTGCAAGACTCCTTTCCATTAGCATTGAGTAGCAGAGAATTAAGCAATGTTTTCTTCACTAAATGTAGATGCCCTATCCAGCAAGAGCATACAAAGAAAATTTAATGAAATAAAGAGGATATCTAACAAATATTTACCAAATTTGGTGCAAAATGACATTCTGAATTAAGCAGACTTCTTTAAATGTGTTGGGAGATAGGTGCAGCCTTGCTCATAAAAGTAATACGTTTTTTTCTGCCACTAGGAGACAATCTTTAAAGCCTGCCTCCAATTACAAAACAATTTCTTAAAACCAACAGTACAAGGAATAATAAGAAGATTTATGTTAGGTTTCCATACACCAAACCATTATGGAAATTTATTTATAGCAATAAATGCCCATCAAAGGTCCATCATAGTAAATAAATAACTGGTAACAGACATTTGGAGTGGGTTACTCATTGCCCCGACTCCCGGAGAAGAGGACATCGTGATGAACCCCTTGGCTAAATTCTCCTGGATGTACTTAGACATGGCACGAGTCTCTGGCAAGAACAGAGGGTACACTCAACCTTTGGGTGAAGTGGTGCCAGTCTGAAGATTGGTGGGACTATCGTGGAGTCTATGTGGAGATAAAATCACAGCGTTTTTTTCACAGAAGATGTCTTCATAGGCATGATAATAGATGGACAGAGAAGAAAGGTTCAGAGGCATCATCTTGGCAAGACAGTTGGTAGCACAGGATTGTCCCCACTGAAACACCTGACCAGTGGACCTGTCAACAACTGGTGCATGCAGACGCAACCATGGGAGGCCCAGGAACACAGAGTTTTTGGATGTGGGTAGCACATAAAAGGTAATTTTTTGGAATGCAGAGCTCCAGTTTACAGCATGCCTAGTAATGTGACATATGGGGTGGGTTCTGCTACAAGTCATCCACCTATAGAGGTGACCACCAGGAGATGTGTAGGAAGCTGCCAAGTGAGAAGCTGAAGTTGAAGAACCAAGTCTTGATGGATGAAGTTGGCAGCCGAGCCAGAATCTACAGTAAATGTGCTGCCGTGAAAAGAGATTTTTCTCTCCAGACCAGGGTGATGTTAGTCAATAGTTTTGGAAAACAATCTTTCTAACCTAGGGTTGTCTCTCCTGCTAAACCAAGGCACTGTAGTTTCCCGGGTTCACAGGTACATACACGCAGTATATAAACTTGTTTTCAATATGCCTTTGTTGGCATTCTTGTTCAGAAAGTTTAGCAAGCTCAACTTGCATTGGTTCTACAGCTAAAGGTAAGGCTTGCTTCAGCAAGGGGCACTGGAAACTTGGAGCCGGCCTGGGATGTCTTCTGTCATGAGAATGGACTTGAGTTCATTCCAAAGCTCGATTTCAGAAACTGAGATCAACCCTCATAGATAAATACAAGGAGATAGTTTGGCCACTCCAGGCCCACAAAAACAAGATAATTAAAGCACAAATCACTGGAGTAGACGTAAATATAAAACTTAACTTTTACTAGATAGGGTAAAACAAACTCGTTTAAATCCAACAAAATCTATCCAGAAAACAGGTAGGCTGTATAAGGACAAAATCTAGGTGTGAGGTCACTATCCCTGATAAGCCCTATGCTAATACCTGCCTAACAAAATACTTAAAACATCGTCCTAATAAGGACGGTCCTGTCAGTAACCTTGGACAAATAAGCCCTAATACACCCATGGTTAGTAATTTAAATGTTAGCAATGCACAAAAATCATACCGGTCAGAGATTACCAATACCAGTCCTGGAAACTCTCAAGTCCAGGTACACCAACCTGAATGATGAAAATCAGATCCCAAAACCTAGGCACAATCAAATACAGGTATGAATACAATATATCAGGACATATTTCAAACCCGACGCGTTTCCTTCCCATATAATTATATACAGGAATTCATATGGGGAATTGCTGAAACCAATCAACAAAATATGTGTACACTGATAGAAAAAAAACTTGGTATGATTATCCAACTAGGCAGTATTAATATCACCACTGCTGAGGATACAATAAATCACGTATGTTAAGCATAACAATCATACATACCAAGAAATACAGCAGTGGCCATTAATGTGAAAAGTTACCTACCAGTTACACCTTCATAGACAGCACTTACATATCCAAGGTATAATACATACTAAGTCCCATCAGGATGTGGTGAGGGAGTTCCACTTTGCAGTATAACTCAATCTCATTTAAAGACAGAGCTCCATGTTCCTGCTTTCTGTCTAACACAAGTTTCTTTGCTGTCTCAACCCTAGCTAGGTGTGTAAGAGCATCAGGGAGGATGGTAGATCTCTGCCTGCAAATTCTACCTTAATGCTACAAGCCTTGCCAGAAGGTTGCCACCACGGCCTCTTCATTCCAAGCCAGTTCTGCAACCAAAGTATGGAAGCATAGAGCACACTACAGTCGGCACCCCGTCTTAAGGTCAAAAGGGATGAGGCGGCTGAGGAACCGTGGCATGGTTCGTCAAAAACCGCTCTGAACATCCCCAAGAATCTCCCTAAATCAGGGGTTTCTGATCATCCACAATCCCATATGGGATTCTCCCAAGCCAGGGCTTGAGAAGACAACAGAGAGACCATAAATTCAATTTTGGTCTGGTCCGATGGAAAGAGATTTGTACGTTGGTATTGGAATTACTGGGTGCCAATTTATCAGCAGGTTCCATAACCTGAGCTTACTGGACCACTGTGAACTCGTGGACCATTGCACCACTGGCCAAGCTTACCTTGGGGGGGCATGATTCAGTGACTAAATGGTCTCCAATAGAACCATGGTGATGATAGTGTTGGGTCGTTAGGGTAGTATTCATCAATCTGCTAATAGGGGTATCAATCAGACATTTTATATGAAAGGCGTAGATCTGATTTCCCATTATTTGTTTGTGTACGCAGCAGCTGTTCTGTTGTTTGTACACACTAATAGCTAACCTGACTTTCCAGGAGTTTTAATTTAGAGGGCATCTTCCATTCTAGATGAGACCAGGAACCCTGGACTGTGAAAGTTTTAAATGGGCTTCACAGCCTCAGTTGGGAGGCAGATATTGTATGGCATCTCCACTAGACTGGAGCAAAAAAAATCTCTTATTTGCTGAAATCTCCATGAATCTAGACTATAAAGAATTTAGGAAAACAGAATATAAGATTGTTAATTGTGACTTGTCATGGTGAGCCAGGGACTCTCATTGAATGGTTCTGATATAAGAAGGAGTCCAAGAAATTGCTTCTGTAGAAGCACGTATTATTCATAACCACTACTCAGATTTAAATGTTCTTCTATTGTAGCTAGTAGGAGCCAGTCATCTTAGGCACTAAGAACTTGCCTTATGTCTGCTGCAATGAGAGATACTTAGGAAATCAACTGTATACCATGCCAATCTCTAAAGTATATACCCAGACCTTATCTAAAGGGGGTACCTCCTTCAGGACCTCTGTCTCCCCTAGCTTCAAAAACAGAGGATTGTAAAAGGACCTGTTTGTCTGTGAGTACTTTGTAGCTACAATATAGCATCATTATTCACTTTTGTAAGGTCAACAAATGCAGTAATTCCAGATAGTCTCTAGTGCTCATATTTGCCAGACATAAATGGGGTTTTCTCATCACAAGCTTTCACAGACTTGAGCTGTTTCTGTCTCTTACAGATTAAATTCCAGGGGCGTGTCTCTCCTCCCAGTAGGCATGTCTTCCCTCACTGAAAAGTGGTGACATCATAATTCTGTGTGAGCAGTGGAAAGGAGAGGATGCCATAGCTCTGCAGACCTCCTGCAGTGGTCAATTTTCATACCCGTAGAGCTATCACCTCCCTCCACAAGCTCAGAACACCTACATTGCTGTAAGCAGTTATACATACAGCCTGAAATGATAAAACAAATGTTATTAATGTTACCCCCCCCCCCCCTGTTATCAGGCAGGAGGTAGAGGAGGGAGTAGAGTATATAAGGCTGTGTTATATGGGGGGAGTGAATATAGCAGCGAGACTCAAAAAATTGCCCAGATCCTTCACATAGAGCTATTACTGTGAGAGGGCTATCACTGTGAGAGGAGCAGAGGCTCCGGCAGCCTTTATTACACAGACACAGCCAGCACCTACCACAGAAAGCTGAGGCAGCTAGTTTCACTGTCATTTTCCACAGCTCAGAGGGGAAAAAGCACAGAGTCCAGACAGCCAATCACAGCAGAGGGGGTGTGTTCCATCCAGGGGGCATGTGTCCACAGACTAAACCAAATCTCAGTCAGCCAATCACAGCAAATGAGGCATGGCCTAACCTCAGGCTGCTGATATAGCTCTAGACACACACAGATTAGCTCATACCTGTTATACTAAAGGATTCAGGTAATGCAAATCAATTGCAAAAGTGCTTATTTTTACTGTCCCCATCATTACAGATATGATCTTTGTAGCAAGAAAACCCCTTTAAAGCAGTATTATCTTCTGGCTTCTGTCTGGGAGTGCTGATTAAGATCTTCTTTAGACTGGTTAGAAGTTCATATTGCTCTCAAACCTGAGGACATCTGGCTCTGTTAAGGAGACTGGGAACCTTTGGCTGTAAGAGCAAAGTGTATCATCATCTAGTTCCACTCTGGAAGCGCTTAGTGAGATCTGCTCTAGACTGGTAAGAAGTTCTTCCTGCTAACAGTTTGGAGGACATCTGTGTCTTAGGAAGAGACCAGGAACCTTGGACTGTAAGGACAAGTGTTTTCTTTTTCTATCTCTCCTCTGGGTGCACTGCTGCTCCCTCTGATAGCTTGTGGTACAAACTTTTTTCCTCCTTTTAGCTTATCTAGTTTTGGACCAAATAACCTATCAGATTTAAAATCTAATATATGTTACACAGGCAATTCTTAGTTGACATATCAGTTTGTCAGGGTTTTATCTAGATAACTTTTCTGCCTTCTTAACTGAGAGTTTGGTAGACAAACAGCAAGAATGATGCCAAAATATTATGCCCTCTTATTCTCTGCATTCATTGTCATAAAGCTTTATAGCGTTGTACTGGACTATTATATGCCTAAGCAGCTGCAGCTTAGTTGCTTCTTTTCAAGGCACAATCACCTGTCTAATCCATAGGATTTTTCAGGGTAGAACCATCCTGTGATTATAATACCATCCTTTTGGACAATTTGGCTACACCACATCCACCTTAGAGGGGTTTGAGCTCCAATTTTTTTTTATTCCTGCTCCAGAGGAACATTTGTCTGAACCCTCAATTCAAGCGAAGACCTTTATCAGGTGTCTATTCATGCACGTCATCAGAGCTGAATGGGATCACTTTCAAAGCCACTGGTCTCCTAGAAATGGAGTCCGTATTATTCCCAAGGCGGTCTCTAGGCCCTCTGACCAGATTTCATGAATTAACTCAGGCTTCTTATATATGTTGAGTTGAGGAAGAATAAGTCTCATTAATAATCCTCAGAACCCTCATGTTTCAGTAGGACTTCTGACAGGAGGTCTGAGAAAAGAACGTACATTTTTTTTTCAGATAACGCACATCCACATGGGTTTTTGATGTTAACGCACATCCACATGGGTTTTTGATGTTTTTTTTTAATGCATGTGTTTTCTAGATACATTTAAGATGTCGTTGAGAAATGCATGTGGTAACACAACATGTGAATACAGCCTTAAAGGGGTTTTACCACGAAGGCATTTCATGCCTGGTTTGCCCTACTTCAACTTCCAGTGTATATGATTTGTTTGAACTAAATATCATGTGACCCATCAGGCTTGACATCACCATAACTTTCCCCACAGTGTGCTCTCTCTAGTCAAACACAGGTCTGTTTAAGTAAAGAACTCTGAGTAGTTACAATGTAGCTCAGTTGGTAGCACTTCTGTCTTTCAGCATAGGGGTTCTAGGACCAAACATGTAATTTTAGTGCTTTATAGGCAATAAATATTTTTTCTACATTTGATTAGGAACACACATTATATTCTGTGACCTAGTGTACTTAGAATCCTAAAAAAATACATTTGTTTTCTAAACTAAATACAGGCTAATTTCATCTCAACTAATTTCATTTGTCCTTCCTTAAAGAGGTTTTGCCACGAAGTGAGTTCCTTACCTCTTATCTGCTCAGGAGAGAAGATAAACAAAGCATGCAGCGTCATGAACGGCTGCAGGGGTGAGAGTGAGGGGGGTGAGCAGAGAGCGAGGAAGAAGGGAGCGTCTGCAATGTTTACTCAATTACATTACAACCAGTGGATTCTCTATACAGCAGACAGCCTCATAAACTGCACTTTCTCCCCAGCCCGTTGCAAGCTCCTTCATGTTCTCTGTCATCAGATAAGAAGTGCAAACATGCAAGCGGAGCCAGATCAGCTCCTGTCAGTGTCCTGGTCATGTCTAATGTAAACTGTCAGGAAATTAAGGGGGACTGAGCAATGCTGTAGCTCTCACAGGCTGCACTTTTTGTAATCACATATATTTAGAAAAGTGATTAAATACTCATTTTGGAGGATCCCACGTCAACATTACATCGTGGCAAAACCCCTTTAAGTTTTCTGTATACATTGCATCTATTACTCAACATCTTGCTAGATTTGATTATGCATAGCAAAATACTTGTGTAGGATGAGAAATACTCTGATGACCTCCACAAATAAGTGGCAATGCATTTCAATAATTTCTTCCTCACAGTGTTCCAGCAACCAACCATATGAAAATTGATTGTAAGTGACTCTAGGACCAGGGTCACACAAGAGTAATATGGGTGCCTTTCCATGCCGATTCTAAATCCCAACCCAACTTCAGGTCTAATGACCTGAACTACCTGGATGATAGATCCCTAGAAATGCCCCTGTATTATACCAGCGTGAAGCTGACCTTAGAGTGTAGATGTCTGCTAGACACATATCACTGTTTGACCTTGGCTTGATTTGATCACTGAGCTTTCTTGCTCCCTTTGCACTTTCCTGTTTGCATCAGCTTAACAGCTTCTCTGTGCAGACACTGATGCAAGTGGTGTTGGTTTCATTTTATCTATATCACATTGCACCAGCTCCTCTTGATTTAATGCCCTAGAATATTTTCTAGATTATAAACGGCAATTCCAAAGGACTAAAGGTTTCCAAATGTTGCACTGAGCTATCAGTTTCCATATCCAGTGCAGTATAATACCCTCCTCAAGTCAATATTCAACTAGAAAAACAGAGGTGCTGCTCGTGGATGGACTACTCCGATCTTGTCTTTCTTTGTCAGTGTAACCTGAGCCTAGTTTCACAATTAACCAATGTCTGTATATAGTTTTGGAGGTCTTGATGTTTCTATATTCATAAACAAAGATTAGATTAAGACTCCTCCAGCTCATCAATTCTACAGGATAGTTACATGATGGACTAAAATAATGTCCATTTATGTCTTATGAATATGATTTACTGAACAACAATTTCAATGAACTCAGTCACCAAATTGATGTGCAACAACTGCAAAACCTTTTGCACTGATTCAATCATTATACCCCTAAAAGAGAAGGATTTCTTCTTCATAAATGAGTGGGATCCAAGATGATCAATTTGGAGGTGAAATGAAAGTGAATTTTAAATGTATCTTTAATTTAGGAATATTTTTTATACAATTTGCCCCAGAAAGTAAGAAAATTTAAACGATGTCTATGGACTATAAAATCCTCTTGCCTCCATGATTTCATAGCTGGTTTGTAACATATACTAAAATGTAATAAACAAAATGCATCTTAAAGGGGTTTTGCCAAGAAGTGACTTCCTCTTAATCTGCTCAGATGAGACTATAAACAAAGCACGAAGCCTCACAGAGGGAGAGAGAGAGGGGGGCTGAGAACACAGCCAGGAAGCAGGGAGCGTGTGCAATGTTCACTGAAATAATTACATTAATTACATTACAACCAGTAATGTATATACAAAAGATACAAGGCTGATTCACTGCTTTTTCTCCACAGTCCCTTGCCAGCTCCTTCATGTTCCCTGTCATCAAATAAGAACCTTTAAAGGGTGTTATCATCATAGATTTTAATAGCATATCGCTAGGATATACTATCAAGTCTGATCGGTGTGAGTCCGACCTCTGTGATCCAAACCTATCTTGGGAACAGGCCCCCTAAAATTACAGCTTAAAATGAAGAGCTGGTCATGCTTGGTTAAAGCTTTTCATTCTGTTCTATGGAAGTTCTGATTACAGCCAAGCGCCGTGTTCAGCTGTACTATGTACTTCCGCAGAATAGAATGGAGAGTTGTGAACAAGCGTGACCAGCTCTTTATTCTGAGCTGCAACTTTCAGGGGCCCATTTCAGAGATAGGTGTGAGTCCCAGAGCTAGGACCCACACTTACAAGACTTTGATGGCATATCCTACTGATACAAAGTCCTCCTGATGCCATGTACCTTTAATTTTGATGTTGGTGTTTACTAATGGATATGTTAAACTTGTTGCCTGGTTTGTTCATCTCAAGCTCCAGGACTGCATTGCTCTCATTAGAAAACTACAGTGACCTCCTGTGGGATGAATAGGAACCTTATCTTGAACACCCTTTATTCCTAAATGTGAAAAAAATAGTGACTCCATTGAGAAAGCATCTCCAATGGCAAATAACAAAAAAGTCCAGAGCCAAATGTGCAATCATTCCATTAAGAGATGGTACACCAGGATAAATATCCAGCCATATATGAAGAACATCTATACAGACCATTTTTTGGCATTACACCACCTCTTCTTCAAACTAAAGACTAATAGGCCAATTATAATAACTTACTGAACAACTATCAAAATAGTTAGGTAATAAATATTTGTAAATAATTCAATGTGGACTTTATATTAAGGATTTAAATGTAAGTTATAACATAAAACACACAAATTCTTATTGTTACATTGTTATGTAGTTTGTAAGGCCGCAAAAAAACAGACATTCATCCATGTCAGTTCTATAGTGCTGATCCAGAGGAAGGCAAAATCCTCCATGAGGTAGGAGCTAATTGTCCTCATTTTAGGGGGAAAAAAATCCTTCGATGACTTCAATCAGAATAAACCCCTGGATCAATGCCCCTCCTCCAGAATCCTAGTCACTATAACTTGTTATATTATTGCACTCTAGAAATACGTCCAGACCCTTTTTGAACTCTGTTATTAAATTCACTATGACAAGTTCCTCTGGCAGAGAGTCTCACTGCTCTTACAGTAAAAAATCCCTTTCTATGTTTATGTATAAACGTTCTTTCATCTAGGTGTAGAGGATGCCCTCCTGTACTAGGTAAAATCCTGGGTATAAATAGATCATAGACTGATTTTTTTTGTAACCTAAATACTGAAATTTCAGTATACACAATTTTTTTCACCGTAGTTAAAAGGGGTTGTCTGGTTTGATTATTATTTTATTTCTTTAGCATACTGTTGCAGTTTAAAAATAAAAGAAACTTTAATTCACCTCTCCTCTTACCTCGGATCCAGCACTGCACTATGCTCACTCTCCCCTGATCTTCTGTTTTCCTCCAGTCCTGAATCGAAAGGGACATAACTGCTTCAGCCGCTGATTGGCTGCAATAGTCATGTGCCATTGGCTGACATCACCATTCAGAAGTAAGCGCTCCAAACAATGATGTCAGCCATTGGGACATGACCGCAACAGCCAATCAGTGGCTGCAGCAATGATATCCCATTCAATTCACACCTGGAAGAGAACACAAGATCAGCGGAGAGTAAAGATGGTGCATTGCTGGATTTGAGGTGGGAGGAAAGGTGAGTATAAGTGTTTTTTTTTTTTAAATTATAGCAGTTTGCTAAAGAAGAATAATTCAAAAAAGTAAACTGGACAACTATTCTAAGGATCTATTTACATCTGAGCTATGTCTTCCATTTGTAATGCCACCTGACTGGTATTGTTAAGAAGGACAGGACACCATTGTAAATCAGGGAAAATATCACGTTAATTGTACCCCACAATTTAGACTTTTAGGTATCCAGTTTGAGTTCTATAACTTGTCATAAACCATTATACTTATGCTGACCAGTAACATAACTACACATTCACTATTCATCACATAAAAATGTTACATTGCTATGAAATATACTTCAAATGTCTGAAAATATACCTCCTCTTCATATGCCCTACTAGATGTATTCAACTACATTTCTCTAGCAGCAGCTAAAATGTGTGGCCAATTGCAAGTTCTTCCAGTGAAAACAGCTGATCATCAAGGGTTTCTAAATCTGGACCCATAGTAATTGTTGGATTGATGGACCAGCGTCAGTTTAAAAAGTTTTTTGGGGATGATGTAGCTTCGTTAAAGTGTACTTGCTTGTGAAACATGACTGCAATAATTATTTATGATATCTAAAAAATCCTAAAAACAATTCAAATGGACTGCCTATGTTAACGCTTTACTCACGATCTTTGTAGTCCAGCACTTGTGACTGGGGTTTTTTGTCCAGTCTAGTCATTTTGCAATGTCAAACTTTAGGGAAGTAATTAGTCAATGATTGCTCACTTTCTCTGGGTGTTACTAGGAATTTAGCAGTTGAAACATGGAAATAATTCACTGATCACAGTTACCTAGAAACAAGGATTTTTCAAAATATACATTTTACCTTTATATCAGTGCAAACTATTTACCAGCAAATGGGCTCCACATTTTAATTTATGTGCATATGATTCTAGCAGTGATTGGTGCTGACACAACTTAAAGTCAATATACATGCCAAGTAGAACCTCTTTCCCATCGACTGCCTGTATTTTCACAAACACTTATGTTTTTTTGTTTCTCATTATTACTTCAATTTAACTTTATTTCATTTTGTTCATTTTGTTTCCAGAATCTCACTGAAATAATTTTTTATAGATCAGATACTTTTTGTGATGTATTAAGTAGAACAATGCTTCATTTTTTTGTTAAATGTTGCCATCTTCCACTAAAGGGCCAAATTTGTAGCAGCTAAAACTGCATAGGATCAAGGCCACCAGTGGAAGACATCCACATTTTGACGACTTTAAATGTCTGATCATGGGTGTTAAACATAGAGGAGTTGTTTCTTCTTCTTTCTGCCCTACTCTTCAGTAGTGATACTGTTGATTTTACAACGACTCACTATTTTTATAGCTGCATCTGTCAGGCAGTTGTTCGCAGGGCCCACATTAGGGCAGGGCAATTTCTAGACTTAATAGGTTTCAGGGCTGTGGAAATAAATTTATTTCTCCCACCACCCCTCCCCCATTGTATAGTACTCACCAACAAACAATTGTTTGCAATCAGATCAAGGTAGAACTTTTAACTTTTAGGCTCTGTCTACACCACACATGAAAAAGGTTGGATTTTCTGTGATTTTAGTATTTTGAAACCACTGAAAATCTGACCATTTATCCAGCCCATAAATTGTAATAGAAAAAACGACCTGTAGTCTAGTTTTTTGCCTCAGTGGATTTAGGAACATGTTGTATAATACGCAGGCGTTTTGAGTTTTGTGGTCTGTTTCCCATACAAAAAAACGAGAGCCAACCGCAGTTTTTGCAAATACCCTGAAAAAATGCATGGCGTGCAGCGGAAAAAAAAGGTCAATTTTCCAACGGTTTTTGTCCGATGCTGTGTGGACCTTGCCTTACTTTCAATACACAAACCATATCTTGTCATTGAAAATTTTGTTGATGAATTATAAAATGGAACTATTTTTAGTATAATTAACACCCCATCCCTTTGTATGAGGAGGCTGGCTGTACAAGGGCTATTCTCAGGGAGAATCGAACAATACAGAGAGTTAACAGTTGACCTAACCATGACAGACACCTCCTTCTATGCACCTCAGGGTAACCCAATAATGTCCAGAGGGTAGATTAGGCATCTTTTCCTCTCCTACCATGGAGAGAGGAAAATGGCAGCAGCATCATTTCTAATCAACCGGGAAGCAATACAAACAATTGCCATACAGAAGATGAGGATGTTTGATATAAACTCTTGCCAGGTGGCATAGGAAAGTGTCTCCAGATCTAAAGGCTGTGGGGTAAATGAGAGACAGATGAAATAATGCATATACATTCCAAATGTCAGCGGCACACTATCAATTAAGAAAACATCAAAGGGCACAGAGGAATTTTTGAAAATGCATTTCTGCTAAGGATATATGAAAATGTCAGTTTCTTAGTTCACAATTTTGATCAAAAGTGCTTCAGCTCACCTCCCGATTTCGTCAAGGGGACCTCAATGCAGGCGAGTCCTAACACTAAACGTTACCTCTCTTGGAGCCTGTTCAGACTTCCATACTTCAATGAGTGAAAGGACTAGCTACTGAACACACTGCACTGATTTAAAAACCTGTGAAGGTGGACGGAGTGTAAAAAGCCAATAAGGCAGTCACTCCTCATACCGACTAAAAAGTCGACAATATTTGGCTCTGCACATCCAAAAACCTTTTTAGAAAAAAATTACCATAGGTGCACACTGACGCAGCAGTAACATACATATACATTCCAAATGTCAGCAGCACACTATCAACTAAGAAAACATCTAAGGCACATGGGAATTTTTGAAAAATGCATTTCTGCTAAGGATATATGAAAATTTGGGGTTCTTAGTTCACAATTTTTATCAAAAGTGCTTAAGCTCACCTCCCAATTTCGCCTTTGATGTTTTCTTAGTTGATAGTGTGCTGCTGACATTTGAAATGTATATGTATGTTACTGCCGCGCCAGTGTGCACCTATGCTCATTTTTTTCTAAAAAGGTTATTGGATGTGCAGAGCCAAATATTGTCTTTTTAGTTGAAATAATGCAGACTCTCTTCTTTCAACGACTGCTCACATTCTATAGGAGGAGGAGAAGACAGAAAGTCAAAAGGTCCTTCTGCACTTTCTCCTCACAACAATTACCCCACCAATGGCCTCTCCCCCGTAGCAAAACTGTTATGTCCAGTCCATAGGAGGGCTGAACAAAAATTGGAAAAGTCATACCCTAAGCTCCCAAATGTCCCACTAGGGTGAATGAGAGTGAAGCTGATTGGTAGAGAAAATTGTTGATCCCCCAAATATTTTCCTGCCAGCCTCCATGCTGTGAGGGTGAAGGGCAGTCCCTGACATACTTGATGAATGCGAAGGACTGCACATGCGTTGTAGTTGGTCTACAAAGATAAGAGGAGGGTCAGATATGGACTTGAACAAGTTATTAGTGTGGCGCTGCATTGGAAAAAATGATTGTTTCGATCTTATATTGATAGCATTATATGGTGGAGAAGCCTACCCTAAGGATGGGCGTGTTACAGTAAGCTCTGACTCGCCATATAGCTTTATATATCAGTGAGTGTACTCCCCTCTTCTAATGCACCTGACAAAAATGCTATCCTTACACTAAACACTTGGGGAAAGAACAGAGAGGTGGGGGGGGGGGGGGGGCGCTCTTGGTGTAGTAGATCAAGCAAATATTTGTAGAGAAACTGTATATTAGCTGTGCTCTCACCTTATAGTGTTGTACAGATCCAGTACAACACAGTTAAAAGCTTATTAACAGCCTACGGTAGTCATGTAATCCTGTGCAGCTGGCCTCCCAAAAAAGAATTCCCCTGTGTCTGTTCAGAATTCCCTTGTAAAACTATAGAAAAAAACTGGGATCTAGATCCCACAGAATGGGTGGCTTTATAGCGTGCACTAGGGATAGCTAGGAAAATAGTCAAATCCATGTGATCAGTGCTGTTCTTCTAGTGCTAATGTTCTAAAACAGGCGACTGTACATTTATTTGCCAATTTTGTTGCATGAACATTGCACAAAAATATACAGAGAGCACACGACAATCATAAAAACATAGAATAAAACATAGACTAAAAATAACAACATTAAGACACTTAGCTCAGGGGTAATAGACTCTGCATTTCACAGGAATCATTCCCTGCCAAAAAAATGCTGTTGTATCCAGATATCGGTGTAACATATTTGTAAAGGCGCCTCCTGGTGTTTTCGTGATTCCGTCTGAGAACTTCCACCTCATGTGGACCAAATTGCTGAGGTAATAAATTAACCCATAGCTCTTTTTCCTTCTGCAAAAAAAGTACATTTTGTAAACCAATAATTTACCATTTACATTTTCCATTAACAAAAACACAGTAGTTTGCTTCCGAGAATTGCTGCTTCAGACATTTTTTTGGTTCCCACTGGTGCAAATCTTGTGGTAACTTTCAAGACTTGTGGCCTCCAACTGTTCTATCATGCAATCGTTAAAAAAAAGCAGCACCTCCCTATAACACTTCAGAACACATGAGATTATATGTATTCAGGTCTTTTTAGATTTAGAAATGACACGTGTCATGTAGAAGCCAGACGGTGCTTCCAGGGGAACTTTAAATGTATCAAGAGGACAAGCAGGTAGAGTCACCCAGTGCATGGTTACTCATCATCTTTAAAAATTAATCAGGGTGTGGGATATGTTCCCAAATGGAGCATGGGTAGTATAGGCTGGCCCATGGGGGACCACACAAGCATGGGGGGCCCACCCGGGCAGATGCCTAACCTGCCTAGTGGCATAACTAGGCCCCTGCAGTGGGTCCATGCGGCACCTCCATGTGCAGGCATGGACCCACCGCATCGTCTTTAAGTGGTGCAGGAGGTGTGATACAATGATGTCATCATGTATCCTGTGCTGCTGTATCTATATACCTCCCTACAGGGAGCATTTATACCTGCCAATTTACAGGAGGCATATATACGTAGAGGGGCTGTAGCTATCGAGTTACAGACGGTGGAAACCTACCGACCGGGGGCATTTAGACCTACCTATCGCCATCCAGAGGCCTATATACAGTGAAGAAAATAATTATTTGATCTTTCGCTGATTTTGCAAGTTTGCCCGCTGACAAAGACATAAACAGTCTATAATTTTAAGGGTAGGTTAATTTTAACATTGAGAGCTAGAATATCCAAAATAAAATCCAGAAAATCACATTGTATAAATTATTTACATTTATTTGCATTTTGCTGAGAGAAATAAGTTTTTGATCCCCTACCGACCATTAAGAGTTCTGGCTCCTACAGACCAGTTAGACGCTTCTAATTAATTCATTACCTGTATTAAAGACAGCTGTCTTAAATAGTCACCTATAGTCACCTTTTATAAAAGACTCCTTTCCACAGACTCAATCAGTCAGACTCTGACCTCTACAACATGGGCAAGACCAAAGAGCTTTCTAAGGATGTCAGGGACAAGATCACAGACCTGAATAAAGCTGGAATGGGCTACAAAACCGTAAGTAAGACGCTGGGTGAGAAGGAGACAATTGTTAGTGTAAAAGTAAGAAAATGGAAAAAATACAAAATGACTCAATCGACATCGATCTGGGGCACCATGCAAAATCTCACCTCATGGGGTATCCTTGATCATGAGGAAGGTGAGAGATCAGCCTAAAACTAAACAGGGGAACTTTTCAATGATCTCAAAGCAGCTGGGACCACAGTCACCAAGAAAACCATTAGTAACACATTACGCCATAATGGTTCAAAATCCTGCAGTGCCCGCAAGGTCCCCCTGCTCAAGAAGGCACATGTGCAGGCCCACCTGAAGTTTGCCAATGAACACCTGGATCATTCTGTAAGTGATTGGGAGAAGGTGCTGTGGTCAGATGAGACAAAAATTTTGCTCTTTGGCATTAACTCAACTCGCTGTGTTTGAAGAAAGAGAAATACTGCCTATGACCCAAAGAACACCGTCCCCACTGTCAAGCATGGAAGTGGAAACATTATGGTTTTGGGGTGTTTCTCTGCTTAGGGCACAGGACTACTTCACCGCATCAATGGGAGAATGGATGGAGCTATGTACCATAAAATCCTGAATGACAACCTCCTTCCCTCCGCAAGGATGTTAAAAATGGGTCATCGCTGACTCCTCCAGCAACACAATGAATCAAAACATACAGCCAAGGCAACAAAGAAGTGGCTCAAAAAGAAGCACATTAAGGTCATGGAGTGGCCTAGCCAGTCTACAAACCTCAATCCCATAGAAAAAATTATGAGGGAATTGAAAGCTCTGAGTTGCCAAGTGACAGCCTCAAAATCTAATGATTAGAGATGATCTGCAAAGAGGGGCGGACCAAAATCCCCCGACGGGGCGCAAACCTCATCATCAACTACAAAAAACATCTGACTGCTGTGGGTGCCAACAAGGGTTTTGCCACCCAAATATTTTCTGTTTGCCAGAGGGATCAAATATTATTTCTCACTGCAAATGCAAATACATTTATAAATCTTACAATGTGATTTTCTGGATTTTATTATTGATATTCTATCTCTCAATGTTAAAATTAACCTACCATTAAAATTCTAGACTGTTCAGGTCTTTGTCAGTGGGCAAACTTACACAATCAGCAAGGGATCAAATAATTATTTCTTCACTGTACCTAACTATCTACAGAGGACTGTATACCTATCTACAGGGGGCTGTATACCTTCCAATCTATAGGGGGCTGTATATCTACCTACAGGGGGCATATATACCTACCTACTTTAAATATGTAAAGTGAGCCTATATACACTGACAAGCAAAGGGGTAACAATGTTTTGAACTTTTGACTGTCAGGCTCCAAATTTCACTATCCATTACAACGTTGAACATGAGACTACCATCATTTTATTGACAATCATCTTGACTATCTCATACATAAATTTGACTTGCAACCGTTAAGAAACAAACTTTTTCTTGTATACTACAAATTACAACCCGTTCTCACATTCCCTAATAGCTCAATGTGTTATTAGGTTGATTTTTAAGCAAAAGGTCACTGGTTCGAATCGAGATGCAGCCATGAAGAAGATTTCCCAAGAAAAGAAAAACAGCAACATCCAGCTCATCGATAGCATCTCTCATCCAAGAAAATTGCCAAACTGCATCATGTGAGGCCATGACAGCTGGAAGAATATGAAATGAAGTCCATCCATCCATTCAAAAGCCAAGAGGTGGACATCCAGGCAAAATATGGAAGTCAACAAGTTGACTCATCACAAGGTCTATCAGTTCCGGCATGACAAACACGGCAGTGGAGGTGGCTTATTCGCTTTGTCACAGTGAGATCACAGATGTCCATGCAAGCACAAGCTACTATATGTGCCTTATATAAGTTTGGAATGGTGGCCCAAAAAATGATTAGGAAGTGTCAACTTCAATATCATCATAAGAAGCGTTGGCTTGAGTTTGCAAAAAAAGTATGAAAAGTTTAAGATTGGAAACAGGTGATTTGGAGCAATGAAAGTCAATAGACCGGGCTGTGATGGGGGCAAATGGGTTTGTAAAAATCAAGGGAAAAGGGGGGTAATGGATCGTGAAATTGAAGGAACTGTCAGGTTCAGTGGAGGAAGCCTGATGATATGGGGTTGTTTCATAGCCAAAGATGTTTACCAGGATCAATGTTGATCTCAATGCTGAGCTATATGTGAGTATACTACAAGATGAGTTATTTCACATACTCGAGTACTATGGATATGAAAAGGACGACATAGTGTTCCAGCAGGACAACGACCCAAAGCATACATCAAGGTTGGAGAAGGAATAGTTCAATGACAATGAAATAGAGTTGCTGTATTGGCCTCCCCAGACCTCAACCCAATTGAACATTTGTTGGTAGAGTTGAAGAAAAAGCTTTATTCGTACCCAAGTGAGTCGACCATTCTACACCAACATTGGGAGCATGTGGAAAAGATCTGGGTCAGTTTTTATTTGAGATATGCATGAATCAGATCGAGAGCATGCCCAGAAGGATTCAGGCAGTATTTAAAGCCAAAGTAGGATTTGCATATTACTAACAATATAATATAAATTAAAATTTATAGTAGCAAAACAGTAACTATGCCGTTACATGACAAGAATATGCATAATAAAGCATATGATAAATAGTTGCAAGTCAAATTTATGTATGAGATAGCCAAGATGATTGTGTATAAAATCATGGTAGTCTCATGTTCAAAGCTGTAGAGAATGGTGTGATATGGAGCTTAAAACATTGTTACCCTTTTGCTTCTCAGTGTATATATTTATTCCTGTGAGTGGTTGTGTTGGTTGGGGGCTCCAGTGCACATTTCTGCCCAGGAGCCCATAATGCTGCTAAGACGGCCCTGGGACCAATGCTCAGGGACCGTGTGGCTTATAGTAATAAACAGGTTCATATATATCACTCAATGCTGTAAATTTGTAGCTTAGATATTTATGTGAACATCATTGCTATATCTAAGGGCAACACTGTCCCTGAGTATAAGGCTATGTCTACACTTCAGTGGACAAAAAACGACCTGAAAACGAATTACTAAAAACATTCATGAAACTGAGTTTTCTGTCCACTGCCTGTCAAAAGCAGCTGAAAAAATGGCCGTTTTTTGACGCGATTTGCGTTTTTTGCCGCGTTGTTTACAAGCGTTTTTTGCATGTCTTTGAGCCTGTTTTTTAATGTCTGCATAAATTAAGCCATTGGATGTAACTCCACCCTGTAAAAGGGTAAATAAAGACCCTCTTTGCATGTATATGTGATCTTGTAGTCGTTTTACGGAGTTTAGCGCTAATAAAATGATCCTGCGTTTGTCGCCAAAAATACTTTTTTTTATGGATTTTTGCCCTAAAGTCCATTTTGTTTTACGGATTTTGGTACTAAGATCTGCATTTTTACGAATTTTGGCACTAATGAAGTTAATTTGCGTTTGTTGGCAAAAATACGTTTTTTTTACAGATTTTGTCCCTAAAGTCCATTTTTTAACGGATTTTGGTGCTAAGATCTGCATTTTTACGGATTTTGGCGCTAATAAAGCTATCTCGCTTTTGTCGCCAAAAATACGTTTTTTTTATGGATTTTGACCATAAAGTTAATTTTTTAACGGATTTTGGCACTAAAATACTTTTCTTTACAGATTTTTGCACTAATAAATTGTTCTCACTTCTGACGGCAAAAATATGTTTTTTTAAGGATTTTGGCCCAAGAATCCGTTTTTTTACGGATTTTAGCGCAAAAATCCTTTTCTTTACATATTTTGGCACTAATAAAGTTTTCTCGCTTCTGACGCCAAAAATAAGTTTTTTACAGTTTTTGCGCAAGAATCCATTTTTTTTTACGGATTTTGGCACTAAAATACTTTTCTTAACATATTTTGGCGCTTATAAAGTTAAGAAAAGGATTTTATTGTAAAAAACGTCCATAAAAAAAGTATTTTTAGCAACAGAAGCGAGATAACTTTATTAGCGGCAAAATATGTTAAGAAAATAATTTTAGTGCCAAAATCCGTAAAAAATTAATTTTTTGCGTCAGAAGTGAGATAACTTTATTAGCGCCGAAATCTGTAAAGAAAAGTATTTTAGTGCCAAAATCCGTAATAAATCGGATTATTGCGGCAAAATCCATAAAAAAATTTATTCTGGCACGAAAATCCGTAAAAAAACTTATTTTTGGCGTCTGAAGTGAGATAACTTTATTAGCACCAAAATGTTAAGAAAAGGATTTTAGCACCAAAATCCGCAAAAAAAAAATGGATTCTGACGCCAAAATCCATAAGAAACGTATTTCTAGCAAAAAATATATGAATTGCGCAAAAATCGTTAGCGGCCAAAGCATGATCACTTTATTACAAAAGGTACAAAAAAGAACACATCAGACACTTGTATGCAGATTTGCTAATGTATAACCTTTGTTACACCCACTATAGGTGGGACTTGGGTCTCCTGGGAGGGTTTTCATTGAAAAATCGTGGCAAAAAAAGCGCCAATGACGTCCGGCACTTTACATAGATTCCTGTAGTAAATTTTCTGCCCGCTCTGGCGTTTTTTAGAGCATGTTGCAAAATACGACCAGTAAAAAAAACGAGCAGAGAAAAGAAGCTCAGTGTAGACAGCAGGACGTTTTTACATTAGAGTATATGGGAGATGATTACAGTCGTTTTTCCAGCGTTTTTAGAAAACAAAAATCGCTGAAAAAACGGACGTTTTTCTGTGCAGTGTAGACAGAGCCTTACATTTTAATATACATGAATACTCCTTTTTTTACATTTAGCCTCAGCTTTTTTTATGAACATTGCGTTGGTTTTTTGCTGATGCCATTTCCACTGTCTTCTAACTTCCTTGGATCGAGAAATCATAACACATTACCAAGAATTTCTGCCTGTGGTTTGGTTGAGCAGTGACTTCCTTGTAACTTAAAAATCAGATTCTAGGAAGAAGTGAATTTTAAGCACTGACCCACCTACTTTTCAGCTTTTCTTTCTGCTTGGAGACAGAAACTTAGCTTACTGTATTACTATTTTATTAATTTATATGGTACTGTTATATTCCACAGCGCTGTACAGAGATTATCATTATGTAACCTCTTACTGCCACACCAGTTTTGAACTTCCTGACAGAGCTAATTTTTTAAATCTGACATATGACTTTATGTGAGAATAACTTTTTGATACTTTTACTTATCCAAGTGATTCAGAAAATGTTTCTTGTGACCTATTGTGCTTTAAGTTAGCAAGAAATGTTGATCCATACAATCCTTGTTTATTGTGAAAAATATCAAAATGTCGTGAATATTTTGAAACATTTACCGTTTTCAAGGTTCAAAAATTTCTGCATGGAAGATAGATAGATATATCATACAAAATAGCTTATAACCAGCATCTACCATATATCAACTGTAGGCTGGCATAATTTTTAAATGTCTTTTTTTATGACATTGGGTGGCTTATAGTATAATGCTGTACCGTGTTAGCCATAGAAAGTAGTAGAATAGTGAAGAATCAGGCGATACCTTTTAGAGGCTAACTGAGTATATTTGATAGTGAGCTTTCGAGAGGACTAGCTCTCTTCTTCAGACTGATGTTATACAACAAACTGAAAATACACAGACTTTTTATACACACAAGACATGGATCTTCAAAGGATCTTAGAATTCTTAAAAAAAAAAAATGGCGAAATATTGGTAGAGCAGTTATTTACAACAGGTCAAGAAATAAACAGTCTGGAAACTTGCGAGGCGTGACGGGAGTGATCAGTAATTATTTCTCTTATCTTTATATGCAATCAGGGGAGATTTGTGGCTCTCACAGTTCACACATACCTTGACATGAAGCTGGCATGAATATTTAACCCATTTTGCAGAGTTTTAAATTTTTGTATTAATTTATATTCCCATTCCTTCATCTCCCTCTGAGTCTTAAAAGTCTTAAAAGTTTTAAGACTCAGAGGGAGAGGAAGGAATGGGAATATAAATTAATGCAAAAATTTAAAACTCTGCAAAATGGGTTAAATATTCATGCCAGCTTCATGTCAAGCTATGTGTGAACTGTGAGTGCAACAAATCTCCCCGGATTGCATATAAAGATAAGAGCAATAATTACTGATCACTCCGTCACGCCTCACAAGTTTCCAGACTGTTTAATTCTTGACAGGTTGTAAATAACTGCCCTACCTATATTTCGCATTTTGTTATTTTTAAGAATTCTAAGATCCTTTGAAGATCCATTGTCTTGTGTGTATAAAAAGTCTGTGTATTTTCAGTTTGTTGTATAACATCAGTCTGAAGAAGAGAGCTATTGGGTGGCTTAGAAATTTAGTAGTAATTTTTCACATTTTCAAGAAAAATTGCAACAATGATTTTTTTAGGGACTACACCCTTGAAAGTAGGCTAAGCAACATTCAGGAAGTTTATAAACCCTCTAGGTGTTTCTCAGAAATGAAAGCAAAGGGGAGGTAAAAGTTTTTTGCAGATTTATTATTTACCATTATTCACCAGAACACGGTAAATGATAATGGGAACTTCAACTCAATATTGATTCCCCCAATTCTGCAGTTTTTACAGATATCCATATGTGGGCCTAGTGCGCTATTTGACTCAACCACCTCAGAGTGGGAGGAGCACTTACAGGATTTTGTGGTCTCCTTTCCATTACAATTTTCTTTTGGTGTCATTACAGTTTTGCAGACACTCTAAGGTGCTAAAACTTAATAAAAAGTTCCCATAAAGACCCCATATCGGAAACTACACCCCTTAAGGAATATATTCAAGGGTGTAGGGAGTATATCAACCCCCACAGGTGTTTAAAAAATGTTTTAAGCATTAGGCTGTGAAAATGAAATATTTCTTTGTTTCCAAATATCTGCAACTTTAGCTGAAAATGTTTCATTTTTACAAGGAATCCTGAAAAGAGCACCTTGAAATTTGTTACCCAACTTCTTCTAAGTTCGGCAACACCCTATGTAGATGTAAATTGGTGTTTGGGCGCATGGCAAGGCGTACAAGGGAGGGAGCGCTATTTGGCTTTTGGAAGACAGATTTTGGTGGGGCTATGTCGCATTTACAAAGCCCCCAAAAGCACCAGAACAGATGAAACCTTCCAGAAATCACCCCATTTTGGATTCAACACCCATCCTGGATCTCATCTAGGGGTGTACTGTCCATTTTGTCATACATGAAAAAACTTTGAGATTCTCGGTTCACATATTTTGATCAAAAAATGCTTAAGCTGCCCACGACTTTCAACGTGATCTCAGGTCGGGCAGTCCTATGCTATCTTTACCTCTCAATACCGCTCTATTGAGAGGTAAAGATAGCATAGGACTGCCCGACCTGAGATCACGTTGAAAGTCGTGGGCAGCTTAAGCATTTTTTGATCAAGATATATGAACCGAGAATCTCATAGTTTTTTCATGTATGATTGATAGCATAAATGCTTCTTTAGGGATTTCCATGTAATGTATTACTGTCCATTTTGGGCGCACAGGTGTTCCACAGTTTTTTTTAGCATTGGGCCACGAAAATGGTTGAAAAAAAACGCACTTCCGCCATTCTTTTATGGGCTTTATTTTTACGTTTGCCATGCAGTATAAATGACAGGATAACTTTACGATGTAGTTCGGAACAATTACAATAATATAAGTTTTATATAGTTTTTTTTATGTTTTATTACTTTTACAAAATAGAAATGTGTTTGTAAAAAATTGTGTTTTTATGTTGTCATAGTCTGATAGCCATAACATTTTTATTTTTCTGTATATAGAGTTGATAAAGGCTTGTTTTGATGAGTAGCCTTTTCATTGGTACCATTTTGGGGTTCATATGACGTTTTGATCACTTTTTCTCAAGGTTTTTGGAAGGTGGGAAGAACAAAATACAGCAGTCATGGTAGTGTTTTTTATTTTTTGAATCAGTTAACATGTGGTATAAATGACACGCTATGATTACAGCAATATCCAATTTGTATATTTTTTATATTTTGCTGCTTTTACACAATAAAAACACTTTCATTCAAAAGGGAAAACATGTTTTTTCATCTCCATAGGGGCTTGTTTTTTGCAAGATGAGTTGACGTTTTTATTGGTACCATTTTTGAAGGGACAAGACTTTTTGATCACTTTTAACCCCTTAAGAACCCGGCGTTTTTTTTTGGTGACACGTTCGTTTTTCCCTCCTTACCTTCTGAAAGCCATAACTTTTTTATTTATCCACCTATATAGACACATGAGGGCTTCTATTTTGCGGGACAAGATGTACTTTCTAATGGTGTTATTCCCTATACTATAGAATATACTGGGAAACCACAAAAAAATTCCAAGTGGGACATATTGTGAAAACATTTTTTATTTTTGCCATGTTTGCGGGGGTTTTGCTTTTACGGCGTTCAATCTTCGGTAAATATAATGTGTTATCTGTATTCTACAGGTTGTTACGCTTCCGGCAATACCAAACATGTAGGGTTTCTGTTATGTTTTGGTACCGTAAAAAAATTCCAGACATTTGCGCCACGGCGCCATTTTTTGCGACCAATAACTTTTTTGTACTAACACATACGGACATCAGTGAGGGGGAATTTTTTGCGGGCTGAAGTGTACTTTTTATCGTTAGCAGTTTGGAATGCATGTGACTTTTTTGAACATTTTTATTCCATTTTTTGATTGACGTAAAATGACCAAAAAAACGCAATTTTGGAGTTTGGAATTTTTTTTCTTCTACGGTGTTCAGCGTACGGGATAAATGATGTTATATTTTTATAGATCGGACTTTTTAGGACGCGGCGATACCAAATATGTGTAACTTTTTTATTATTTTAATGATTTTATTTGTAAAACGGGGGAAACGGGGGGGTGATTTGAACTTTTAATACTTTTTTTTTTTTTGTACTTTAAAAATTTTTTTTTTTTTTAGTGTAACATTTAGTCCCCCTATGGTGCTTGACCACTAGGGGCGTGATTGTTAATACAACCTAATGCATTGCCTATGCAATGCATTAGGTTGTACAAAGATGGCGGTTTCCCCACTTCCTGTCTGCGGATGGAAGTGGGGCAAACCGGCCAGTGTAAGTGCGGTAGCCTTCACAGGGCTCCCCACCACCATGCCTGGTCGTCGGATCAGCGCAGCATAGCTGCGCTGATACCGATAACCGTAACGATCGGTGCGCGGCACCGATCGGCGTTCATTCAGCCGGCGCGGCCATCTTTGCCGCGGTGTCTGATAGGTTAAACAGCGCCAGCGGGCGGAGCGATCCCCCTGCAAAGCCCCTTAGCGGCCCTGGGACGTACTCATACGCCCAGGGTCGTTAAGGGGTTAAATCCATTTTTGAAAGGCAGGGTAAAGAATATACAGCAATCCTGGTGATTTTTTTTATTTTTAACAGCGCTCACCGTGCAGTAGAAGTGACATGTTAGTTCTACTCTGTGGGTCAATACGATTACGGCTAAACCCAATTTATATAGATTTTTTTTTTTTATGTTGTAGCAGTTTAAAAAAAATTCTTATTTTTCCATATTCAGAGCTGTGTAAGAGCTTGTTTTGCAGTATGAACTGACTTTTACATTGGTACCACTTTTTGATCGCTTTTTATTCCATTTGTTGTGCTGCGAGATGAACGAAAATCGACATTCTGTGACTTTTTGGGGGATTTTCTTTTACAGCATTCATTGTATGGGGTAATAATGCCAGAGATGTATAGGCTAAGATTTTATGCATGTGGGGATAACAAATATTCATACTTTATTTATTCTTGATTGGGTGGTATACGTGTTTTTATTTTATTTTTTAGGGGTTTTATTTTCTTTCCTTTTTTTTTCTTTTTCACATTTTTTTACTTGTTCCCAGAGGGACACTATGGGGCCCAGCCGTGCCCCATACTTATATGCAGCACAGAAGCCTTTGTTAGGCTTCTGGGTTGCTAGGGAGAGCATAAGCAGCCGTAATCGCATCACGGCAGTACTGATGCAGACCTGCCTTCATCTGTCTTACCCTTAGGGGCCGTTTACACGGCAGTGGACAAATACCGGCCGGTTTGCCAGCCGGTATTTGTCCGGTTTTGCAGCCATCCCCACGGCCGCGGGGGGGGACAGCTTTTCTCCGCGATGAGTGGAGAACAGCCCTCCCATTGAAATGCACATCTTCCGTCGGGAAACCGGACGGAAGATTGTGCATGTTCAATGTTTTGTCGCCGGTCCGCCGGTGACAAAACCGCCGGGTGGAAAACCCGTGCAGTGGGGACTGCTGCACGGGTTTTGCATAGAGCACAATTGTGCTCATTTTCGGCCGGTTTTTCAGGCGGTCTGAAAAACCGCAAACCGGCTGAAAAACTGTCCGAAAACCCGTGCAGTGGGGAGGTGCCCTTAGGTGCCATGGTCGTGATTGAACACAACAGCTAAGATGTTAATCACCTGTGATCGGAGTAAGGTCTATTCGTGGATGACACAGAATGCTGCAATAATGCAGGCTCCGCTTGTGAGACCGCATGATGTCCAGGATGTACCCATATGTCCATCTGCGGGAATACCTTCCATACCGTACAACGTCAGTAAGGGGTTAAAGTGGGCTGCAAAAGTCTTCCTACCTCTTGAACTGCTGCAGATTTTTAAACGTTACAGCCACAAACTTATTGATATTTTATGTGATAGGACAATACAAAGTAGCAAGTATTTATAAATTATAAAGAAAATTATACCTGCTTTTCCAAATTTTTAAAAACTGAAAAGTGTGGGTTTTTATGTATTCAGCCCCCACAAGTCAATACTTTGTAGGGCCACCTTGAGCTGCAATGACAGCTACAGTCTGTTGAGTATGTCTCTATCATCTTTGCACGTCTAGAGACTGGAATTTTTGCAGATTCTTCTTTGCAAAATAGCTTTAGCTCAGTCAGATTGGTTGACAAGTGTTTATGACATCAATGTTCAATGGGATTTAGTCTGGTTTTTAGGGCATTTTAACACATGACTATGCTTTGATGTAAACTTTTCCTTTGTATTTTGGGCCCGTATTTTGAGTTGTTGTCCTGGGAAATGCCCCTATGCCCCGTCCAAAGTCTTTTGCACCCCCCCCTAAGGTTTTCCCCCAGAATTGCCATGTATTTAGCCCTTTCCATCTTCCCCTCAAATCGGGCCAGCTTCCCCTCCTTGAATCAAGGATCCCCAAACATGTTGCGCCCCCACCACGCTTATGGTGGGGTGGGATGTTTAGGGATGTGCGGGTTTGGCTTTTCCCCCACACGGCCCGGACTGCCCATAGGGCAAAACCGCACTTGCCCGCGGGCCGCTGGGTCCGGGCCGAAGGGCCAGCAAGGGGCCGCAATTCAATTTGCGACCAGACCCCCGTGCCCGGGGCCCGGGAGGCCCCCCCTCGCTCACGCCGGGTCACTGACCCGCCCTGCAGCCATCACGGCCACCCCCCCTGCACCGCGCTGCAGGCAGCACCGAGGCTGAACACTGGGATCTTTTGATCCCGTCTTTCACTCCCCGGAGGGCCGCGGGGCAGGCGCGCGTGTATGACGTCTCGTGCGCCTCTTCGCGGGCCCCCCCCTGTGTGAGAGCGGCCCCCTGGACGGGTTGGGGAAGAGGAGGGAAAAACCAGGGGAGTAAATCTTTATTTTTTTTAAACTACTTACTGCCCCCGCCCGGCTTTTACCCCCCGGCCCTGCCTGGCTATCTACCCCCTGACCCTGCCTGGCTATCTACCCCCTGGCCCTGCCTGGCTATCTACCCCCTACCCCCTGGCCCTGAACTGGATGGACGTATGTCTTTTCGGCCTGACAAACTATACCTACCAAATTAATGGAGGAAAGCCCTTTTTACCTGCCTAATGGGGGTCTACCTATTTACATGCCACTTATGTGACACTTTTTAATTTCTAATTTTTACGATCTAACATACGCTGTTTGGGGAATTGATAGGAAAATGCTGGAAGAGAGAGGAGTCTAAGATGTATTTGTGGTAAATTCTACAGAGACGCGTAGTGGCCACTAGAAGAAGACATTGCATGCTGTACTGGACAGAGAAAGAAATGGAAGGGAACAACAAGGGAAGGCGTCATGGAGGTTTGGGCCAGAAGAAGAAAAGGAGAAGACAACTCCCACCAGAGATGACGTCTCCTGTGAGTCCCTGCTGTCAGGGGTAATTTTACTTCTGTGTCAGTGCTGTATTCATGTGCTGGTGACCTGACTACTGGTGATGTGATTGGTGGGGTTGTAGGTTATGCTGGTGCTTATGTAGTGTCAGTGTGGGCTTGTCCCGGATTGTAAAGTGCACACCTGACTCTGTTATGAGGGGTTTCTCTGCACCACTTTCTTTCTTGCTTGTATGTAGGGGGCTCTCACACGGAGCGGTTTTGGTGCATTTTTGATGCGTTTTTTGTGCAGAAATGTACAGCATTAACCGCTCTGCCTTTCAGCACAAAAACGCACCAAAAATCCATAAACGCACCAAAAACACTCTGTGTGAAAGCACCTTTATAGTGTAGTTTATTTTAGAAAGTGGCGAGGTCCCAATTACCCGTCCAATGACCTATGACCTCCTGTGATTTAAGGAACGTCCTGCCTCTGTTCCTAGTCAGTTCTTGATTGTCCTCTGGTTTTCTGTTTCTGCCATTATACCTTTCTGCTACCTGTACACGCTTAGCCTGCTGTTACCTGACGTCCTGCCAGTCTGATACTGGTATTTCTGTTTCTGCTGTATCCTGCCATTTTGCCTGCCAGCTATCTGTCTGGGACCGGCTTCCAGTCTTAAGTTAACCCTGCTGTGTCCAGGTTACTGGTCCTGTACCTCCTTTCTGCTGTTACCTGCCATTTTGCCCATTTGTACCTGCCTGCTATCTTGCCTAGGACTATGTCATCTGCCAATGGCTACACTGGCCTGTGACCCATCATCTCTGCCAGCACCCTTGTCCTGCACTTTGGCAGCCACAGTGAGTATCCTACCATCTACGCTTGTGATAGCCCAGAGGATTAATAACAAGCACCCGGCATCCACGGTGTCAGTGCATACTGACACCGCTGGTCGTAACATACTGAGAATAAATGACATAAAGACGTACTCTATTTACTAATTTGTTGACTTCTAAAGGCAATTGGTCACACTGGATTTTATTTAGGGGTATCAGTACAGGGGGGTTAATACATACGCACACCACACTTTTCAGTTTTGCAAACATTTGGAAAAGCACGTATCATTTTCTTTATACTTCACAATTACTTGCTATTTTATGTTGTTCCATCACATAAAATATCAATAAAATACATTTACAGTAAGTTTGTAAGTTTGTGACTGTAACATTTAAAAATGATGAACAGTTCAATGGGTGTGAATACTTTTGAAACCTACTGTACATTGCTCCCTGTCCCCATCTAAATTCTACATTAACCTATTTGTAAGTTTTTGAAATGTGGAGTGAAACCAGAATACTTGCGTAAAGCATAAGCACACACAGGATTAACATACAAACTCATGCACAGGTTGTCCTTGGTGGGATTTGTACCCAGGCACTACAAGGCAGCATGCTAACCATTGAGCCACCATGCTGCATTCGAAGTGGTTTTGCACCATAGATGGCTGCCCTGCTGTTGAAAAATGTAAAATTACACACAGAAAAACAGCCATCCATGTAATATATGGATGACTTGCTGCTTGTCAATGCACATCTACATTCTCTGATGGGGTAGTTAGACTTTGGTTGTCCTGATGAGAAAACCTTTTCAATAGAGTACACTGCTTGTCATAATAGAACCATGAAGACTTAATAATGCATATTTGCAAACACCTTATGTTTCTTAAAAAGGTTGTCTTTTTTACTTTAAAGGGGTTTTGCCACGATCTCATTTCATACCTCCTGCATCCAGCTCTTCGGCTCTATGTGCCCAGAAGGGGGTGTGTGTGATTTGTTTGAATTGCATATCATGTGACCCAGCAGGGTGACATCACCAGGCCTTTCCTCTCTGTAGTCAAAGAAAGGTCTGTTTATGTAAAGTATTGTGAGTAGCTGAGGGGTAAAGCTTTTGCCTCCAGGCACATGGTTCCTAGGTTCAAATCCCTGCAGGAACCAAACCTGTGGTATTTTTTCTCTTTATCAATGCACATACCTCATTGAGGTTTCTTTTTATTTATTTGCACTATGTGACTAATTACTAAGGAGCACAGAGGACATTAGCAGAGTGACAGCACCTGGGGTTTGAACTCTCAGTAGCTGCCTGAGAGGAGAGGTGATGTCTGAGTATGTGCGACCAGAACTGAGGAGCTCTCAGCCCTGGTCGTATCCCCTGGAGACGAGCTGTAAACAATGGATCACTAAGGGAGCAGCTAAGACAAAAACGGTGCAGAATTTTTAATAATAATGAATAGTGAAAATGTTTGTTATTTCATTTGCAAACTTTCCACGTTAATTTTACTTCGTGGCAAAACCCCTTTAAGTTTCTGCTGCCTAATTAAAAAATAGCTGGCTGTAAAAATGGTGTATGACCGCTTCAGTCAATCAGTGACTTCAGTGATCATGTACCATTACCTTGACACCACCACTAAGAAGTAAGGGCGCCATGAATGTATTTTGGCACTCATATGACAGTTTTTTGCGCTTAATAGTAGCATAGAATGCGCCTGAATTTATGAACTGTTCTACTTTGGGTCATAGACTAGGCGCTTTCTAGCTCCAAAACGACGAATCAGGCTCAGGTAAACCACTTTTAACTTGGTCTGCCTTTTCCAGCAGTAATCCACCTAGTTTTGCCGTCCTCCTGTCATAAATGTGCAGAATCATACGGTTGTGGTGCGACTCGCCTTTAGAACGCCCCACATCTTGGGCGCATTACAAAGTGCCGCGGGTGTTCGATAATGCGCCTCATTTTGAAGTGTGTCTGATTATAAATCTAGAGAACAGGGCTGCCCAGTACATACAGTTGAAACCAGAAGTTTACATACACTATATAAAAAGACACATATGCATGTTTTTCTCACTATCTGACATGAAATCAGAATAAACCTTATTCATTTTAGGTCAATTAAGATTACCTTTAAACAATTTGGGACAGCCTATATGCTGATGTTCTGTCTCTGGAAGCTTCTGAAAGGTTTATTGGTAACATCTAAGTTAATTAGAGACACAGCTGTAGATGTATTTTAAACACACCAGAAACACACTGATTCTATGTGTAAAATCATGGGAAAGTCTAAAGAAATCTGCGAAGATATCAGGAAGAGAACTGTGGACTCGCACAAGTCTGGGTCATCCTTGGGTTTAATTTCCAGATACCTGAAGGTGCCTTGTTCATCTGTACAAACAATTATACACAAGTACAAACAAGATGGGAATATCCAGCCTTCATACCACTCAGGAAAGAGACGGGTTCTGGTCCGACATGTGCATATCAACCCAAGAACAAAAGCAAAAGGTCTTGTGAAGATGCTGGCGAAAGCTTGTAAGACTGTGTCATTATCCACAGTGAATCGAGTACTGTATCTACATGAGCTGAAAGGCCACTCTGCCAGGAAGAAGCCATTACTCCAGAAGAAACATGTAAAAGCTAGATTAATGTATGCAAATACACACATTAACAAAGACCTACATTTTTGGAGACATGTCCTGTGATATGACAAAACTAAAATTGAACTGTTTGGGCATAATGACCATCGTTACATTGGAAGGAAAAAGGGAGAAGCTTGGAAGCCTAAACACCATCCCAACTGTGAAACACGAGGATAGCAGCATCATGTTGTGGGGTTGTTTTGCTGCAGGAGGAACTAGTGCACTTCACTAAACAGATGGCATCATGAGGAAAGAAGATTATGTGGCAATACTGAAGCAACATCTCAAAACATCAGCCAGGAAGTTAAAGCTTGGACGGAAATAGGTCTCCCAAATCGACAATGACCCAAAGCAGTCTGCCAAACTTTGTTATAAAGTGGCTTAAGGATAACCAAGTCAATGTTTTGGAGTGGCCACCACAAAGCCCTGATCTCAATCCTATTGAAAATTTATGGGCAAAGCTGAAAAGGCAGGTGCAAGCAAGGCGACCTACAAATATGGCTCAGTTACACCAGTTGTCAGGAGAAATGGGCTGAAATTCCTACCAACTATTGTGAGAAGCTTGTGGAAGGATATCCAAAACATTTGACCCAAGTCATACAGTTGAGAGGCAATGCTACCAAATACTAATGAAGTGTATGTAAACTTTTGACTTGGCAGAAAGTAATAAAAATGCCTTAAAAATTCTCTCTCTCATTATTCTGGCATTTGGCAAATAGAAATAATTTATCCTAATTATTAATCCTAATTGACCTAAAATGGGTAAGGTTTATTTTGATTTCATGTCAGATAGTGAGAAAAACATGCAGATGTGTCTATGTGTCTTTCTATATAGTGTAAGTAAACTTCTGGCTTCAACTGTATATGTTGCCCTAAATGTTTTGCAAGCGGTGATGTCAATGGAATAGGATGTGATTGCTTAAGCCACTGATTGATTGATTGCAGCGGTCATATGCTGTTCACCCAAGATACTAAATATATCAGTAATCCTATAAGTAAGATTCATATATTCAATATTTGTTAATGTTTTGGCACTTTCACTATGCTGCTGAATTTGTTTTATATTGTTGCATTGGTCTTGCAGCCATGGCAGCGTGCCACTGTGCAATTTATTTCATATTGTTTTGGAGGTGCTAAACATTTTTATATTTTTTGGATTGTGTGCATAGGGCAGTGGCTGCCTCCATTTTGATTGTACGCTCCATCCATCCATTTCCGCTTGTCTTTCAACACAACAGAGTGTAGCTGGAACTCGCTTGTCCTAAAAGTGTGGCGACCTGGTTGAGACATGAAGTAAGTTAATTCTATGTAGCTGAAATTTCCTTCTGAATGGAGGTCACCTTGCCACAGGTGGAAGGGCTCTCACAATTTGAACAAAATGTGCACAAAGAACCTAAGATTTTCCTCTATACCAGGTATAGCATTAATGCATTTTTAAATAATTCATGTGTTCAATGTTTTCTGTAACTTGGAATTTGCAGTGTGCTAATGTGTATATCAGCCTGTACTTGGTCATAGGTCTTCACCAAACACACATGGCTCAGGATATATGGGAGCAGTGATTAGTGTCTGACTCATGTTGTGGTTTAGGGCAGTTGTGACGTGCACAAAAGGAGATCATAGGTTATAGTGACTCACCCTGCAACTGAAGAAGGTTTCTATAGCAGTATAACATGAAACCGTGACTCTGTGTATATGGCAATACCAAATCTGTATTTTTTTTTTATTTTACCAAATTTTAAAACATATTTGCAAAAAAATCTTTGTGTCCCTACATTACAAAGGCCATGATATTTTTTAATTTTTCCATCTATAAAGTGGGTTTATTTTATACAGGACCAGTTGTTGTTTTCATTAGCACCATTTTTGGGGTACATAAGACTTTTTCTTAGCATTTTATTCTTTTTTTGCATATAGGATAAATAATAAGACCTTTTTAGAGTAATCACAGATTCAACGCTGTCGATTTGTACTTTTTAAAAAATGTTCTATGCATTTTTTATGTGGAAAAAGTAGGACTTTTCCTTTTCAACTTGGGATTTGTTCTTCGGAATCTCTATTGATCTTCTTATCACAGTTCTTTTAGCTTCACTTGAGACTTGACTAATCAATGGTTGGATCACTTTGATAATAAACTGTATAGCTGCCAGGTATCCTGTGAGGTCCTTTCAGGAGGTCCTTCCCTCTGTCCAACCATTTAGACGCATCAGTCAGCATTGACCATGGCATCTAAGGAGTTTATCATTTGGGATCAGAGTTACCTCCAATCTTTGCATTAGAGCAGGTTGTTAATTGCAAAATATAACTGGCACCTACAAGTAATTTCTTCAATGTACTATTACAGTAGTTTACGCTAACTGCATAGCTGCTGCAATGTAATAGTATATTGCAAGATGGTAAGGGGTTTATCTCAGGGCTGTTTTAACAGGGTTATAGGCCTCCAGGCAGGGCCGTCTTTCCCATTGGGCAGGGTAGGCGGTTGCCCGGGGGCCCCACAAGCACAGGGGGCCCGCCCGGGCAGCTGCCTACCCTGCCCAATGAATATACACGCCCAGACCCAGTGTTCGTTCGACGGATTTAGGTAGAAGAGGGACCTGTGTCTTGGTGCAGCGGCCCCTGCTACTGCTGTGCTCTGGTCCCTGTTTTACTTCACTGCCGCATCGCCCTGCCTGCACTGTGAAGAGTAAAGCGCAGGCGTGGCACAGCAGTGAAAGGTGGCACTTCCTGGCGGCCGGCGGTCCTCCATCCCCCGCCGGGCCGCTGGGAAATGCAGTTTTAGTCCTCCCCCTGGCCGGCAGGGGGGATGAGGGCAGCGGCGCCGGCTTCTGCTGTGTCATTGGTGGACGCAGCTACTGGGAAAAGAGCGGAGCAACGCTGCTCCGCCCTCTCTTTCTTCCTAGCACTGCGCGCAGCCGAAGGCAGGAGCTGCCAGAGAGAGAAGCAGCAGCGATGCCCCGCCCACTCCTCCCCAACACAGGACGGCAGGAAGAGATGAAGACTCCTCGGGTCCAACATCCCTTAAGAATTTTTCCCACAATACTATATATTAATCTGCTCAACTTTTACAGCTCTAAAACAATCTTGATGCCATATACCACAGAATGTTTTATGGAGTCCATTGCTCTCTTAGTCAAAGCTAGTTTTGCTGCACGAGGGACAACTAATAATATTAGGCAGGTAGTTTCAATGGTCTAGTTAGGTTATACATGTATTTGAAGAAATCATATGTCATTTAGTACAAAGTAAGGGGTGTTTCACACGAGGGACCAAGTTTGTACACCGTGGTTTCAGTCTGATCGTTGTACATATTTTGAAGTTAAGATATTCATTTGTACAGTAAGGGGTCGTTCACACGGCACAGTGCAAATACTGGTCAGACATCCCAACCGGTATTTACACTGGTTTTGGGCTGTGCACAAGGCTGCTGGGGGGCGGCTTCTCTCCGTGGTTTGCAGGGAAAAGCCCTCCCTATTCACATTGACATGTTCATATTCCATCGGAAGAATGAACATGTTCTATGTTTTTCGGACCTTCGGCGGTCTGAAAAACCACCGAGCGGAAAACCCGTGCAGTGGGGACTGCTGCGCGGGTTTTCCATAGAGGTCCATAATAAAAGTTTTCACCCGGTTTGCAGACAGTTTTCAAATCCCGTGCCATAGGGACAAAGCCTAATATAGCTCAGTCTACATTTAAAACATTGTTGTGCAAATTATTACTAGATTTGAAGTAGCAGGGAATCCTTTAGCCCTAGTATTGATGTTACCATTAGAGTGGCCAAGAACTTGGCTATTTATGTCACCAATTTTGCACACGTCGTATGTGCAAAATCTCTGACATTATAGCCTATTAACTACAAAATTCTGGCATTAGTCATATTATTGGAGCCTGATTTATATATATAAGGTGCTGATTGCAATTCTATGATATGCTGACAATTTAGTTTGTGTTTTATCTCACACACTTGATGACTCATATTTCTTGGCACAATTAATTGCTATACAAGTCCTAGTTTGTCTAGAGTTGCCAGCAGATATCTAGGAAGTGGCATATATAATTTCACAGAATATATAACTAAATGGAATCTGGTTTTTAAGCTGTAAAGGCTACTGTATATGCTCTACTGGAGATCCCCCTTACCTAAACATAATGGAGAATTTAAACCCTTTTTGATAGTCGGACCTCACTCAGTATGCAGTATGGCCGCAAGTAAGGCAGAAGTTTTAGGTTTCAATGTATGGTTACTTCTATAAAATATGCCTCAGATAGTATTTTGATGCGAAGTGGAAACTGGTGCACTATGTTTCATAAGAAAATTATTCCTCTATGTTGGCTTAAGTCAAAATATACCAAATGTTTGAATTTTCAAAAAAAGAGTTGATTGCATTTTATGAATGTACCCATAATTTTCAAATCTATAGCAACATTGTATGTACAGGGGTTTTTGAAGTCCTAAAAATTAGTTTCTGCGGGACCCAAAAAAACAAGAATATTTAAAGATTATTAAAGCTGGTGTTCTCAAGCCTCATGTCCCTGCAACTTTAAGAGCGCTTGCTTACTTTCTAGTATGAAGACATTTCTTAAAGGGGTATTCGCACTATGTTGATTAGCTTTAAACATAATAATAATCTTTATTTATCTATTGGCAACATATTCCGCAGCACTTTACAATTTAGAGGGTATAAGTACAGACAAACAGACATTACACAGTAAAAAAGCTACTTACAGAGCATGAGGCCCCTGCTCGCAAGAGCTTACAATCTATTAGGGTGTATGGTAGCGACTAAAGGTGAGAAGTGCTCGGTTTACATTATGATCCAGCCATCTTTCAGAAATACGGGGTGGTTAACATAAAAAGTGGATGAACCTGCCACCCAGTCTGTACATCTATACATAGATAAGTGCCTGTGAGTGCCCAAGCACACAGAAATGTGTGTGACAGGAATGTGTGTGACTGAAATTGGGGGATTAGCAATTAGGGATCTTGTTAGCCCTGCCTAAGAAGATGCATTTTCAGGGCCCTCTTAAAACTATGAGGGTTGTGAGTGTGCCTGATCGCCCGCGGCAGCATGTTCCAGAGAACTGGTACAGCATGTGTGAAGTCTTGGGGACGGGCATGTTCGGATGATTGAGACATGTAATTTAAGATCATCATCAGTTCGCAGTGACTGGGTAGGGTGCTAGACAGAGATGAGGGAGGAGATGTAGGGGGGTGCAGCACTGTGGAGAGCTTTATGGGTGAATGTGATTAGTTAATACGGTATTGTGTACTAAACAGCCAACCAGTGCAGTTACTGACACAGGATAGAGGCAGGAACATGCATGAAGAGGGCACAAGAAGGCATGGATGGGGCTAAATTTTCCAATTTGGAAGCGCTATGTGCCCTATTTGCCTAGGACACCAGAACATCTTGTCCCAGGACAGATTGGTGAGGGGTGAGTTTACAGAAAGTGAGACCAATAACCAAAGAGTTACAGTAATCAAAACGAGAAAGTATAAGAGCAACAAGGAGAGTTTGAGCTGTTTCCACAATAAGAAAACGATGGATTCTGGAGATGTTCTTGAGGTGCAGGTGACAAGAGCAGGCAGAAGATTGAATATAGGGCGTGAAGGACAGATCAGAATCTAGTATAACCACAAGATAGCGGGCCTGCTAGCAGCCTAGGAGTTATGGTGGTGCCACACATTGAAACATAAATAGCAGTGTAGCTTAGGTTTGTGGAAGGTGGGGTGACTAGAAGTCCAGTTTTAGTGAGGTTAAAGGGAGGACATGATATCAGAGACAGCGGACAGACACTTACTGGTGTTTTGTAGCAGGGCGGGGGTGATGTCACGGGAAGAGGTATATGATTGTCATCAGTGTCACGATGGTACTGGAAGCCAAATCTGCTGATGATTAGTCCAGTGGGAGCTGTGTATAGTGAAAAGAGGAGAAGACCTACAACTGATCCCTGAGGAACCCCAACAGCGAGAGGAAGAGGAGAGGAGGTAGAACCTGAAAACAAGACACTGAAGGAGCGGTCAGAGAGGTAGGATGAGAACCAAGAGAGAGCGGTGTCCTGGAGGCCAATGGTGCTGAGCATGGTGAGGAGAAGTTAGTGATCTACAGTGTTAAACTCCGCAGAGAGCCAGAAGAAGCAACAATGAGTAGTTACTCTGAGATTTTGCTGTCAGGAGATCATTTGAAGCTTAAGCTCAAGCAGTTTCTGTGAAGTATGGAAGCCTGATTCTAGAGGATCGAGAAGCGAGTTAGCAGAGAGATAGAGTAGACCAAGTGTTCTAGGAGTTTAGAAATTAAGGGAAGGTTAGAGATTGGTCTGTAGTTAGCAGCGCATGATGAGTCTAGAGTGGGATTCTTTAGTAAAGGGGTTATAACAGCATGTTCAAAGGATGATGGAAAGATAACAGTGGAAAGAGAGAGGTTAAAGATTGCAGTAAGGTGAGAGAGGACAGCTGGAGAAATGAACTGATTGAGGTGGGAGGAAATGGGGACAAAATGTAACCCTTTAGAGCTCTTTAGCCTTGTGTACTGCTTTTAAAAGCTCTCCACTATCAATGTTCCTCAAACAAGCTCAATTAGGAATAGCAAAGCTGGAATGTCAGTCACTGCAGTAGAACCATCCACAGCCTAACCAGGAAGTGTGAGCCTGATTCTGGCAGTGGTTCTTTGAAACAGTATGGTGAGGAAACCCCTTTAAAAACTGTGCATGATGAGAAAATGTAGACATGTAATCTCCTTAAGCAAGGATGTGAACAAGGATTGGTGTGGGGCAACTATCTTGCATTCTTAAAGGGTATTACAATCTCTAACATTTATAGCATACAGGGCATATAGCATGTTTGGCCACCTTTTCTCTGCAGACATAGCACAAGCAAGGATGGGGAGGAAAGTATTCTCAGACCTACCTCTCAGACATTATGTTTATGGCATAAACTTTCAATATGTCATAAATGTCAGAGATGGGAACAACTAGAAATCCTTACAAGGTATGGGAGAGAGTCAGCATCAGAATAGCAACAGTGGAGAAAGGTTATGTTTATTACTGATTTTCATTTTTGGTCCACCTTTTTAAAAAAGATGAAGTATAAATAGGCTCTGTTTGATTCAGTTGTCATATCCTTGACAACCATCTTTAATATTATATTTAGAGATGGGCGAATTTCCCGAAATTCGGTTCGTTCACTTCGCCGAATTTCTCGGCAAAAAATAACTTCATTCGAATTACTTCAGGACGAATCACGTTAAAAAACAGCTATTTCCAGGCTGCACAGAGCCTGCAGGGTGATGTAGAACGTTGTGCCATGCTTAAATATGCAGAGGGAGCTTGGTTTGGTCTTCATACAATGTTGTGCTTTAGTATGCCACGCACATGACTGCCGCCGCTCTTAGAATCGCTTCACTATAAAATTCCCTGGGCACTTAAGAGGGCAAAACTGACCAAAAAACTGAAGGGGGAATGTAGCCTGATAAAGTAGGGGTAATATTAAAAAAAGGGGAGGGAATTGTTTGGGGTTTAAATTTTTTTTAAAAGATTTGAAATTTTTAAGTTTTTATTGGGAAGATATTGGTATATTCCCCCCATAATTTAAGGAAAAAAAAGTCATGGAAAAGGAACCTGGAAAAAAACAATGGGGGTCGGTCAACATATGAAAATTAGGTGAGGGCGAAAAATAGGTCAAAGGGGCACAAGAAAAGGGGTGGCCCCAAAAATCCAAATCCTCCGGTGGGGGGACCCCAGCGCACTGGGGAGACAGGGGCACATGACAGTGTGTAGGTTTCACGGCAGCACCCACAGCACAGCATGGGGCAAAGGGGAAAATGACTTTGGAGGGGGCAAAAACAAAAAGGGGCCCCCACAGAGGGGGAAAATAAAACCAGTTTTAAGGTCGGGGCAGCAGCCACAGCAGCAGCATGGGGAGACAGTGGCACAAGGACATCTGGGGTGAAAAAAACGGGAGTGGGCCCCACAGAGTGGAAAAATGAAACAGTGGTGGGGCCGGCACCACACACAGCTTGAGGCAGACAGTGGACAATACATTTGGAGGTCAAAAACAGGATGGGCCCAAGGGGGGCAATGACAAGGTGGAGGTCACGGCAGCAGCCACCAGCAGCATAGGTCAGCAGTGGCAAAAGACACAGTGTGATTTTCACGGCCACATGCCACAGGGCCGGGGAAAAGTTTTTGGGGGAAAAAAAAAGGAAACCCAGTGGGACAATGACACGTGTTGGTCAGGGCAGAGCCACAGCAAGCATGGGTAAAACAGGGGCACAATGACTTTTGAGGTGGCAAAAACAGGAATGGGCCCGAGTGCACAATGACGGGGGTTGGGCAGGGCAGCACCACAGCAGCAGAAGAGGTCAGACATGGCAAATACACAGGTGTAGGTCACGGCAGCAGCCACAGCAGCAGAAAGAGGTGGACAGGGGCACAATGCAGAGTGTGTAGGTCACGGATCACCACACAGCAGCATGAGGTCAAAAGGGCACAATGACACGGTCAGGTCACGGGCACCCACAGCAGCGCATGAGGTCGACGGGGCACAAGACTTTCTGGAGGGGGCAAAAGGAATAGGCCACAGAGTGGGCAATGCACAGTGTGTAGTCACGGCAGCAGCCACAGCGCACAGAGGGAGACAGGGCAAAAAGACTTTCTGAGGGGGCAAAAACAGGAGTACCACAGAGTGCACAATGACAGAGAGTGGAGGTGACGGGGCAGCAGATGGGGGTCAACAGGGGCCAATGACAATTTTTGGGGGTGGGTGGAAATCCCACCCCCGGTAAAGAGGGTTGGGGCAGATGGAAAACTGTCAAAGATGTGGGCATCAGGCGGGTAGGGGCATCAGAGTAGTGGCTGAGGGGTATTTTGAACCCGACTATTTCTCACATTTTTGGGTGAGGCACATGGCTGAGTAGTCTGACGCCAAAGGGCATTGGTGTGTGGAAATCCGGGCCGTCCCGCCTGATTCATCTTGAAAAGGTCAGTCTTTCCCACTTTTCCCGGGACAAGCGGGTCTCCTTGGGGTAACATGGCCCCCCCGCCCCCTAAAACCCCCCGCTCTGATGCCACACTACTGGCCGGGCAGGACCTTCCCCCACTGCAAACTGGCAATTTTGGGCCACAAAAAAAAATCCCAGTTTGGTTTTCCCCCCTAGCCACGGTCTTCAAACTGGGGGGCAGAGTGCTGTCCAAGTAGGCCACCACCTTTTTGGTTCGGGGTCTGCCCAGGTCCGCGCGGTGCTGGCGACTGCCCTCCCCCAAAAAGGGGGGGAAGGAAGCTGCTCTCAGTGACTCCAGACTAGGGCTGCTGGGACGGGTACTGTCCTCCCCCCCCCCCCCCCCCACACCCCGGGGCTGTAGTACGTGAGGCTAAGAACCCCCCGGTAAACCCGTCAAAGGAGGGACGAGCCCACATGGGCAGCGGCCAATATACAAAGGGTTTTCCCTAAAATTTGGTTTGTCCCCCCCTCTCAATACGGGGAAAAAGGGCTCCCATTTTGGACCGGGTACGAGGGTCCAATAGGGGGGAGAGCCAGAAGTCATCCTCTCCCGGATGCGACTATTGGGCTGTCACTAGCCAGGCAAATCAGCATGCTGGGGGCCATCGATAAGTGACTCCGGGGGGCCCCCTCCCTCCATCTCCACTGATCTCCCAGGTGTTTGCAGTCATCTGCCTCGCTCCTCATCCCATCTACCTCCTCCAGCTGCCCTGCTCCTCCCTCTTGTCACCTGGGGAAAAAACCCCATCATTTCACCAACAAGCTTCTGCTCCAATGCCCCCCTCCTCCTCCATTTCAACCCCCACCGACTCATGTGGCCGCGAGATTTTTCCCCACGTCTCCATCCCCTGCCCAGCAGATTTTTCAGCATCTGTTCCGGGACAAAAGCGGGGAATGACGTTTTTTCATCCCGATCCTGGCACTGACAAATAATGTGGTCCTTCAAATGCCCAACAAATGGCAAGTGCACGCATGAGCTCCCACTGCTGACATCAAAGTTACAAAAGGGGGAGTACTCCTGCCCGCCGGGATCATAAAAAAAATTTTTAAGGGCCTTTCTCTGTTCAAACAGTCCCCAAAATGTGCAGGCTGAATTTCCCCACGGGTGGAAACCCCCAAATAGAGTTGTTGGGGAGGCCGTTTTTCCGCGCAACCGAGGAGGGTTTCCCCGGCTTTGAGGAATGGGTGAAAATATCACGTTTCCTGGCCATTTTCTCTTCGAAGATGGGGGAAAATTCAGGAACCTTTTCCAACCAATTGAACCTTGGCGCCTTTCAGGGTCATGGACCATCCCCCCTCGGTGCAGGCGGAAAACCCGTTCCTCCCCCTTGTCCCCTCACCATGGTTTATTTGCAGTTGGCGCGGAAAAAGCCCCAAAATCATTTCTTGCTGCAGACGCGGGCATTCCCCCCCTGTGGGTGTTCCCCCCCTTCGTTTCCCCCGTGCCCAAAAACATGTGGGAGTGGGCGTAATTGTGGAGGGTGAATGGTGGTGGTGGTGGGGAGGGGAGGCGGACATTGGGGCAGGAGCCCAGTTTGACAACGGGAGGAAAAGGCGTCCCTGCCAAGTTGTTTGGTGTGCCGGGCCGGAGCCATTCACCCAGGGGCCGTAAAGGACATTACTGGCCCTGACCGTAGTTACGTCCAGACGTCCCGCTGCCTGCACTTGGAACAAACCGATAAGCTCAAGGCTGGCCCCCTTCGTTCTACATTTTTTGAAGTCTGGTACTGCCTTTTTGGAAAAAAAATTAGGCTTGGAACTCTCCTCTCGGCTCGGCACAACCATTAGTTCTCTGAAAGGTGCAGAGCCACCATTTGGAAAGGGGGGGCGCAGCACCAACAACTTGGACAGGGGTACGGTCAGTTCTGCACATTGGGTGGTTTGGACGCAAATGTTGCCTTTGCAATCGCCCCGCTAACGACTGCGGGCCATGAGTAGCGGGAGCAGGGGCATCTGGGCCGGGGGAGATGTCAAAAAGAAACAGCTCCCTTTGCAAGGGGTGGACCTTGACTGGGTGCAAAGGCATGTGTGCCACGGGCCCGTGCGTGCTGTTTCTGCGGCGGCAGAGACCACCACTTGAGCCACGTTTTCCCAGGGCCCCCCGGGGGTGACGCTGCAAAGTTGACGCAGGGCCCTGGGGCCAACTTAGCTCCCTGGGCCACCCACTTTCTCCCACAGATTTACTATACCCATATTTTGCTCCTGCGGGGTTTTTGCAACGAACTGCCCCCCGCCGAGTAATCGGATTTTACCCCCCAAGTCCAACTGATGCTACTGCCCGGCTGCCTCGCTGAGCCCCCTTTCCCCCTACTTTTTTTGACCTCGAAGCGGTTTTTTTACCCGTGGCCCCTTGGCCCCCACCCCACACTGTGCTATCCTGCTGACTCACGGGGCCCCAAACCACTTGGGCCCCGGCTCGCCGCTGCCTGACGCCCAAACGCGCCCCCTTCCCTGACGATGAGAAGCCCCCGCCACCCGCTCCAAGGCGGTCGGGACATCATCATTTTTTGTTTCAAAAGTCCTGCGTCCTCACCCGGTCTTTGGGATGCAGACTGACCCCTCACAACATGACCTCCCATTCCACTTCAACATCAAAATTTGCCACCTACTGCAAGAAGCAGGGGGTATTGGGCCCCCAATTTTTTTGCTGCCAATAGCTGCTGACTGCCCTCCCCCAAATTTTTTCCTGCTATTAGTGGCGCTAGCCCAGAAACCCCATATAGTCTCTGGTAGGGGAAACCCATGGAAGAGGGGGTTGAGGCAGGGGAGGGCCGCTGACCCCCCCGGGCCATGCCAACTAAAGGGGTTTGTCGACTTTCCCCCCCACTCTTGGTGGGGTTGTCAGATGTCATCTGGAGGAATGAATGACCTAGTCAACCAATCAAGAACCCTTTTGGGTTGTGAACAAAACCGGGCCCCTAAGAAGGGCAGTTGTGCCTCACCGAGTGACCCCCGCTGGACGTCCCCTTGCTGTCTGCGACCTGAGCCCTTTAATTTTGGCTCTGCCACTCGCAGGTGAAGATTCCACTCTCTGTTGAATACTGTTTTTTCTAAAATTACAGACACTGTTTGATGAAGATTTGTATATAAAATCCACCCTTTTTTTGACTCAAATGAACCCACAAGAAGCTTGGGGAACCCTTTATATAAATTGCCCCACAAATGGGCAGGAAAAATGACTTGTAGTGCCCTTTTATTTTACGAATATAAAAAGCACAAACAGGGTTAATTAACCTTTGGGTATGAATTTGCTACAGAATTTTTTTCTTGGCGGGGAAAAAAAAATTTCTTTTACTGAGTACAATGCAGAACAACGTTAATTAACCCTGGATGTAAATTGCGCCAAAAAATTGAGCAAAACCCAAAAATACGAGCTTTGAGCGTGTTACAAGGGGGTTTTCTTCGCTACACAACAAGAGAAAAAATTTTTAATTAACTTTGCTTGTGAATTAGGGGTACAGGAAAATTTTTTTTTTTTTGGCGGGGAAAAAAACTTTCTTGGGTCACCCAGCGCAGAACAAGCTTTAAAAAACCCCCGGGGTAAATTTCGCAAAAGAAATTGAAGCCACAAAAACTAGCTTTGTAGCGTGTTCAATTGGGTTTTCACCTTTAAAACAAGGAGAAAAAATTGCAATTTAACCATTGCTTTTTGAAATTAAAAGGGTAACAAAAAAATTTTAATTTTTTTGGCGGAAAAAAAAAGAAAAGGTTTTTCCTTTTAGTCACCCAGCAGCAGAACAACGCTTAATTTAACCCCGGAGTAAAACGCAAAAGAAATTGGCAGCCACAAACTACTAGCTTTGTAGGGGTTACAAATTTCGTGTTTTTTACCTAACAAAAAAAAATTGTAAAAACCTTTTCTTTTTGGATTATGGACAGGAAAATTTTAATTTTTGGCGGGGAAAAAAACGTTTATTTTTGTCACCCCAGCAGAAACAACCTTAATTAAACCCCCGGATTTAAATTGCCAAAAGAATTGAGCAGCCAAACTACTACTTTTTAGGGGTACAATTTTCTGTTTTCTACCTACACAACAAGAAAAAAAAATTTTAATTACCTTTTCTTGTGAATTTTGGTACAGGAAAAATTGAATTTTTTTGGCGGTAAAAAGAGGTTTCTTGGGGGTCCCACAGCAGCAAAAACGTTAATTAAAAACCCCTGGATGTAAATTTTTGGCGCAAAAGAATTGAGCAAAACCAAAAAATAAAGTGGTATTTTTGTATTGAAAAACCTGTTTTTTTTTTAAATAATCAACGAACTGGCTTAGATCCCCTTGGATATTTAATGTCTGTGAGCAGATACATTAAAATTTATAGCTGCATGGAAACACGGGGCTTCAGATCCCCAATACCCCAAAAATCGAAATAGAACATTAAGAAAGCAGTCTCTGAGACAAGCTGAGACACCCCCCCAAAAATCCTGTATAAAATAGTTTTTTTCAGTAACAATCAGCCGGCGCACCCTTTCCCGATCATTACATGAAGGGGGTGTGAACCCCCCGTCGGCCCGGGGCTTATATAGGCGGTGACGTCAAAGAATCCCCCGGTCCTGATTTGGCTTCACCTTGACATGTCATGAGGCTAAAGCCCCTTTTTCCTCCCAGAGTTCTTTGCCCCATGTAAACCCCTGTGCTCGCGCCATTTTATCAATAAAAACACTCTTCACCCAAGACCCCAAAATTCATTCGTTCAGAAAACCCAAATTTTCCCCGAAATTTAAATTTTATGTAGCTTTGTGAATTTTAGACCCATCACATTTTGTATGATTTTCTCTTATTGTGTATGAACTTTGTATTGTATCCTTTTTACCGTTAAAGGGAATGTGTCATCAAAAATGACTTATTGTTTAACTCACGTTTTTATGTTAAACACATTTTTTAAGAATTTTTGGTTATATATTTTTTTTAATTTTCCATATCACTTTCGATATTTTTTAATAATTCTTAAGTCCTGCAGTTTTCACTTTGACCGCTAAACCTAATAACAGTCTGATACTTCCTGTTCTGTAGAGAGAAATTCTCAGTTGTCTGCTCATTATCAGCACAAAGAGGGTCAAACTGAAAGAAGACACCAGTGTGAATAGATAACACAGGATCCACCAGTCACATGGAGATAGCCACAGTTCACCCTTTCACCTCGCTGCACAGTGACTTCTTCCCAGGTCACAGAGCATGACTAGAAAACTCTCCTATAGAAGTTAATGGGACTGAGTCAGTCTTAAGTTTCCTATGTGCATGAAGCTACTGTAAAGCATCTCTCTGACTGCTGTTAAAGCAGTGCAAACAAGGCCTAGTGGCCAAAGTGAAAACTGCAAGACTCAAGAATTATTCCTAAAAAAAAATGTGTTTAACATAAAAACGGGACTTAAACAATGACTCATTTTTTGATGACACATTCCCTTTAATGTGTGCTGGGGCCAGGAAGGATGTATCTAGCTTCTGTTTCTATCCTCTATTTCTGTACAGGCACAATATGAGTCCTGAAGTATTGTCATATGTTGTAACATATCTACGTCATATATGTCACTGAATTAGCTGTATGTGATATATATTGATAGATATATGACTTTAATAAGGGAATTACTGTTTAGATAAGCAAACAAAAAACACTGCTTATCAATAAGGCTATTAATTCTAGGCAGAGTATAAAATCTTGTGTGACTGAAAAATGGGGAAACCCTTCTATGTCTAACTAGGTAGTATTTATCTCCAGTTCTGCTGTACTGCATTATCAATAAATTGATGTTTGCACAAGAAGAAAGCTTGTTTCCAGGACTGAGATTTCGAACAAAGGAACACAAGAGCATGTGTGACCGCTCACTGTATTATAACAGCTGCTCACAGGAAAGTACAAGAGGAAGAATACATATTGATTGTTCTTAATACATTTGTACAATGCGTATTTAAGGTTCACATATTAAGACATATAAGACTGCAAGGTCAAGACAATGGCCAGGCTCAATAGGCATTCACTTAGGGCTGCATTAATAGGGACTTTTTGGCTTTTGACTGGGCTGTCAGGCTGACCACCTACGCCTGAAATGATGCTTCGTCCACCATAAGCAGCCACTAGCTCTCAAACACTATAGTATTTCTTACAAACTCAGAAGTGCTCCGGCTTCTTTCAGTTTTGTCTCAGAGGGCCCCATTGTGCTCTCCGATTCTTGATCTCGGCCATTCCACAGCTGCTTTTTAATTAATTTTAATTTTCCTTAAGGGTACATCCACACGACAAAGGACAACATATTCATCGGATTCAGAATCCTAAAACTGTGTTGTCTGACAAGTATTTAAACAGTATTTTACACTAGAACCCGAGGATTTTTAACGTGGTTTTCATTTTTTGTTGCATTTTTTATTGTGTATTTTCATCAGATTTTAATACGGTTTTCACATTTTATTTTTCAATTGTTTTTGTATCATAGAGCACTATTGAGTTTTTGGACGGTAAGTATATAAAATCAAATAGCTAATTATATAGGCCCACCATAGGTAACTCGGCATATAAGGCCCCCCATTAGCTAGCTAGGCATATAGGGCCCCTTTAGTAGGTAGCTATATAAGACCCCCTAGTAGGTAGGTATAAAGCGCCCCTTTAGTAGGTAGCTAGGTATATAGGGCCCCTTTAGTAGGTAGCTAGGTAAATAGCCCCCTCAGTAGGCAGCTATGTATATAGGGACCCTTCAGTAGGTAGATATGTATGTAGGACCCCTTTAGTAGGTAGCTATATAAGGCTCTCCTGTCAGTAAGTAGATACATAGGGCCCCTTTAGTAGGTAGCTAAATATACAGGGCCCCCCACTAGTTAGCTAGGCACCCCATTGAAAATAAAAAAAATAATATATTTCCACTTGTGCTGGGGTGCTACTCCTGGCCTTTTCTAGGCCAGAAGCCTGAGGCCCAGTGCTTCACACTTGGGGCTTAGGACAGGCAGCAGCTCAGGCAGCAAGTAGTCGGTGAAGCAGGAAATAGATGCTATGCCTAAATTTTCAATCGTATGCACGTCGCTGTTGTCTGCTGTTCCAGCAATCTCACTTGTTATTTATCAACCCACTTCACATGAAACAGCTGTCTTATGGCATCCACAATTTGGTCACAAAAGATCTTTAGCCAATCCCTAATGTCTACAGGGTCCATATTCCAGCCCCACCTGACTACCAAATAGCAGCACAGGAGGGTGGACTTCCCCATCTCTGTGTTCTCAAGTAGACAGAAATTGCAACAAACAGTACAATAAGGCCGTGTTCACACGGCTTATTCCCGACGGATTTGTGCGCCGTATTGAGCGCACAAATCCGCCGTGAATAAGGGGCGGGATGGGGGCGGGGCCGGAGCGCGCGGGGGCGCCGCTCCCGGCCCCATAGACAATGCATTGTTTAACGGCGCGTCCGCGCCGTAAATAATGTGCATGTCACTTCTCCTCCCCCCCGCGGCGGATTCGCCGAGCGGGGAGGAGCGACGGATTCCACTGTTCTCAATGAGAGCAGTGGATTACCGTAATTGCTGCCGCGGTTTGGCGCCATACTGAAGCGCAAATCCGGCGCGCAGTACGGCGCCAATCCGCGGCAGAATAAGCCGTGTGAACGGGGCCTAACACAACAATGGGGAGTAGAGTTACAATTTCTATTGACTTCACCTCACCTTCTCTTCCTTTACCTATCTCAATCCTTCTTTCTTCTAAATTGTAAGCCTTTATGGGAAGGGTTCTTTCACCCTCTGTACCAGTTCTTAGTAATTCAGTATTTCCATTGCACCTTGTTTGGTCTTATGTATGTATGTAACCCCCCCTAAAGATAATGGGGCCCACAAGTGGAGCTGATTCTTGGGGTCACCCTGCATGTACTGTACATGACTGCACATACTGCACATGACTCTTGCACACTGTCTCTTGATTTTTGTCATTCTCTGCCTTGCACTCTGTAAGGCCCAGGGCCTGGCATCAATTAAATGCCCTTTTAATAACAAGCAAGACCGGCCAAAACAAACCGCATATAAATCAGCCAATGCGTTACCACAGTCTTTATTTACATACCTATTTCTGCTCATGACTACACCCAGATATGACACAAACCAGATAGCTCTGCCTCTGCTGCTTCAGACACTAGAGCCCTGGCACTGTGGTTTTTTGGGGGATGACACCTCTGTGCATAAGGATCCGTCTACATGGCATTGTATTTCAGCTGGGGTTTTTTTGCAGCAGATTTCATTTTTCAAATCTATCAAACAAATGACTGTAAATCACCCCATATACCTCAATGGAAAATACAAGCTGTTATCTACACAACTCCGATTTTTTGAGGTCGGATTTCAAATCCAAAAACCGTGTAAAACAACTTGAAATGTACATTTTTCTGCCGGATTTCCGACGGAATATGTACTGGTCAATGTCAATGGGCCAGTCGATTCGGAAAACTGACACAAAATCTGCACAAAAATCAATTGTAAAATACTGCCAGATTCTGTTAAAGAATTCAACCAGTATTTTAGAGTTGCTGAATGGACGCAGCCATGCTATCTGAAGACAAAAGGATTTAGTGTAAGGTAAGGCTGAGTTCACATCCTGAACAAAACGTCTGTTATTCTGTCCCACAAACAAAGCATGTGTGGCCAAAAACAGAGCAAACATAGTCATGGTTTACTGCATCTGCCCTGTTTTAGCAATATCTTTCCTGCCGCTATACTGATGCCTCTACCCTGTGTCAGTCTCTGCACTGGATGCCTATTCAGTACAGAATACAGCATAAACTCATCACACTCACCCATAAAGCTCTCCACAACGCTGCACCCCCCTACATCTCCTCCCTCATCTCTGTCTACCACCCTACCAGGTCTCTCCACTCTGCTACTGATCTAAGATTACACACCTCACTCATCCGAACCTCCCATGCCCGTCTCCAAGATTTTGCACGTATTGCACCGGTTCTCTGGAACATGCTACCCCATTTGATCAGGCACACTCACAACCCTCACAGTTTTAAGTTTGTTCTGAAAACTCATCTTCTTAGACAAGCCTATCAAGATCCCTAATTGTTAACCCCCCAAATTCTGTCACAGATTCATCACTTCCTGAACTTTGGCACCCACAGGCACTTATCTCATAGTTGCCAACTTTTTAAATTGAAAAAGCAGGAGATCGTAAAGGCAAAAATTTGCATGGACACGCCCATCTTGTCGGTGTGCCACGCCCCTCACAAAAAGCCACACCCACTCCACCTAACTGCAGAACGGCTTTGGAAGAAAGCCAGGTAGATGCCCTTATAGCCAGGTAGTAGCCCCCCATAACCAGGTAGTGCCCCTTACAGGCAGGTAGATGCCCCCTTGTAGCCAGGTAGATGCCCCCTTGTATCCAGGTAGATGCCCCCTCTGTAGCCAGGTATAGCCCCCTCTGTAGCCAGGTAGTGCCCGCTCTGTAGCCAGGTAGAGCCAAATTTGTAGCCAGGTAGATGCCCCCTTTGTTAGCCAGGTAGATGCCCCCTTTTGTTAGCCAGGTAGATGCCCCCTTTGTTAGCCAGGTAGATGCCCCCTTTGTTGCCAGGTTGTGCCCCCCCCCATTGTAGCCAGGTAGTGCCCCCCTTGTTGCCAGGTAGACCCCCCCCGTTTTAGCCAGGTAGTGCCCCCTCTGTTGCCAGGTAGACCCCCCTCCCATTGTAGCCAGATAAAGACCCCCTATAACTAATAAAAATAAAATAATAAAAGCCACTTACCTCACCAGGCTCCTGCAGCGCGGCCAGGTCTGGAGGCTGCCGACTGAGTAGTCTCAGCGTTGCAGGGGGAGTGACCGCAGCCGCACAGCACATCCCCTGCGACGCTGATCTGTATGTACAGCGCGCACCGGCACTGTACATACAGGGGGAGGAGGGAGGAGGGAGCGATCCCTCCTGCCTCCTCCCTGTACTGCTGACTGAGTGTGCGGCTGCGGCCGCACAAGTCAGTGAAACTCGCCGGGCGGGTGAGCGGCTACTCTTGCGCTACTCTTGCGCCGCGGTCCCCCCGCTGCCTGCTGGCGGGGGAGGAATGCAACTCTACGGGAGGGCGGGGGGAGACCCCCATTAGCGGGACCCCCCCCCCCCCCCCCCAAAAGCGGGAGAGTTGGCATGTATGACACCTGGGATGGCAGGTTCATCCACTTTTTTATGTATAATACCCCATATTCATGTCACATGGCTGCACCATTGTAAACCAAACACTTGTCACCCTTTGTTTCACCCTAATACACCCTACATACACCCTAATAGATTGTAAGCTCTTGCGAGCAGGGCCCTCACACCTCATGTCTCATTTGTCAGTAGCTTTTTTATAATGTAATGTCTGGTTTGTCTGTGCTTATACCCTCTATATTGTAAAGTGCTGCGGAATATGTTGGCGCTATATAAATAAAGATTATTATTATTATTATCTACACAGCAGATATTTGGTCATATACTAGTGCATCTCAAAAATAAGAATATCACTGAAAAGATAATTGATATCAATAATTTAAGTCAAATAGAGAAACCCATATATTGTATAGACTCATTACAATATGAATTACAAGGTTTAATATAATACATCTGTGAGCCCTATAACAAATAAAAAGATCGTCCTGGAGAACCCCTTTCATTTTCAGTGATATTCTATTTTTTTGCACTAGTACATCTCAGAGGTATTGGGATATAAAGGGCTGGTTCACATTGCAAACCCAGTAGCTGTAAGTAAAGGAGTCCACAATGTATTCCAAATGTGTATTGTAAGTAGAGTGATCTCATAGGTAACGTTCCATATAAAAGTGTCACAATATAACACAATCTCGCTACAGTTTATGGCAGGGACTTCACGCAGAGTCACATGCTCCTGTTTCTTTTCCAGTTTCACTTTCACCTCCATTGTCATTGGTTGCTGGTGCTGCTCATTTTTCCTGAGACAAGTCAAGGCAGACAGACAAGGAAGTCAGACTCTGGCTGGAGGTGTCACCATGAGCTGCCTGCTGGAGCATTCTCCCAGTGAGTATAGTGATTTCTGCTTATGGATTCTCTTCCGACTGACTGTTCGCAAGTTAGGAAAAAGTGGCAAATAGTGATAGAGACCAGGCAGCAGGTCTGATCAGGGGTTAATGGGACCATCCAAGACTATGGATGAGTCACCAGTCACAGTAATTATGTCACATCTGATTATAAACGGAAACCAGTGCAGATCAACCTTATGATAAATCAGAGGGGCTGGAATTAAAGGGTTTTCTAGGTACAGAGGTTAGTGTCAGTCTACACCTCTGGAAAAAGGCTGTGTTGAGGGTGAGTAGAAGTAGTCCAGCAGTCTGAGACAGAAGCGTCACAAAGGTGAGCAGAAAGTTTGTTTTTTACAATGTCATGCCGGTGCGTATGGATTAGAGTAATATGACACCCATGGACCTAAGCTAGTAGTTTGGTAGACTAATACAATGAACAATACCATTTGTCTGAGGCAACAGGTTGCCACCTTTCACTAGCTGTGATATTAGCCATTTTCTATAAAGCTTAACCAGACAAGATATGTTCCCCCACTACCCAAAGTGATGCTTAAAGCTCTACTCTTAACCTGTCTATGTATGTATTGCTGCTATCTCTTCGCTGTAGTAGTGTAATATTCTTAATTGTGTTGTTAAGCATATGGATCAGTTTGACACACTTGACCCAACACTGATAAGGTAAAGTTGAAAGCAAAGTGACGTGCATTAAAGCTGACTACATTCAAAACCTAGATACTCGGGTAACTTCAATATCCATCAATATGTCATACACACAGGTTTCAAGGAGCTGAGATAGGCAGAGCTGTTTGAAGGATTCTTTAACATATAGAGCTGTATTGGCTTCCCCTGTCTCTGCCTGTGACATAGGGGGACACCTTAACTAAGCAAATAACACATTTCAAGATGAAAAAGTCAGGAATGTCTGCAGAGCACAGTTTTAAAGAAACTTTTGTTGGATTCAAAGCTATGTGTAAAATATGACTTAGAATGGCTCTTGGTTTTATTTGAATTTATAACCCAAGTTAAATCAACAGGTATTACAACCTGGTCACCCGGGAGAATGGACATATTTAGTCCTATCTGGCCCTTACTAATATCCATGGCTCAAACCCCCAGTAAATGAGATAATCTCTTATCTTTAGAATGCACATGTCCAACTGTTCAATGTTTCAGTACTTTTTGCACAACTTGTTGATCTCTAGGAGCTTAATGGCAAAATTTACAACAGGTGTTTGATCCCTGAATCACTCAATAGTAGAGCTTGTCCCCACGGCACAGGTTATTGGTCGGTTTTTCAGACGGTTTGCGGTTTTACAAACCGTCTGAAAACCAAAGTGCATCACTCCCACATAGACTTTAATAGAAAATCCGTGCAGCAGTCCCCACTGCACGGATTTTCCAGCGGACGGTTTTTGACACCACCCGGTTCATTCTTCCGCCCGGTTTTTGGGCAGAACATGAACATATGGGTACAGAGGGGTGCGGCTTGAAACCGCAAACCACAGACAAAAGCCGTCCCATGCTTGACAAAAAAGACTAAATACCAGTCGGGAAATCAGACTGGTATTTGGCCTTTGCCATGTAAATGCACCCTCAGGGTATCAATTTGAATTGGGATTTAAACAGTCCTCTTCATCATGCTGTTCACATTTTGACATCATGAAACCAAGATAACACGTTACAATTGATCGACAGTACCTCGCCAATGCAAGGCTTCAAACGGGATGCTCTCAGACGGAAGTGGACACTGAGCTTAGAGTCAGATATATTCCAAAATAGCAGATTTAAAAAATCATCCAGCTTCTAATTTTATTACTTCATCCAAAAGAACGGATACAAAATTATAAAATACTTGCTGTTAATGGTACATCTGCAGTTGCTTAAACGCTTTCATATGAACGTCTTCAGTGTTCAAAGTTTATACACAGTAGGAGGAGAGGCAGTCCGACCGATTGCCGATCACGCACTTGTGCGACACATCAAGGGTGTGTACCACCCTTTTTCTCAAGCATGTGTAAGCCCATTCACAAGATCTTTATAAAGACAAGTGCAATTACTTATTCAAATATAATGTCATCCAGAGTATTTTAAGACATATTATTCCAGCAAATCTTTAAAATATCAGTATACATATTAAAAGCAAAAAAGCTTTACAGAAATATATTGATATTCAGTTGTTCGTTTAACCCCGTTGGGGACAATGTATCCAAATTGTACAGTGGGGAAAAAAAGTATTTAGTCAGCCACCAACTGTGCAAGTTCTCCCACTTAAAAGATGAGAGAGGTCTATAATTAACATCATAGGTAGACCTCTGCTATGAGTGACAAAATGAGAAAACAAAATCACATTGATTTGGAAAGAATTTTTTTGCAAATTATGGTGGAAAATAAGTATTTGGTCAACTACAAACAAGCAAGATTTCTGGCTCTCACAGACCTGTAACTTCTTCTATAAGAGGCTCCTCTATCCTCCACTCATTGTAATGGCACCTGTTATCAGTATAAAAGACACCTGTCCACAACCTCAAACAGTCCCACTCCAAACTCCACTATGGTGAAGACCAATGAGCTGTCGAAGGACACCAGCAACAAAATTGTAGCCCTGCAAACTGAAACTCTATGGTCTTATGTACTTTTGGTACAATGGCAAACTGTGGAAATTCATTAGTAAGGGTGTGTTTAGTCCATTTAGAAATGACATTTTCAATCACAGCATCACATCAAAACCTCCTTTATCAAAGTTTTACATTCGTGAGTGGGATCCCTATCCAATTTCAGATACACCTTAACATCTTGTAACTGACTACCAGCCTCCTGCATATAGTAAGATGTGTTCATTACGACTATTGCTCCCCCTTATCTGCCTTTTTGATCATGATTTATCCAATCTTAATTCCTTTAAGGCATTAAAGTGCATATTTGTGTCCGCCGAGCTATACAGTATAAGACGTAGCTTAGAGTGTCACACAATGTCATCAGCAGGTTGCAACAGAGATACAGAGAGACTGGAAGAGTCACAGAAAGACAAAGAAGTGAACATCCTTTGGCTACATCACACACAGATGAGCACTTCATTGTAAACAATGCCATGCGAACCAGATAATGAATGCCACACAACTCCAGGCACAGTTAAGGGAGGTGAGAGGCAACTAAGGGCCACATGTATGAACCTGTTTAGGTCTAAAACTCACTTTTTTCCCCATAGGTTACTATGGACAAAAGGGTGAGTTTTAGATCTAAACAGTTTCATACATGTGGCCCCAAGTGTCACGTCAGACCATTCAAAACTGTTTACATCAGCGTGGTCTGCAAGGGTACCTGAACTGGCTGATGCATAGCGTTCTCATTGACGCCTCCAGTATCACTGATGGCCATAATTTCTGCTTAGAGTGAATCGACTTTCATTCCTGAACAGCACTGAGGACCACTGGTCCCTTGTCCAATGTAGACGCTCCCTGATCCAAGAAAGACGATGATGACTGTGTCTGGTGGTGTGTTCAGGTACCCTTGCCGGTCATCTAGCACACAGACCACGCTGTTGTAAACTGTTATGAATGGTCTGATGTGACACTTGGTTGCCTCTCACCTCTTCTAAACGTGCCTAGAGTTGTGTGGGATTTATCGTCTGGTTCTGCAGGGCATTGTTTACAATGAAGCTTGTGATATAGCAAAAGGTCGTCCAGGTCTTTGCCTTTCTGTGACTCTTCTAGTCTCTCTGTTTCATCCTGCTGCTTACACTCTCTGACACTCAGTAGCCAGATGAGGAGGACTGTTTAAATGATGGATACAAAATGGCCTTTTTGAATCAAAACAATTTTGCATTGAAAACAATGGGATTTATTTAAACATAAATTTTAATCCAATCTTTTAGCATTAAATGAGTTGTCTATCTCCCCATTTTTCTATTGAAATTATGCTGCTGAACCCACGAGAAAATAAAACAAAAAATAGTTGTGGACTGACGTTGGTTCCAGCGATAAGCCTGCTGGTCATTTCCCCATGTTTTCTGTTGTCTTCTGGCCAAACGGAACGTCACTCAGCGGTCACATGACACTGCCCAACATCACTGTTCAGAAGTTAAGGCTCCAAACAGTGATCTTGAAAAGTGTCACATGACTGCTGTAGCCAGTTAGAGGCAGCTGCAGTAATATTTCATTTTACACGGAAGCTGTAAGACATCAGAAGACCCTGGGAGAAGATCAGCAGATGCATCATTGGAGCAAACATTGGTCCAGAGGTGACTTTTTTTTTGTTCACGTGGGCTCAGAAGCACATTTTCACTAAAACAGAGGAGGTGGACAACCCCTTTAAGGGTGGAGAAAATTAAAAAAAATATGAATAGAGGGATTTTTAGAATGAACTATACCTAAAACAGATTCTTCTGAATTACTACATGATTTTCAGTCTTACAGATAAAATTCTGATACCAAAGTTCAATATTATTATTATAAGCAGGAATCGGGGGCTTAGGGTTCTATCTAGACAGTTCTTCTACTTTTCAAAAATTATAAAAGGAAGACCTTATAAAATATAACTTTTAATACAAATTATTAAAATAAGAAAATATTCACAATACACATGTGCCAGGCAGGCACATGAAAGCCCAAAAGGGACTAGATAGTAGGGCCTCACCCTAGACAGCCCTAGGTGAGTACTATTCTACCTCTAGCCCACAAGTACAGTGAACTCGCCCCGATAAGGGCGTCCCTGTCAAGAACCTAATCCTGAAAATACACAACACCCTAGAATTCCCTAAAAGTCCTGCCCTACTATGTTAATATGGTGGATGATGTATCTTTTTGTCACTTGTTACACATCATTGTGATACTTGATACACACCATTGTTTCACTATCAAATTGGATGTATACTGTAAAAATACGTTGGATGATGTAACTGGCTATTCGCTTATATCTTAATGTACATCGTTGTTTCATTTAATTGGGAGTATACTGTTCTATTTTAATTTGATAATTTTTATAAGATTGTTTTTTGTCTCCATGTCCTTATGCACCCCTAATAATTGTCCCCTGAGGAGATCCTTGCTTATCTGGGGAGGATCAAATAATGTTGGGACAGGACTTTTAGGGAATTCTAGGATGTTGTGTATTTTTAGAGTTAGGCTGCGTCCCCACTGCAGAGGACAAATACCGGTCGGTTTACCCGGCCAGTACAATTGTATTGTATGCCGAGGGAGACAACGCGTAATTCATAGCTCTCTGAGAGCTATGAATTACCGTAATTGCGGCGCGCATTTCGCGCATATTAAGGCGCAAATACACAGCAAAATGCGCGCTGCAATTACACCATTTTAGGGTCCATTTACATGATACAGATCTGTTACAGAAATTTCTAATTGTCCAAGTTATCAAAAGAGGGTTAGTAGATTATTTTCAATCACAGAAATTCTTGCAATAAATTTGCTGCGTAGAAGTATATTAGCAATCCAGGAAATTTGAGAATCCAGCTCTCATTAGGTCCCATTGCTGATGGAATTTTACTGAATGCTATAATAAAGTACTGAGGTTACAGATTTGTAAAAGCAGTCTAAAAGAACATGAGTGACCCTTAAGTTTTATCTATGTTAAATATCAAGCCTTTAGCTTGTTGATCGCTCAGGTAAAGATGACGTTCCCATAGAAATGAATGGAATTGTGATGCACATGTAGAGCTCAAACACTAACAATTACTGGATTACTGGGGGTCTCTGTGTGCTTTCACTAACATACAGTGCACCAAAAGCTTTCCATTCCCTTTCTGAGGACTGTTATATTGGGATGACTCATCACTCATAGGGAAATTAATTTACAAAATAAAAACATTTAAAGATTCTCCTTTGTAATCATGAGATTCCTCTTTCACACTATATTTAACACCTTCCTGTTGCAGGAATTTTCCTATCCCATTTCTAAGAGTCATAACAGTATTATTTTTCCATCTACGTAGCCATTTGAGGGCTTGTTTTTTGCGGAACAAGTCATATGTTTTGATGGTGTCATTCACCGTACCATAAAATGGACTGTGAGGCTATGTTCACACGGCTTAAAATTGGACGTATTTCAGTCCGTAATTACGCGCCGGAGTGCGCAAATTACGGCTGGAATACGTCACAGTCATTACGGTAATCCACAGTTCTCATAGAGAACTATGGATTACGGCTCCTCTCCCCGCTCAGCGAATACGACGAGGGGGGAGATAATTGACATGTGAATTACCAGCGGCGTATACGCCCCGCTGGCAATGCAAGTCAATGGGCCAGCGATATGCCAGCCCCCCGCTCCCTCCCCCGCTCCCGCCCCACCTCCGGCCTCCTGGCATAATTGCGGTGCGTAATTACGCCCTGCAAATACACCGTGTGAACCTAGCCTGAAACCAAAAAAAATATTATTTGCAGAGTAGTACGTGGCAAAAAATACCATGTTCTGGATGAATGGGAGGAGGGTAGGTTTATTTTTATGGAGCTCATATTACACTATAATCGACAAGCGACATGTTATCTGTATTCTGCAGGTTGGTACAATTTTGGCAATACAAATTTTTTACGTTTCCATTAAGTTTTACTACTTGTAAGAAAATAAAACCTTTTTAATTTTTTTACATTTCCTTTGCAGCTAACTTTTTTATTTTTTTATTTGCAAAATGACAAGGGGGGGGGGTGTTCTCATTTTAAATATTTTTTTTCTTTTTCAACAAACTTTATTGAAAGTATCATTCAAGAACATAAGACATACTTATGCAAGGTTACAACATGAATCAGTCAATGAGTAAATAACAAATCTCTTTTCCAAATCAAAGGCACAAAAGCATATCGGCAAGAGGTAGAAAAAATAATCATATGACACCTATGCAGGCGGATTAAACAGTTTTTACATTGACACCGTCTTTATAAAGCCTACACCTCTCACGTCGCAACGCTCACAGACATCATAAGCGAAGCCGAACGAAAGAGCAGCAGGTTACCGACAAACTTATACATAGTGGTCTGCTGTTGTTAATTATTGAACGGCTAATCAGTACCTGAGAGAAAAGAGAATAAACAGAGAATATAAATCAATACACTATCTAAACATGTTCAGACGCGACACTCAGCTGAGCCATCTAAGCGATATTAGTCAATTAAATAGGACATGCGATCAGAAAAGGCGAGGGGAGAGATGGGATGGGGGAAGGCAGAATGATGCAGTATAGGATGTCAACTTAAAGACTTATACTCAGGTGACGTTGTAAAAGTCATCCACTCATTCCACACTCTATAGAATCTGTCAAGAGACGGCTCATTTTCTACTCTCAATTCCTCCATTCTTTGGATATGAAAAATTTCTCTAAATCATTCCGTGATGGAAGGTACTTGTGTAGTTCTCCATTTCCTAGGGATCAACAATCTAGCCACTACCAGCAGGAAAAGTACTAGCCCGCCCTTCAGGGTATGCATTGGCATGGGTAACAGGGAGAGAAGGAGGACCTTGGGATCATTCTGTAGCAAAGTGCTCGTGATTTTTTTCAATTATCACAATAACCTTGTGTCTGCAGCTCCGCACATCTCCACCAAATATACGTCATGGTACCCATCTCTTTCTTGCATCTCCAACAAGTGGTAGGGGCCGCTGGATACAGTGAGTGTAGTAATGCTGGGACCCTATACCATCTCGAAAGAATTTTATAATTAAGTTCCTATACACAACAGGATATTGAGGCCCTGTGCGCCAGGATGCACGCCTTAGACCAATCCTCATCTGTAAGTGGATATTTTTTTTTTCCCTCCACTATCTTAAATAGGGGGTCTCCCTGGGCCCAAAAGGTTCCAGGAATATCATATAAAGCAAAAAATGAGGGTTTGGGGCATGTTGCTGAGTACACAAGGCTTCAAACCTGGAGGGACTCCTAGCCAATTCTAATTTGAGTCTATTATTGTCAAAGTAGTGTTTGAGCTGCATGTATTGTAGCCAAATATTCGGGGTTTGATTCTTATTCCTTCGTTTTAAGGCTTGAAGAGGTTATTTGTTATGAAGTTACCCATTATTTGGGGTCGCCGCGTGGAGCTGTCTTGGTATAATAAACATCGGACAGAGATTTGCAGCTCTGGATTACCCTTAATTGGTACAATTGGGCCATTGGGGGCGTACAGCTTACATTGTATCCCATACTTTTTAAAGACTGACATAGTGATCTGGGAAACCAGAGGCAAAGATGACCATTTGAAGTGCTTAAGGTGAGGCATTATCCAGGGCAGGGACGATAAGGGACCACCATACAGTGCATCCTCGAGCTGCACCCATGATTTCGAAGTCTTAGCATGGAACCAGTCCAGTACTCTAGCAGCAATCATTGCTACATAATAAAACTTCAGGTACGGGAGAGGCCAGCCCACCTTCATCTTTATGTCTGATCAGGATTTCTCTAGCAATCCTTGGCCTCGCATTGCCCCAAACAAACGTCCCGAAGCACTTATTAAGGCCTCAAAAGAAGATGGTAGAGAGGATTACTGGAAGTGTCTGGAACAAGTATAAAAGTCTAGGGAGAATATTCATTTTGAGAATGTTAATATGGCCAGTCCAGGAAAAGTATTTCCGGTCCCATGTGCCCAGATCGTTCTTAATGGTTTGAATGAGGGTGGCAAAATTTAAGTTAAATATTTTATCTAGTTTCTTTGGCATCTGCACTCCTAGGTACGTGAAATGATCGCCCATTTAAATGTAAACCTATCCTGTAAAATTTTTACTCGAGCAGGGTCTATGGTGATATTTAGCGCTACACTTTTGGTCAAGTTCACTTTAAAATTGATCAACTGGCCCATTTTAAATATTGTTATACTTATAAAACCTGTTAATTGTAATTTTACTAAACCTGGTGTACTTGACCACTAGTGGGTATGATCGCTTGTACACTGTTCTGCAACAGTAACATATTATAGAACAGTGTACAATAATGGCTCCCCTATTATATCCACCCTAAGACAGGGTGTAAAAGGAGTAGTAAGATGGCAGCCATGGAGACCGTCATTAGGCCCCTGACTACCATGACAACTGGTTGACACCCCTCAATCTTATCGGGGACCAAATGGTGCATTTTGTCAATAACCAATTATCGCATCATCTAAAGGGTTAAGAGTTTGGGACAGCTATCTGCAGCTTATGAAGCAGGATCAGCAAGTGAGTGCACACCATACTCCCTTCCCAACATCCTGACATGCAGTTATGTCATATATCGGAAAGGGGTTAAGGCATATAGGTGAGATTTATTATGATATTGTAACATGTTATTTGCTATACTAAATAACATAGCACCTTCTGTTATTCTATACAGGAAAATAGGGATTTTCTCACATAATCCCGTCAATCATACAATAAAAAACTCTATTTGGGTATATGTTTGCCCCATTGAAGCCTTTGGGTCACAAAATGCCTTTTATAATATACAAAAATAGTTTTCTGTTCTGGCCTACAAATATGTTATGAAAGAAGCTTTGACTGTATTCAGCAGGGGAGCCCTGCTATTCACAGAAAGTGTTAGAAAGGATTTCCCCCTAACACCTACATACTGAAGGCGGAAATTCCCTTCTCTTTCTTCTGATTTTATGAAATGTATAAGATAGCTCAGCCTAGATAAACAGCTCGGCACTATTTCCGAATGAAGTGATTGTGTTGGTCATTTCCTGAAATGACTGCAGATTTCTAATGATGAACTTGTCATTGGTCCTATGATTTATGCACACACACTGCAGTGCCCATGTATGCAGACGTCATATCAGACAAGGGCGGCAAGTACACAGTATTAGGATATGTTTATGGCTGTGTAACTAGAACCGTATTGCAGCTTCATTTTAGCTTTTTAACTCTTGAGAGACAAATCCACTGATGAATCCATGTATTGGCATATTTGATAGAAGGAAAATTGGGAAGCTCTGTATCAATTTCTTTCAGGATGGTTGTGCCACCAAATGCATTTAAAACAATAAAACTACTGTTTGGTTTATGAATTGTTACCTAATTCTGATATTGACAGAGCTGATAACAATACATGACCAGCATTCATTTAGAGGTTACGGGTAGTGTATGGTTTTCAATGGTAGTCTTGAGGATAATAATAAGTTTGGAGGTCTACCGTGGTTTACAAATTAATATGTGTTATTCCTAATGTTTAGTGTTTGTGTAGTCAAAAGGTAAAAAGCAATATCTTAGTAAAGGGGTTATTAGTAACTTTTAGTAACCCTTGGTGATCTAAAGCAGAGAAGCTGAGAACTTTCCTCGTTGTCTAGGATAGTGAAGAGGTTAATAATAATATTTCCTGAAGTCTACAGTAGTAAAATAATCATTGAAAACATCCCTGGTAGTCTAAGGTGGTATAGGGATTAATGTAAACACCCCTGGTTGTGAAGAAGTTTATACAGTGGATTGCAAAAGTATTCATAGTCCTTGAACTGTTCCTCAGTTTTAAATGTTACAGCCACAAACTTAAATGTTTCTATTGATATTTTATGAAGGAGCAACACAAAGTAGCAAGTATTTGTGAAGTGTAAAGAAAATATGTACTTTCTCAAATTTTTGCAAATTAAAAAACTAAAAAGTGTGAGTACCCGTAAATAAAATCCAACGTGACCAATTGCCTTCAGAAGTTACCAAATTAGTAAATAGAGTACATCTGTATGTAATTTATTCTCAGTTTAACTACAGTTGTTTGGTGAAGGCCTCAGAGCTTTGTTAGAGAACATTAGTTAACAAACAGCATCATGAAAACCAAGAGACACACCAGACAGCTCAGGGATAAAGTTGTGGCAAAGTGTATTGCAGGGTTAGGTTAGGTTCAAGCTCTGAACATCTCACGGATTAGTTTAATCCTTTTATCTGTAAATTAAAGGAATAGGCACAATCTAACTTACCAAGACATGGCCTCCACCTACACTGACCCCAGACAAGGGGCTTATTAGAGAAGCAGCCCAGGGGCCCAAGGCCCTTGGAGGATACGGACCCCACAGCTCAGGTGGGAGAATTGTCCACAGGGGATATTGTCGTGTACTCCACACATCGGGCCTTTAGGGAAAATGGCAAAAAAAGTTCTTTTTGAAGCAACCCATTTAAATACTTTTGCAATCCACTGTATGTCATATATGGTGTCCAGTAGGCTGCTTTCCTTTCCAGTTTCTAGCACCGTTTCCTTTTCTGGTCCTGTATTGATGGTCGTAATCAAGAGAAACAGAAAACTGTGTGGATGTCATTGAACAACTACAAGATTGTAAAAATGATCTCAGTCACCCAGATGACACTTTTCTCATGAGAAACAATAATAATATTTTTGTGAGCTGATATTATATAAAGGGGTATTGCTTTGTTTGTTTCGCATTGCTTCATTTGTTTCAGATGGATTCTTTAAATTATTTTGTTTCATACCCCTAATTATCGGGGTTTTCTTTAAAAGGGGGTTTTCCACAATCTCATTTCATATCCTGCCTCCAGCAAAATTCAGCCTGTGTGCTCAGAAGGAGGGTGTGTGTTTTTTGAATTGCATACATGTGACCAGCAGGAGACATCACCAGGCCCTTTTCCCCTTTGTAGTCAAAGAAAGGTCTGTTTATGTAAAGCATTGTAAGTAGCGAGAGGTAAATTTTTGCTTTCATGCACAAGGGGCCCAGGTTCAAATCCCCAGGAAACCAAAACCCGTGTTTTTTGGGGGTTTTTTTTTCTTTATCAATGCCTCCCCCATTTAGGTTTCTTTTTTTATTTATTTGCACTGTTTTATAATTTCTAAGGGGTAAGGGACGGCGTAAAAGACCACCTGGGGGTTTTAAAATCATAGCTGCTGAAGGAGAAGTGATGTTAGCAGTCTGACCAGGATGGGAGCTCTCAGCCCCGGTGTATCCCCGGAGACAGCTGTAAACAATGGATCCTAAAAGGGGCAGCTAAAACAAAAAGGTTCAGAATTTTTAATAATAATAAATGGTGAAAAGTTTCTTATTTCATTTGCAAACTTCCCCGGGCAAATTTTTTTTTTCGTGGCAAAACCCTTTAATAATTTATCCTGTATTACAGATAAATTATCACTGTAGTTTAAACTGAAATGCAAACAATTCAAAAGGCAAATTTTACAATAAGTCCACTAAATATATTAAGTAAAGTCCAATAATTACATATAGGAATGTATTCAGGCCATCTGTCAACCTTAAGAAACATAGTAAAAAAATAGGGAAAAAATTTAAAAATTCAAATTTTAAACAACCAGAGTACTGAAGGGGGTCGTTAAAAAGTTATTTGAGGAAAAACTAGTTAACAAAGGTAAAAAGGGAAAAAGTAAGAAAACCCAAATTTAAGAGGAAGTACCCTAAGACCTACGGAAAATTATGGAAAAACTAAATTATATTACTAAAATTCCTAAAATAGGAGGGGTTTTTTCCTTACCCCTAGGAACAACCTTGAAGGGCTTGATTTGACCCCTACCCTTTTGAAGTCTGTTTTTAGGAAAACTCCTGGAATAATCAAGAGTGTTTTCAAGTGTGTTTTAAATCCATGCTTGACCCTGGTGGCCATGTCAAAAACTTCCCTAGGAAAGGGGGTGGGTAGGTTTGGGCCTTGGCTTGTTTTCTTCAGTAGAAATGAAAAATGGCTTGTGGGGGGCAGTCAAAAAAAACTTGTCAAAGGCCTATTAGTCTGTGAAGAATATAGGAAATTCATACCCTTTACTTTGAGGCATGGGCACAATTATAATTCATAGAGCCCCATAGCAAAATGCAATGTGGTCCCCTCACCTATAAGGGAGCCCTTACTGGAGCTAGTAAATTGCTGTATATATAAGGCTTTCCTGTTAATAGGTGGTGCTCCACCAGACTTGATAATAGAAAAGGAGCTATTCCTTCTTTCAGAAGTAGAAAGGGTTAAATGGTGAGGTTGGAAATCAGGTTTTTAAATAGTGTGTATAGAGGTTAAGAGTTATACATAATAAAAGTTACGTTTTAGTGTTTTACAGATAGAGAACTGATAGAGTTTAAGTTTGCCTATGGCAAAATAGTAAATATAGCCCCCTCACCTAATCACAATAAACTAAAACAGCAGCATAAGTAGCAATAATAAAAAGTTTAAAGAAGACCACCATATATCAGGGAACCAAACCAATAGCGCTTTATTTCTATGGTTGCTATGTCTATAGTTACACCCATGTTTTGAGGTTATGACGGCAGTTATTGTTGTTCATATCGTCTAGCATCTCACTAGAGTCTAGATGTCGTATTGGTCTGCAGCAGAAAGTGAATATGCTTCCTTATTTTTGAAGGATTCATGGGCATTGTTACACCAGTCTACCTATTAAAAGTAAAGGTAATGTGTCCTCAGAAAATGACCTATCACCTATTACTTAATTCATGTTTTTATGTTACACAAATTTGTTAAGAATTTTTGTTTGTGTTATATATATATATATCAGTATCATCATTATTTTTTTATAATCCTGAAATCCTGAAATTTTCACTTTGGCCAATAGGCTTAATAATAGTCTGACACTTTCTGTTCTTTAGTGAAAACTTTCCCACAGTCTCCTATCAGTACAGGCAGGGTTAGGGTGCGTTCACATGGCAAAAACAAAATACTGGTTGGATTTTCCGACTGGCATTTTGTCTTTTCTTCGCAAATGGGGGAACGTTTCTGCCCGCGGTTTGTGGATTCAAGCCACTCTGCTTCACACCCACATGTTCATGTTCTGCCCATAAATTGGGCAGAAGAATGAACATGTTCTAAGTTTTTCGTTAAGCAACCGGTGTAAAAAAAAACATCCGGCAGAAAATCTGTGCAGTGTGAACTGCTGCATGGATTTTCTATTTAAATCAATGAAAAAGGTTGACAGTCACTTTACAGATGGTTTTCAGATCTGAAAACCATCTGTAAAACCAGCTGAAAACCCTGCCGTGGGGACAAGCCCTTACAATGAAAGGTGATACCAATGTTAGATAACAGAATCTACCATCCACAATGGGAGCTTGTCACAGCTCACCTTATTCCCCTCCATGTACACTGACTTCTTCCCAGGTCACACAGCATGTCTAGAAGACTTTCTTAATGAAGTCAATGGATCTGCTTCTGTTCCCATGTGCATGAAGCTGCTGTAAAGCATCTCTCTAAATGCTGTTAAAAGAAACTCAGACATAATGGCTATCCCCATAATCATATACAGACAACAGAATTGAGAAATCTACAGTCAGAAAATAAAAACAGTTAAGAAGAAAAGATTATAGATCAGTGTCCTGTTTTAATTAGTAAAAGAAAAAATGGTAATAGATTCCCTTTAAGCCTGTGGGGAGACTTTAATGCATTGAGTTTGGGCATGTCAAAATTTACTGTGGACGTTCTGGGCCCATTTCAATGAAAAAGATGAGATTGCTAATTAATTCATAGTGAGAACTTTCCCTTAGGTTATATTCATGCAGTGTATTTTGGCAGCTATTTTGTACACTTCTCATAGACTGTAATGTAAAATACGCACCGTCATTCAGACAACACATATTTTACTCTCGTAGTTTTGACATGTCAATTCTTTCAGGCATATACGCGCTGTCAAGTAATCAAGTGTATGAGGCAGAAATCAACCTTGGGCCATTGCACCTTATTATCACAGTAAAATGATGCACTTTGAAGTTTGTAATATCAACAACGCAACAAACACATTTTGTAGCATGTATCTGTGCACGCTGCAATACGCTGTGTGAACTTCCCCTTAGCTCATACTTACCAACTCTCCTTGATCGTCATGGAAACTCCCTGAAAAGGGGGAGTCCTCCTGGTCTCCCTTAAGAGTTGGTAAATCTCCTGCAGGGACGGTTTTACTGCCAGGGGGCCAGTGATGGTATTTTATTTGTACCTACCATATCATGAACTGGTAACTTTTAGGCCATGTTCACACGGCTTAAAATGGGCCGTATTTCAGTCCGTAATTACGCGCCGAAGTGCGCAAATTACGGGCTGAAAACGGCCCATTCATTACGGTAATCCACAGTTCTCATAGAGAACTATGGATTATGTCTCCTCTCCCTGCTCGGCGAATACGCCGGGCGGGGAGATAATTGACATGTCACTTTCTAGCGGCGTATACGCGCCGCTAGCAAGGATTATCTATGGGCCGGCGAAGTGCCGGCCCCCCGTTCCTTCCCCCGCTCCCGCCCGGCCCTCCCCCCACACGGCGTAATTGCGGGACGTAATTACGTCCCACAGTTAAGCCGTGTGAACCTAGCCTAAGAATACACTCTTGGGCATGCCTATTAGGGTATGTTTACACGGCTTATTTGGACACTGTCTGGACACTGTCGATTTTTCAGTACCCAAAACAGCATCCAAACGTCGCCTGAAACACCCTTCTTCAGAGGAAATTTTTGATGAAGTTTTGGACGAGGTTTCCACCCATACAAATTAATAGCCAGGGCAAAAATCGTGCCGAAAAACCCTCCAAAAATGCATCAAAAGCGCACCGCGCACTATATACACCTGTGCAGCATATATGGCTAAAAAGGGGCGGCAAGCTGTAATTCAAAATCTCCCTGAAGGCCACTTCCAAAAGTTGGCTAGTATGCTCTAGCTTGATGTCAAAGAACTGAAATAAGATGTCTGTTTAGGTATATAGCAGGTAAACTCAGGTGTAATCTATCTCACGCTGGTCCACATGAAAAAGCTGGGATCTAGTTGTAAAAGTTATCTCTATAGTGTTCCTATTTGTTGTTTGGGGCTTCCTAAAATTTCACCTTACTGTTGTAGTAGTTTGCAATGTGCATAGAGATGTCATGAATGCAACTCTGCAGTTAACACCCTCCCCACATAATACACTTACAGGAACTCAAAAGAACTGTGCAATTTCCCGTTTAAGCTAGTAATGCCTGGGCTGCTTACATTTCCCCAAGAGCATGACACAAAATGTGTAGCACCTCTAGATAGTTGTATCGTATACCACAGAATGGAACTAGCACGAGTTTGTTGATTTGTGGCAACTGTTTAATTTTCTACAAACTCAGTATTAGATGATCGAACATAGCTTCCTGGCAGTCAGTCCCAACAATTCCCACTCACATGCCCATCTATTTGATGCAGAGAGCCACTGGAAGATCAGCTCGCACTCTAGCAGCCTGAGCCTAACCATGCCATTCAACCAAGGCAGCAGCCAACTGTTGCTGGGAAAACATATGGCTACCTACAGCTTTTCCCAGCAGTCAGTGTCCTGCAGCACTAATATCACAAGGTATTCTTAAGTCCAGTCAACCCCATCAAAGGGCATTTTATTTTATATCCCATCATTATGTCTGTTGGGCATACCCCTTTAAGTTTTTAGGAGAGAACCATTTCCTAAAATTAAAAACAAGTTTAGAAAAAAAGGAATCTTATCAGGGCTAATTATGATGCAGCTACCACAAGTAGGACAAGTTTAGGAGATAAAGAAGAGTTTATCTACTGCTTGTGTACAGGTTTCTTTATGATACCAACTACCTTTCTTTGCTCTCATTACTGCAACAGCTGTGTCGACTATGGTGACTCACTCCCTGCTGAGTGTTATCTCCAGCACAGGAGCTTGTTTATCTATGTTACTGACAATCTTTAAAACTTTAGAGAATGTGCCTAACCTGCATAGGCAAAGGTAAAGACAGTTACCAAATAAATTGCTTTTCCGATTTTGCTTTGTTTAAATCCTTAACGACCCTGGACATATGAGTACGTCCCAGGGTCGCTAAGGGGCTTTGTAGCGGAATCGAAGAGTGGCTAATTGCCGCGGTTACAGCGCGGAGAGGTGGCGCCATCTTTGCTGCGGCATCTAAATCAATGAGAAACGGTGTTATGCACCGTTTCTCACTGACAGACGTGCATACAATTAAGACAGCCTCTGTGAAGCAAGGGGGCGGAACCGCGGCCCCCCTTGCTTCACAGACCAGCCGGGCCCCATAGAGCAGTACTGGTTGTACTGCCCTAACGGCAGCCCGGGGTACAGGCCATAGCTTAGAGGCACAGGTCTCCTAGAGGGGTGGGGAGGAACAGAGGAATAAGCCCCTGGAGATTGTGCTACAGGTAGGTAGCAGGCCTTCAGTAGGTTGGTAGCAGATAGGCGATTGATAGGTAGGTAGGTATGTAGATTGGATCTAGGTAGGTAAGTAGCAATTCGGCCCCAATTAGGTAGATTGGCGCTACATACTGTAGGTAGGTAGATAAATAGGTAGTAGTAGTTAGTATTTAAAGGACATACCTCATAACATTTGGGACAGAGGGCACGGGCGTTCTTAGGCACAATGTGCTGGCCACGGCGAGCCCCATAGCAGCCACTACAGCTACTACAGCAGTAGTTATGCCACTGGGTGTAAAGTTTCAGGCACCAGACCTAAATAGGTGTCAAAAGTGGGCAGCTAAATAAATTCAAATAAGTGGGTTTGGATGATTATTTTTAAACACATAACATTACAAGTTACTTGTACTCTTTTGCTGAAGATAGGTAATTAATTCTGTAATAAACTCTGACTGTCATGTTTATGGTGGAAACAAATGGTAGACATCTCATAGGAACAGTTTTGTCCTCTAGATCTACAGTGCAGAATAAGAGTTAACCTTAGGAGACAGTTTTCTTCTTTACTATGTAAAGTACTCTAAAGATGTAAGCTTCTGCCATTAGCATGTGCCAATTGTTATGGCATGTGCCTAATTTGCATAGATTTTAAATATTGCGTCTTGTTTCTCAACCGTAATCAGGTCGATGACTGTGTTATCATAACTCTACAAGGTTATCAAGGCAACCTGGAAAACATCAAAACGATCTAAGTAGTTTAATCTCCCAGCTCTTTTGGTTAATTCTTATCACTCAGCAGTCAGCAGATTCATTCCTCAGAGACACTGCTGTATTAACCTTTGTTGTCATGAATGTCACTCTCTAGCTAGAGTTATATTTAAGGTAGATACTGAAATAGACATAGGCCTGTCTATAGTTAACATGAAAGGGAGAAATCATATTGTAAATAAAGGCAATATTATGAGGTCGGAGGAAGAGGTCTATTGGGTGTGGTGTAATGAACCCCAAGTGCACGGAGCGGAAACCACTATGGGCTTCTGATGGTAAGGAAGGGGGCCTGGAAAAGATGCTGCAGCAAGAAACGCACACATAGTCTGTTGCAGTGCTGAACTCAGAAACACTTTATTTGCAGAGTGTACCAATTCTTGCAGATTAAAGGGAACATAAATGCAAGTTTAATAAGCCTGTTCACTAGAAACGGTTGGAAGCTGGCGATTCGATCCATTTGTATCCAAAGCACAGTCACCTCTTTAGGTTGTGACTCCAAAGGCTCCTAACATACACGTCTCTGTCTTCTACTCCAAAAGTGACTTTTTCTCTATTTTAGCTCTTTACCCAGAAGCACTCACTTTCAATTCTCTGGCCTTGTAGCTGTCTCTGTCTGGCTGCTCTTACTTTCAATGTGTAGTCACAGTTCCCCACCCGTACTCTCACTTCCCTCCTTATTTACCTCTCAGTTATGCCAAGGCTGGCTGTCTCAGAGTCACTTCTGGTAGAATTTGTATGACAGCATCTCCGTTTACAGCCATTCTCTGTCTATCAGCAGTCTTAGGGCACGTCCCCACGGCACGAAAACAGGACAAATACCGGTCGGTTTATCCGACCGGTATTTGTCCTGTTTTCGTGCCTTGCACACCGCCGCAGGGAGGGGGGGGGCGGTTTTTCTCCGAGATTAGCGGAAAAAAGCCCTTCCCCTTCGCATTCACTTGTTCATATTCCGTCCGAAAACCGGAGGGAAGAATTAACATGTTCTATGTTTTTCGGGCGGCCATCGGTCTGAAAAACCGCTGGGCGGAAAACCTGTGCAGTGGGGACTGCTGCATGAGTTTTCCATAGAGGCCCATTGAAAAGTTTTCAGATGTTTTTTCAGACAGTTTTCAAAACCGAAAACCGTCTACAAAACCGGACGCAAACCCGTGCTGTGGGGACAAGGCCTTAAGATATTCAGGACATTTCTCTCCTCTCTCTGTTCGCTAAGCTCCACAATTGGTATTCCATTTCCAAGGCTGATACAGCAGTTCAGGTTCACAAACACTAGCACTACACGCACATATCTGCTTTAAGCAAGCATAGGGACTTATCCAGAAACAAACTAAACATAGAATAAACACATTATGGGCTCTTCTAGCAAACAATGACACATGGATAGCCCTGTAGTCACAACATCATAAAGTTTTCTATAGTCCAGTGCTACTCAAATAGTAAGGACAAACAGTCTGCAAATGGTTCATGTTACTCCCCACTTTCCCCCTCCTTACAGGTTTACCTCATCATAGCTTTATAGCGCCCTAACAAGAGAGAGCAATATTTGCTCATGAAACCCAAAGATGATGGCTCCAAATCTATCAATCTGCAGTAGACCAATCACTTTTTTTGTACAAGGGAGAGCTAGGAGCTTAGCTATTATGCTTGCATCAGCCAGTTAGTGCTGGCTAATCTAAGGTGTGAAGTGTAATGGGTTCTGTGGTATTCACCCTTTAACCTCTATACAAGGATCTGGACTTTGCTGCAGGGAATCCCAAGGTTGCAACTCTTGAAGTGGTGTCAGAGATGTAGTTAGGAATCAGCTAGAAAACCAGAAGTCAGTAAAAGTAAAGGGAATGGAGATAGAGTAAGGTCAAAAGCAAAGACAAAGTCAATACTAAAGTAAATAATAATAATAAGTTAATAATAAAGTTAACCTACAACGAAAACCTACAAGCCTGGATCCATGGTGTAATGCAGGAGTAAGATCCATTATACCACCGAGCTCTGCAATATGAGTGACAGCTGTCCATGAAAGTTTGACAGCAAAACCTGCTAAGGTAAATGCCTCTAACTCCAGGTGATGGTGGGCATTTTAAATAGCCTGCCTGGTAGCACCGTCTTCTGCCATCTGTGGCCATGACACCACTGAGAAGGGGAGTCAGGATGGACCTTCTAGCCTGGAGATAAAAATGTGGACTCTGCTGGTTACGCAGCACCTGTACATCTATTTCATGTAGTTGTCTGGAGAGATAGATGGGAGGTAGATTCTGGTGGCTGCTTAGCAGCAGCATGTCTGCAACAGCTGAGAATGCGGTCACCAGAAGAGATGTGGTGCAAAGACTTGCATAGTTAGCACTTATTTGTTACACTTAATAATGTGAGGAGGAAAACTGACTACACTACACTACACTCAGCTGCTGTAGAAAATATAAGTTGCATATACTGCATATTAAGTGAAGTGAAAATCTTTCCAATAGCAATATATAGTGTATTTAATTTCGTTTTATGAATTTAGATGTAATTTTATTTAAGAGAAATTGTGTTTTTAATTTTTTACAGTCCTAACTATTTTTATTTCTAAAACATTCCCTGGGATGTTCGTGTTGGGCTTGGTTCACATCTCCTTTGTAGATTCTGTTTGGAAGTTCTGTCGGGAATAACGGAAAAAAAAAACACAGAATGCTGAACTATGGTTTTCTGGTAAAATGACGAACACCATAGTGAAAACTCAATGGAACCCATTGTAGTCAATGAGATCTGTCGGGCACCGTTGCTGTCCATTGCAAAAGAGATCCGGTTCCACCTCTGCGTCCTGCCTGTATTGTCTGCATAGATAGAATAGCAAGCTGTGTTTGTTTTATGTAGAGCACACAGTAGCGCTATCCTGCCTTAAAAAGGAAATAAATCGGTTGACCCTTTAAAGAGGTGCACATCCCAGAATACATTTTATTAGTATAGAAAAACAGAAGACCAGGAATGACCAGCTGCCTACCTTTTTGGTACCTTACATCTCAGAGACGCAGGGTCAGGGTGATAGAAGTTATTCAGCAAAATCAAATATGGCTGATCTAATTCTTCTTAAATGTAAATGTCTAATGGTATCTGGAAAACATATTAAATCCGTGGATTCTGACAATAACCCTGGAATTCCCCTTCAGCAATCCAATTAGTATCTCATAATCACTGTGGTCACTCATGCAGTAGAGCATATCCCTTTTTGTTTAAAGTCCCTAATATCATGACCATGTTCTAAGGTTCACAGATGCAGAGGAATGTGCAAAGAAGAAGTTTCATTAAAATAAGGAGAGAATGTACAGAGAATGTAGCGCAGTATACTGTGTTCATGCAAGAGAAGTCCAGTGTCAATATGTGTTATTTTTATCATTGGATATTGGACATAATATCACACATAACTTCATCAATATTTACTGCTGTATTAATGTATCAACCCGATCTGCTATAGACAGTGCAGAACTATTTGTCATTCTCTGACAGTTGGAAGTACATTGCATGCTGGTCTCTGGTAGTCAGTGATATGTTCACTATCCATCCCTGTTTATTGTTCACATTTTTTATTTTAGAGCGCCCTTGGTTCCAGGGCGCTGTACATTCTGGTTACATACATAACATTGGTCAAACAATTACAAATTGACAATAAGTAACTAACAACTGGTACAGAGGGAGAGAGGGCCCTGCCCACGAGGGCTTACAGTCTACAAGGAAGGTGGGAAGAGACAGAAGTTGAGGGGCAGACGTGTTTGTGGGACAGAGCAGTGCAACACAGTTAATATTGGTCATAGGCAATCCTGAAGAGATAGGTTTTCAGGTTACCTTTGAGGCTAGTGAGCGTGGGGGGAGAGTCTGAGGTGTTAAGGCAGTGAGTTCCAGAGTATGGGGGAAGCACGGGAGAAGTCTTGGAGACGATTCTGTGAGGAGCTGATAAGAGGAGAGCAGAGGAGAAGGTCCTGTGAGGAGCAGAGATTGCTGGAGCCGAGATATCTGGAGATTAAGGCAGAGATGTATGGAGGAGAGAGGTTATGGAGATCTTTGTAGGTCAAGGTTAGTAACTTGAAATGGATTCGCTGGGCAATGGGTAGCCAGTGCAGGGATTGGCAGAGGGGAGCGGCAGAGGAGTAGCGAGGAGAGAGATGGATAAGACGGGCAGCAGAGTTGAGGATGGATTTGAGGGGAGCTAGAGTGCTAGACGGGAGGCCTCAGAGAAGGATGTTGCAATAGTCTAGGCGGGGAATGACAAGGACGTGGACCAGCATTTTTGTGCTTTCAAGGTGAAGGAATGAGCGGATTCGGGAGATATTTTTCAGGTGGAGGCGGCAGGCAGAGGTAAGGGTTTGGATGTGCAGTTTGAAGGACAGGTTGGAGTCAAAGGTTATCCCAAGGCAGCGGACTTGTGGAGCTGGTGAGAGAGTGTAGCCGTTAGCAGTGATAGAGAGATCAGGGGGAGGGATAGAGTGGGACGGTGGAAAGATAAGTTCCGTTTTTTCCACGTTCAGTTTTAGGAGACGGGAGGAGAAGAAGGTGGATATGGACGATAGGCAGTTTGGGATCTGGGAGAGAAAGGCAATATCTGGGCCAGAGATGTAGAGTTGGGTATCATCAGCATGCAGATGGTAATGAAAGCCGTGTGATGCTATGAGCTGACCCAGGCCAAGGGTGTAGATAGAGAAGAGTAGTGGGCCCAGGACAGACCCCTGGGGGACACCAACAGAGAGCGAGAGGAAGAGGTGGTGCGAAAGTGAGAGACGTTGAATGTCCTATCAGTGAGGTATAAGGAGATCCAGAAAAGGGCCAAGTCCGTGATGCCGAGGGAGGAGAGGATGTGTAGGAGGAGTGAATGGTCGACGGTGTCAAAGGCAGAGGACAGGTCTAAGAGTATAAGGACAGAGTAGTGACGTGAGGCTTTGGCAGTTACTAGGTCGTTGGAACTTTAGTTAGGGTGGTTTCAGTGGAGTGGCGGGGACGGAAGCCCGATTGGAGCGGGTCAAGGAGAGAGTTAGTGGACAGATGGGAGGACAGTTGAAGATGGACATGCTGTTCAAGGAGTTTAGACGCGAATGGAAGCAGTGAGATGGGGCGATAGTTGGACAGAGAGGAGGGGTCGAGGGATGGTTTCTTGAGGATGGGTGTGATGGTAGCATGTTTAAAGGAGGAAGGGAAGATGCCAGAGGTTAATGATAAGTTGAAGAGATGGGTGAGGGCTGGGATAATAACAGCACTAAGGTCAGGGATGAGGTGGGATGGCAGTGGGTCGAGACTACAGGTGGTGAGGTTGGATTTGGACAGTAGGGAGGAGAGCTTGTCATGAGTGACAGGAGAGAAGAAAGTTAGGGGGGAGTAGTGATGAGCAGGTGTAGGGGTGGGTAGTGGGGACACTGCAAGAATAGAGGTAGGCGGAGGGGACTGCAGGGTGAAGCTTTGTCTGATGAGATTGTTCTTATTTAGGAAGTGCGTGGCATCATCATCTGCTGAGAGGAGCGCGGGGGGCGGGGGGCTGGGGGACGGAGGAGGGCATTGAAGATGTTAAAAAGTTGTCTGGGGTTGTGCGACAGAGAGTATATGAGATTGGTGAAGTAATCCTGTTTGGCTGAGGCGAGTGCAGATGAGCAGAAGAAACACTGCATATTAGCCAAACCTGGCAGCATGATGCATCTTTACCACACAGGTGGCTGGCTTCAGTGAAACTCCGGCAATGTGATATTCTTCCTCATTAGAAACTGATAAACTGTACTGTAAGACAGCTGGTGGCTGGGTCTACTATCTTGCTGGGTTATATGGCCCTGTTGAAATTAGGCTTTGGTGCCACCCATAGAGAATAGTGTATTAGTGCATTGTTTCTACTATACTTGACTACTTATAACTACATTTTCTCCAAAGTGAACACATGATATAATAATAATAATAATAATAATAATGAAAGATAATCTTTATTTATATAGCGCCAACATATTCCGCAGCACTTTACAATTTAGAGGCTATACGTACAGACATTACACATTAAAAGAACTTACAGATGAGACACAAGGTGTGAGGACCCTGCTTGCGAGAGCTTACAATCTATTAGGGTGTATGGGTGAGACGAAGGGTTAAGAAGTGCTCCGTTTACAATGGTCCAGCCATGTTACATAAATAGGAGGTGGTTTACATAAAAGTTGGATGAACCTGCCACCCTGACAGTACATCTATATACAGATAAGTGCCTGTGAGTGCCCAAGTGTAGGGCGTGACAGATGGGTGTGATAGAAGGTGGCGGTTAGCAATTAGGGATCTTGATATGCCAGACTGAGAAGATGTGTTCTTAGGGCCCTCTTAAAACTATGAGAGTTATGAGTGTGCCTGATTGCCCGTGGCAGCATGTTCCAGAGAACTGGTGCCACCTGTGAAAAATCTTTGAGATGGGCATGGGAGGTTCGGATGATTGAGGAATGTAATCTGATATCATCAGCCAAGCGGAGAGAACGGGTAGGGTGGTAGACAGAGATGAGGGAGGAAATGTAGGGGGGTGCAGGGTGTATTTTTGTACTATATATGTACAAAATATACATAACTCAATGTAGAGAGGGTCAACATAAAACATATTTTGAAACATTCTTTGTTAATATTATTTATTTTAAAGCGCTGTACATTCGAGGGGGGGTTACATACATAACAAACAAAGTCCAAACAAAGTACAATGGTGACGATAAATGACTAACAACAGGTACAAAGGGAGAGACGACCATGCCCGCTAAGGCAGTCTACAAGGGAAGAGGAGCGAGACAGAAGGTGAGTAGCAGACATATTTGAGGGGTGGTGTAGCGGCAGCAGGGTTATTGTAGGTTGTATGCTATCCTAAAGATATGGGTTTTCAGATTGCTTTTGAAGTAGTGGAGGAGCCTCTGATGTGTTTGGGTACTGAGATACAGAGTATGGGGGATGTGTCAGGGGAGTCTTAGGGATGGTTGTCTCATGACCTAAAACTTTTACTCTAATGTAATTTTGGTCTTGGTGTACTCAAGTTCTAACAGCAAAAACAGCCCAGGTTAAAAGTAGAAATCATCAGTAACAGCTTTAGTACAAGACGTTGTGACTGATGTAAAGAAGTCATGGAAATAATAGAGCGACCAAAAATGTTCAATGTTTGTTCAACATGGAAAATATCTGCATAAAAGCTTTATTACTAGATTTAGTTAGACCACAAAGGAAAGCTGTAAGTCATGTTTGACACCTGCAATCATGTTAGGTGCTCAAAGTGTTCAAAGAAATTAAATTTGCATTATGTGCCTTACCAATTAGGTAAGGCCATTGCTTTCATTTACTATTCTTGGTGCTCAATGTCCCCTGAAATCCTCAAAAGGAGATGACAGCATGGTCTCCTATTGTTATTTTGGTAAACTACAGCATGAACAACATAGGTTACATTGTCTACAGACTTGGGCGTATCTATAGCCATTGTAGCCATAGCGCCTGCTATAGGACCCCTTGGTTGAGGGGGCCCAACTCAGGTACAAGAACATTGTTCTTTTTTGTAGGGAATAAGTAGTTGGTGGCTTTTTGTTATCCAGCACTGCTATGTGGGTTCCCTGATATATGGTAGTATCAAGTATACCATTAGTTATTGCTACTTATCCTGCTGGTTTAGGTTATTAGTGTCCCATCTCCTTTTGCTATTGGGCCCTATGAATTCTAGTCACGCCACTGTCTACAGGGATTGTTCCGCACCCTGTTTCAATTTATTGTCCTAGTGCAGCCAGTTTAGCTTGTATTTTATACTATGCCACATCCTTTAGGGTTCCCCACAGGTAAAAGTTGAGGGATATTTATTCAGGGTACCAAGGAGGAAATTCCACAGTACCTCCTAGTCCTATCATCCTATCAGAATGTCATCACGATAAGGTCTCTTGTTTTGGTGGCAGTGCACTTCATCTTGCAAACTTATCACTAATGCGTGGGGTTTTCAGACGTGTTGGTGGTTCTGTTGTAAACTTATATTGCCATTTTAGTTGTTCTTCACACACATGCTCAAATTACCACTTTAAATTGGTCTTGTAATCCTCAAAAGTTAAGCATGCGTCCACAATTTTATTTTATTCTCTAGATAGTCGCATAGTGGCTTTAGCAATCCTGCAACTGTCAACTTTATAGACCACAAGATACCACATGTTGCCACCATAACTTCACTCGGAGTTTTAGAAAGGTCGTAGATAATCACTATGGAAGTGTGCATACATTTTTTGGGCCTTTATATTTATGAGTCATTTCGCAGATTACATTTTCTGCATACTTAGTAATGCATGGTGTGCCCTCTAATAACAAACCTATTTTGTTTCCAGCTGACCATTCTGTTATAATGGAGAAAGTCTGCAAAATGTTCCATCTGTGATGTTTCCTTTATGCCCACAAGCTCTGCCAATGACCAGCCATGCTGAAAGGTAGGAACTTTTCGATTGTCTTTACTTCAGTGAATGTAAATGTGAGTTTTGTTTAGAAGAAAGGTAAAATGATAAACTAGAATGTTTAATGACTCATTTTCCACCAAGTAAAAAAGTTACCGTAAATGTGCTCAAACACATCCCTCTTTTGTTCATCTAAACAGTATTTCACCTGTTAGAGAAACAGTTTGCGCCTCAGAGCTACCTTTCTTTCTGTAACTAGGAACCAGGGTTGGGTTGGCCCACCATAGTAATAGTGGATCCTGCGGTGGGCCCAAACACTGACATAATAATGTACACTTAGGGTCTCATGTTTGAATGGGGCGGCACCTTTTATTTGTAGTACCTTGCACCAAAAAATTGTTGTAACAATGTACGCCAACATTTACGCCATACATGGCAAGTTGAATGCGCCAAAGATATGCAGCAAAGGTATTATGAAAAGCCAAAGATATGATAAAGCCAAGAAGCTTTGCTTTACCCCAAAGAAGCTATGCAAGACAGATTATAAACCCAAACAAAAAGGTTTTCATACCTATTTTTCATTTACACCATTATATAGTTTTAAGATTGTTGTTTTGGGCCCCAAGTTTTTACAACACTTTGGGGCCGTTCACAGGTTTATTTTGGGCAGGGATTCCCCCCGGTTTTGCACCCCTTTTATGCGCGCAGTACGCTGAAATTTTTGCCGCCATTCGGTAAACCACAGTTTATAGAAAACTAGTTTCCCTCCTTCCCCGCTCCCGAATATCCCGGGGGGGAGAAGTGACTTGCCTTATCCGGGGGGGGGGAAATTTGGGGGGGGGGGATAATGATGTCTATGGGGCCAGCGAGCGCCACCCCGCCCCGTCAAGCCGTGTGACCCCCGCCTTTAAAATTTCAGGACCCAAATTTTAGCAGAAGACCTTATTTGGGGGGGATTTAGATTCCCTTTTTTAAACCCGATGTGTAAAGAAAGGTCGAAAATGGTGAGAATAACGTATATATCGGTATAAGCCGACCCAATATAAGCCGAGGTACCACTTTTGCCCCAAAAAAATAGGAAAAATTTATTGATCGAGTAAAGCCTAGGGGGGAAATGCAGGGCTACTGGTAAATTTCAAAAATAAAAATGGTACCCAAAAAAATAACATAGGAATTTAATGTCCCCATAGGAGGTATTGGCAGGATAAGCAGTTTAGTGTCCCCCATAAGCAGGTTAGGCGTTTAATTCCCCCCTGGGAAGTATAGTCCCCCCTAGGCAGGTTAATGTCCTCCATGGCCCAAAATTTGGTCCCCCCCCTAGGTAAGTATAGGAGGGGTTTTTGCCCCCCCTAGGCGTTGGAGGTACATGCCATCATAGGAGGTAAGGCAATTATTGCAGGTAAATCCCTATAGGCAGGTATAGGCAGGTTATGCCCCATAGGGAGTTATAGGCAATTATAGGGGTTTGTCCCCTCATAGGCGGGGGTAGGCAATTATGGGAGTTAAGGGAATTTAGGGAGGTATAGGAATTTAAGCGGTATATGTCCCTCTAGGCAGGAATGTGGGGATAGCCCGGTATAGTCCCCCATAGCCAGGTATAGCCAGGTTTTTGTCCCTTAGGCAGTTATAAGGGAAAGCAAGGCTTGTTAAAAAAAAAAAATACAAGTACTTACCTTTCCACGCTGCCTGTGCCGAATAACTCCAGAAGGCCACAAGTCCGCTTGCGGCCTTCCAGAGATCTATTGCAAAAAGCATACAGCTGAAAGATCGTCGAAGAAACCCGTACACTGTTTAACTAACTCAGGTTTAGCTGTAGCAACCCCCCCGAGGTGTTGCGTACAGCTAAGTTCCCTGCCAGCCCGGGCTATGCACGGGGGCCCCGAGCCCCAAAAAAGTAAACCCGGTTTTAAAAGCCGAGGGCGGCCTTTTTCAGTTTTTTGGGCTGAAAAACTCCCCTTTTATACCGAGTACTTTACAGTACAGTATCCAGAGACTGGGCACTCACAAAAATGTCCTCTGCTGGACCCTCAAAATAATTTCCTCTGATGAGTACTTTAGTCTGACACTGCTAGGAACAGTAACTTCCAGTCATAGTTACCCGGTGTGGAGGTTATGAACTGCTTTTTGTCACCCTCACAGAATCTGTATTATAGAGTGCAGATATATGTATACTTCCTGTCCCCACTTGTCATGAGCATTTAATCCCCTTTTAAAAGTCATTCATCTGCACCTTCTGTGGTTACTTTCATTACTATACGATAGACAGACATTCCTACTCTGAGATTATATGACAGCTCACGTGAACTCATTCTCTGTTTCAATAGATTTCAATGCAGGAAACTGTCAGGGGAATTTTAAAAAGAATAAAGGGGAAAAAAGATGAAAAATTTAAATGGGGTTTTCCAAGTACAAACATGAATTAGCCACTGTAACTATTATATCAGATATAGTCACATACTTGTGGATGAACTGCTGGTTAAAATTGCATCAGCAATGGGCATGGGAACACATTAACGCCTGCAGCTCAAATGATAACAATCACCTGTTGTCCTCATTATGGGGTGGTCTGCACGTCATATGATCTGAAGTACCCTTTCCTCCTTGGAGAGGAGGAAATGTAGGGATTGGGGATGGGAGATAAAGAGGTAAGGAGGGAAAAAGGATTCCCAGTAACCATCTTACTTTATCAGCCTGACATGAGGACGGGTTTACATTGCCCCCTCTAAGATTTTTTTTAAAAGGGAGCATCTTTAAAAAAAAAGCACCATTTACAACTGAGTCCCATTCTAACTGGGGGCATGTTCACACGCGTTTGGGGCTGTATTATGCGCGTACTTCCAAAGCATGAGGGGCCGGCAACTAGGCGGCCTCATTGACTTGCATTGTCAGCGGCGGGGGGTGAGCGCTGCGAAAATTTAAACAGTAAATTTCTCGGGGGGTTTCGATAGATTGTTTGTATCCCCGGGGAGACAAGCTAATTCATAGTCTCTAAAGGAGCTGTGAATTCCCGTAATTTCGGGGCGCTTTTCTTGTGTAAAAGACAATTGCGGTGAAAGCGACGCAAACGCACGAAAATAAGCCTTGTGAACATACTTTTACAGTGGCTAAAAGATGTTTGTACCCAGAAAATCCCCTAAACACTATCCATGCTGAATCAGGTCTATTTCTATGTTCCACCCTAGGTAGTGTTCACAGGGCATAATTTTCACGCATATTCTTAGACAGAGTAGAATAGCATTACTGAATTGTGTCCAAAACCACAGCAAAATCAACAGCAATACTTTCATGGTGCACACTGCTTTCCCTGTTACAGATTGCAGACGTGCCTATTCCTTTGCTGTCACGATTCATGCTGCAATCACCTTTCCAGACAGCAGAAATGGCCGTGTCTCTGGCTCCCTCTGCTGCTGTTAACTCACCTGTCCTCACTCCTGCTCCGTTCCCTATGACTTCCTTTGCACACATGCGTCTTCTCTAGGGTGCGCGGCACCGCTTGGAGAGTTAAAGGGACAGTGTACTAATTACCTGTCCATTGACCTGTGAACTCCAGTGATGTAAGGAACTTCCTACCTCTACTCCAGTGTCAGTTCGTTGTTGTACTTCAGTGATGCTGACCCCTGTCTGCTGTGTGGTTGCTGCTACCAGAGTGTTTCCTACTGCTGTTTACCTGCTGCTGCACCAGTCTGTAATCTATGTTACTACTGCTGATACCTGCCATTGTACCTGTCCATTACCTGCATGGGACTCTGCTAACCCTTCTGTGGCTGTACCTGCTCTGCCTGTATCCGGAGTCCTTCCATCTTGCACTTCGGCTGCCACCACTAGTAGCCATGTCAGGGGTAGCGACCTGGAGGCTCTCTGCAGCTAAGCCAGTCCGGCCTTGCGGTGGACTCCTGGGGCCCCTTAGATTCCACTCCCTGGCATGGTCTGCTATACCATCATTGCTTGCGGTGGCCAGGGGACCCACATCTACCTGGTGTCTGCGGTGTCAGTCCCTACTGACTCGATATCCATAACAGTACGAACTGACCCCGTTATTCATAACTGTACGTACTGACCTGCTCCACAATAAAGTACAAACTGACAATGGATCCCGCTGATGTGACCCTGTCTGACACCCAGCATCTTGCAGCAGTAGTCATCCGTCATGGCGTCCATCTGGAGCAACTTTTTCAGAAACTACTGTCGGGTACCACATGTCTGGATGAAGTTACGTCTGCACTGGCATCTTCATCGACACCTCTATCTGTAGTAGCTCTGCCTTCCGTTGCCATTACCGGTCCCAACCTTAATCTGCCTCTGACTTCCCGTTTATTACAGTGATCCAAAGACGTGTCGCAGTTTTATTAATCAGTGCACCATCCATTTTGAGGTCCTGACACATCAAGGCCAAAGTGGCTATCATTGTTAGTTTGGGCCTCGTCCCTTTGGGAACGTGGGGATTCGCTGACACTGGATCTTTAGGAATTTCTGCGCGCCTACTTTTTCTTTGAAAACGGGTTTTTGGGCCTCGAGCTTTGGTTTGGGAAAAAGGGGGGGCCTTGTTGCAGCCTTTTGGGGGGGTCTGTGTCCCCGGGCTCCCTGTGATGGGAAAAAATCACCTGCCTTGCTCCGGGGCCCGGGGTGATCCGGCACCAACAGCCCCTTCCAAGATTTTAAAGGAAAAAGTGTAAATTTTGACACAAAAACAGTCAAAGGCCAGCTCACCAAAGACATAAGCCCAGCGGGGGCCCCGGGGCAAGAGTGAAAAAGGCCTTGTGTTATGGCAAATAAGGGGGCAGTAACAGCCCCCGGAATGGGATGACCCCCAATGTGAATAAAATCTAGCGTTTATTGATTTCCTTTAAAAGCACAAATCCAAGGTTGTAAAGCTGTACAACCTTGGATGTTGCTCTTTTAAATGGAACTCAAAAAACCCTTGATTTTACTTCACATTTGGGATATTTTCCCGGTGCGTTACGGCCTTATTTGCCCCTAGTGTACTAAATCCCCTGTCCATTGACCTGTGACCTCCAATGATTTAAGGAAATTCCTGCTCCAGTGTCAGTTTATTGTTGTATTTCAGTGATCCTGACCCCTGCCTGCTGTGCGGTTGCTGTTACCAGTCTTACCTACGATAACCCCTTGTTTACCATACATAGCATTTCCTACTGCTGTTTACCTGCTGCTGCACCAGTCTGTTATCTACGTTATTATTGCTGATACCTGCCATTGTACCTGTAAAATTACCTGCCGGGACCGTACTGTGTAAGCTTTCCCGCCTGGACCTATCACCTCTGCCTGTACCCGGTGTCCTTCCGTCTTGCACTTCTGCTACCGCTGCGAGTTGCAACCTCAGGTGTAGCGACCTGGGGGCTCCCCGCAGCTAAGCCCATCCGCCTTGTGGCGGGCTTCGGTGAAGACCGGGTGCTCCTTATACTCCACTCCCTGGCGTGGTCTGCTATACCATCATCGCTCACGGTGGCCCAGAGGATCCAATATACCCGTTTTCCACCATATCAGTACCCACTGACCTGCTGGATCATTACAGTACAAACTGACCAACTGGATCATTACAAATACAAAGTAAAAGTATACAGAAAACGGAGGGCATGTTTGGTATTTCTGCCACATAATTCAAGGTGTGTTGTTCTGATGGAAAAACATGTTGTTTAGATATATCTTCAAACTCTGAGAAAAAAAGCAAGTGGTTGGTATTGACTTTGGCATGTAAGTGGTCAAACAGCTGGGATCAGCTATCCTCAATTTCCTCCATTCCAGGTGGGTGTGCGTATAACAAGCCGGACAAATTATGTCAGGTACAGTAAGGGGCCCCGTTCACCAGCTTATTTCAGCGGGATTGGGGGCCCTACTGCGGACGGATTTGCGCTTTAGTCGGCTCCCAAATTTTCCCTGTCATTAAGGTAATTTCCCCAGTTTTTAAAAAGAATGGGTTTCGCTCTCCCCGCTCGGCGAATCCGCCGCGGGGGGGAGAAAAATGAAAATCACATTATTTACAGGCGTACGCCCCGTAAATAATCTTTTTCTATGGGGCCGGCGAGCAGCGCCCCCCCCCGGGTCCCGCCCCCCCCCCCGTCCCTTTTCAAAACCGAAAATGGGGCAAAATCCGGGCCCCCAATTACGGTTGAAAAAGCCGTGTGAACAAAGGGCCCAAGAGTTGAATTTGTCATTAGAGGGTGATTATTGCCAGACCCAGGATCGGGGACAAAGGGGACCAAAAGGTGGTAAGCGCCCTAGGGCTCCACTTTATCCCCGGCAGAAAAAGGGGGGAAAATAGGTAATGGTGGGTGAATTTTAATTGGGGGGGGAGGGAAATGGGCCTTCATGCCCTTTTTTGTCTGGCACAGAATACCTTGTCCCGGCTCTGCCAGACTTTGTTGTCTTTCATGTCTAAGATGGAGAGTGACTCACATAGTCATCCAGCAAAATCAAACATAGCTGATGGAATCCCCCTTCAGCAATACAGTGTGTACTTAGTGGTTTTGCTCACTAATGCAATAGAGCATATCCCTTTTTGTTTAAAGTTCCCTAATACCATGTGGAACATTTTAAGGTTTATTAATGTAGAGGAACGTAGAATGGAAAGAAGAAGTTACATTCAAATTGGCAGAGTTACAAATTTTTAGTAATCACTACTTGAAGATTATAGACCTTGAATACTTTGACAATGGTTATGTTCATTCAGGAAACGAATTGATGATCTGTTATGTCCCCTTTGTTTTGTGTGTACAGAATCCTCTTGTACACTGTACCTTCATTGGAAAATTCAATAAAAACATGTTTGGAAAAAAAATGGCAAAGAACGTACAGGGAATGTTGTACAACATATTGTATTCATACAGGAGAAGTCCAGTGTCAACATTTATTTACCATTTTATCGTTGGGTATGAGGCATGATATCACACACAGCTTCATTAAAGGGGTTGTCTCACTACATTGATTCATCTTACCTCTTGTTTTCTTGGTTTCATTTTGAATTCAGGGGCGTGTTTACTGGCTTCTACTAGGCTGCAGTAGTAGCCAGGTCTGTAGTTATAGCAACCAGTGCTAGCAGCCTATCAGGAGGGATCAAACAGGTCTGTAGCTATAGTGACATACAAGAGGGGATATCTAGGAATAGGAAGGACACTGTTAATGGACACATATTGCAAAGTTACTTGTTTTTGCAAGATCTTTAACATAAAAAGCAATCCTTGTCGTGAGACAACCCCTTTAATGTTTATTGCTGGACTAATGTATTGACCTATTTGCTGTAGACAGTGTTGCATTCAGTGTCCCTTTACTGACAGTTGGTACTACCTCGAATACTTTTCTCTGGTCAGTAATATTTCACGATCTATCGCTGATGAGCAGCAATAACACTGCAAATTCAGTGCAACAAAACCCATTAAGTAGACAGGATTTAGATTAGCCTTATTGAATTAGACTAATATGTGTTCAAAACCACAGCACAATCCATGTCAATACAAAGTGAAAATATGCAGCAGAAATCCAGGGGTCTCAGATTTCTGCTACGTACTGCATGGTTTATTATTCAGATTAAAAAAATATGTTTTCTGATCATATCCTTAAATTAAATTTTTCCTGAGGAAAAAAGCAGGCTGAAAAACAGACCACAAATTATTTCTGTTCATAAATAACATACCCATCTAAGAGAATGTTGCTTAAAATGGTGTTCCCACAATGCATTGTGAGGACATATCAATAGAATATGCTATTAAAGTGTGATAGGTCCACCTCTGGGAGCCGCACCTACAGTATTTCAAGTACGGGTCACCGCAAGTCTCAGCTCAGAATGGAGAGCTGGTTGTACTAGCGCACAACTCTTCATTCTGTTCAATGAGAGTTCCAAGTACTGCTGAACAGTGAACACACCACTCAACTATACTTAGAACTACCATATAACAGAATGAATAGCTTTGTGCAAGCAAAACCAGCTCTCCATTGTGAGGCGAGAAATTCGGAGGACCTTAAACAAGATAGATACGCATCCCAGAGGTAAGACCGTGAAATATATTTTACATTGAAGACCTCAACAGACCCACACCTATTAGACTTTGATGGCTTATCCTATCGATATGCCATTAAAGTGTGAGATGGGAATACCTCTTTAATAAAAAGAAATATATTTAATGGATCTTAAATCAGATGTTTCATTTGTTGTATTACTGAAAAGCTATAATAAATTAGCCATTCTATATTTAGTACTTAAATATGTCTAGAATTGCTTAAACACTGGAACATTTGACGTGTTTTAAAACATATAATTTAGCAATCGTTGATTTCTGAGATAGTAATCAGAGGAAATAACTGACTTTTTTATTCGTAGATATCCAAATCACAGAGCAACCAATGTGTGCCTGTGTTCCCATGGACTTTCCCCTCACCCTGCGCTGCAAAGCCCAAGGCCCTACGATGCTGTATTATCAGTGGTTTATGGAGTGGGAGGTAATTTCAACACATATACTTGCATAAGTGGCATAGGGTGTATATTTATAGAACGCTAACCTCATGGAACAAGCATGTGTCAAACACACTTCCTTTTTTTATTGTGCTTATCGGAAACAAAAATAAATTTTCTCTTCTGTGAAAGTGCTATTTTCTAAGTATGTATTTTATGTTGGTTAATTCTATTTTTAAGTTAGTCTGTATCTCAAGAAAAGTTAGGGATATTTGTTTTTTTGGGCGAAATTTCTGGAAAACAAAAAAATTCACTCTATAGTGATATTTTATCCTGAAAACAAGCCATTTAAGTCGTAGCATGCAATGTTGATCGCTTTTAAAATAGAGGGGTATAAATGTTACTCACGCATATACAATGGGGAAAATAAGTATTTGATACATTTTTGATTTTGAAGGTTTTCTTACCTGTAAAAAATGGAGAGGGCTGTAATTTTTATCGTAGGTACAATTCAACTGTGAGAGACAGAAGCTAAAGAAAAATCCAGAAAGCCACATTGTATGATTATTAAATAATTACAGTGCCTTGCGAAAGTATTCGGGCCCCTTGAACTTTTCAACCTTTTGCCACATTTCAGGCTTCAAACATAAAGATATCAAATTACATTTTTTTTATGAAGAATCAACAAGTGGGACACAATTGTGAAGTGGAACGAAATTTATTGGATATTTTAAACTTTTGTAAAAAATAAAAAAACTGAAAAGTGGGGCGTGCAATATTATTCGGCCCCCTTTAAATTAATACTTTGTTAGCGCCACTTTTGCTGTGATTACGCTGCAAGTTGCTTGGGGTATTTTCCTTCCATTTTGCACTTTTGAGGACTGACTTTTTTCCCCTTTCTCTTGGAAAACAGCTGGAGCTCAGTGAGGTTGGAGGGGAGCGTTTGTGAACAGAGTTTTTCAGTTTTCCCACAGATTCTCGTTTGGGTTTTGGTTGGATTGTTGGGCCATTTAACACCTGGATCGTTTTTTTGTGAACCTTTCCCATTGTAGTTTTGTTTATTTTTGGGGTCTTGTTGCGTTTTTTAAAACAGAACCTTAGGTATGTTACGGGTTTAAAACTGCGCCCCGCACTTCGGCGCGTAATTGGGCCCAAAAAATTTGGGCCCCTTTTAAGCGTGGAAAATGGCCCTTGGGACTTACAGAGCAGGTGCATTTATACGGGACTTGATTACCACAGGTGGATTTATTTACCATATAGTCTTTAGGAACAACTTGGTCTTTTAGGACCCTCACTGAATTCTGGAGGGAGTTTGCTGCATGAAAGTAAAGGGGTGAATAATTTTTGCACCCCCCACTTTTAGTTTTTTTTTTTTACAAAAGTTTTAAAATACCCCAATAAATTTTTTTCCCCATTCCCAAAATTTGGCCCCACTTGTTAGTATTTGTACAATAAAAACCCCCAAAAATTAATTTTTTTGGACAGAAACCTTTGTTTGCAATTACAGAGGTGTATTTCTATAGTTCTTGACCAAATTTGCACAGACTGCAGCAGGGGTTTTGGCCCATCCCATAAGATCTTCTCAGATCTTTCAGGTTTCAGGGCTGTTCCTGGGCAACATTGAGACTTAACTCCCTCAAAAGATTTTCGATTGGGTTTAGGTCTGGAGACTCCAGGCCCTTGAAATGCTTCTTATGGAGCCACTCCTTAGTTGTCTTGGCTGTGTGTTTTGGATCATTGTCGTGCGCAAGCCCCGCATGACCATCTTAAGCTCTCAGTGAAAAAAGGAGGTTGGGCCAAAAATTGCGATTTCTGACCCTCCTCCCCCCTTTTAAAAATGGTGCAGTTGTCCTGTCCCCTTTGCAAAAGACCCAAAGTTTTGTTTCCACCCCCCATTTTCACGGGTTTGGGGAAAGGGTTCTTTGGGGTTGTACTCATCCTTCTTCCTCCTCCAAACACACGGTGGGGTTGACACGAAAATTTTTTATTTTGGTTTATCTGACAATGGAACCCTTTTCCCATGCCCCTTTGGTTATAAAAAAGGCTTTGGCGAATTTAATATGCCCGGAATTTTGCTGGCGTGAGCAGGGGGACTATGGTTTTCCCTTTAGGATTTTAATCCATGAGGGGATGTATGTTTCTAGCTGGTAATCTTTGAGGGCTGGGGGCCCCAGGGTCTATTCAGGTCATTGAACCCGGTTCTTCCCCTGTTTTTTCTGGGTGTTTCCCGAAACCTTTTTCAGAGTAATTTCCCTTTCTCCATGAGTTGAGATCTTGTATTAAGCCGAGGGCTGAGGGGAAAAATTTACTGTCATTTGTGTTTTCCAAATGTTTAACAAAATTTGGGCCCAAAAGTTGGGTTTCCTTTTCACCCAAACTCTTGTCTATTGTTCTGTTGCCCCTCCCCCCCCTTTTGCAGGTCAAAAATGTTGTCCGATTTTTTCTTTAGGACAGTTCTTTGGTCTTGGCCAAATTTTTGGGGAGTTTTGTGGAGGGGGTTTTTTCAAGGTTTAAAGAGTTCAAAAAAAGGTTTCAATTTTAAAAGAGGTAATCAATAAGAGTAGGAGGATTTTTTAAAGAAGAATGAACCAGAATTTTTTGGTCGGGGAGGTGGTTTTAAAAAACTTATTTCATGCAATAAAATAAAAATTTTAAATTTTTTAACAAATCATACAATTTTCGGAAATATTGGGTTTTTAAAAATTAAAATTTAATATTTATTCTTCCCTTTTATCCCCTAATAACATAAAACTTCCCTTTTTCACCAGTCCACATGTGTGGAAATTCCAGGGGCCACTCAGCCAGAACTTTATATTCATGCCAGGCAAACCAAGTTATATAAAAAGTCGAGTTAAAAGGGCAAAAAATCAAGTGTCTTTCCAGTACGGGGGGAGGTGGTAAGTACTAAGAAACCTTTCCCGCAGGTAAAATATAGAAAAATTTCTGCTAATTTTACATAGTTTATTTAAGTTTCTTTATTATTTTTTTTTTTGGTTTTTTTTTTTCCCCGTTCTTACCTAGAGTTTTTGTTCCCAAAAATTTTTTTTCAATTCTTAAACTTTTTTTCGATCCTGTTTTTTTTTTTTTAGACCATGTTCACAACACGTTTTAGTACAGTTTGGGGTTTTCCCTACTTGTGTAGATAAAAGGGGGCAACCAATCCTTTAAAAGATTGAGGGCCCCCCCATTTTTAGGGTTGGGGAAAACCCTCCATACAACTAAAAAAAGGCCAAAAAACATCTGAGGGCATTAGTGGAAAAATCGAAAAGTTTAAATTCCCTAAGCATTGATCGGTGTTTTTTTTGATTCCTACCTATCAGAAAAATAAGGGTCTCCTTTTATCTCAATCAGCACTCCAGAAAGTAGGAGACCACTCATACATGTGACTCTCTCCAAGGTAGAATATGGGAGTTGCAGAAACAGCTTAGTATTTCACAACTAATATAGAAACTACTATAGAGAGAGCTGCACTCATAGACGGATATCTTTCCACCTCATGTACTGCTTTCTTAATGCTATAGTGGGTTCAAGAGACCTCTTGATATGGCCATAAAGTGGACCACTTTTCTTCTCTTGGACATGTAGACTACATGTCAGCAGCCACCAAAAACAGACAAGCATTTCTGTGTACAGATGGTTGAAGACCACACAGAATGTCATTGCAGGGCGCATGTGGACCCAGGCCATAGGTTGTGCACCCCTGCGGTACAGTATCTATAGACTTGTATATGGACCAGGCGTTTGCAATAACTGGCTTCTTGTGGCAGATTGCTTGCTTTGCACCATAGGAAAGCATAGGTTTAGTATGCCAGAAAACATATGTGTGTAAAGGTATATTTTACAACATAAAGATGTACACTTGAAAAGAGGTAAAAATGTTTTTTGACGTTAGTCTTAATAGTAAAAAGCATACTTGCCAACTTTTGAAAGTGGAAAAGTGGGAGATTGTAAGGGGCGGCGCACGTAGCGCGCTGCGGCAAAAAAAATGCATGACCACTCCCATCTTGTTGGTGCGCCATGCCCCTTAGAAAAAGCCACACCCACTCCACCTAAATGCATAACAGCTCTGGAAGAAAGCCAGGTAGATGTCCCTCTAGCCAGCTAGTGCCCTTATAGCCAGGTAGTAGCCCCTTATAGCCAGGTAGTAGCCCCTTATAGCCAGGTAGTGCCCCCTTTGTAGCCAGGTAGTGCCCTCTTGTAGCCAGGTAGTGCCCCCTTTGTAGCCAGGTAGTGCCCCCTTTGTAGACAGGTAGTGCCCTCTTGTAGCCACGTAGCCCCCCCCTTTGTAGCAGGTAGTGCCCCTTTGTAGTCAGGTAGTGCCCCTTTGTTGCCAGGTAGTGCCGCTTTGTAGCCAGGTAGGGCCCCCTTTGTAGCCAGGTAGGGCCCCCTTTGTAGCCAGGTATTGCCCCTTGTAGTCAGGTAGATGCCCCCAATAGCTAAAAATAATAAAAACTACTCACCTCACCAGGCTCCCTGCAGCGCGTCCAGCTCCCGACGATCTGCTCAGCGTCGAAGGGGAAGGGAGTACATCTGTGCGTCATGCCCCCTGCGACACTGAGTTGTATGTACAGCGCCAACCGGCCGCTGTGCATACAGGGGAGAAAGCAGGAGAGGAACGATCCCTTCTGCCTCCTCCCTGTACGGCAGCTGCACGGAGCGTGCAGCTGCTGACTGACTGTGCAGCTGCGGCCACACAAGTCAGTGAGACCCGCAGAGCGGTTGAGCGGCCGCGGCGGCTACTTCACCCGTCTGTAGGAGCGGCCCGGCCGGGGTGGCGGGGGGGGGGACCCCCATTAGCGGGACCCTCCTACCAAAAGCGGGAGAGTTGACATGTATGGTATAAAGGTATATTAGCTGGATTTAGGAGCAGAAATTTCTTGATAGTTTTGCATATGTGACAAGAAAGGGGATAGTCAGTTAATGAAAACTATTACTAGTTAATGTATCCTGTCCCTGCAGTAATCATTTTAGTGAATGATCTAGAATATGAACATCCAGCTGCAGAATATAAAAATTCAGAGAATACAAGGTTATATATTAAGGATGTCTACATTCAGGTTTAGCTTATAAAATAAATGTAAACATGATTTAATGACTCTGGGCCTCATTTACCAAAATTGTCTAATGTTAAGACTGTCCTTGCCCATAGCAACCACTCAGCTTTCATTTTTTTTAAAGGGGTTGTCTCGCCATGCTGTTTCACTGAGTCACAAGCAGCTTTATACTCACTCTGCCTTTGTCTGGCTGTTGGTGGTTCTATAGAAGTGATCAGCACATGTAGCTTCTCTGTAACTAGCTGAGACATTACAAAGACATAAGTACAGGAGATTTGGTCTTCAGTAAACAGCTACAAGTGCTCTGAGGAGTAAAAACAATTGCCTTTCGGTAAGCAAAAGCTAATCTTGTCAGAGATAATGAGTCTTCGACAGTAAGTTCCGTCCATGGTGATATCACTCCCTTCACTCTGTCTAATCAGGAAGGAAGGTTATGGATGTAACCAGAGAAACATGTGAGCAGATAAAATCTATTTTATCTCATGACCAAGGTAAAATCAAAAGCCTAATGTATTTAGAAAAAGCTAATTTTTTAACTTTAACCCTTTAACTGCTCTAATATAAGAAAAACTAGCTGTTTTTAAAATGACAATGATAGATCATCAGGTTTTGTTATCAGGCTGTTTTAAAAGACCCGCTCCTCAAAGCCAGCTTCTGGCACCTACTTCCTGAGAGCGGTTCTACAGCAGTGCCTGAATTTTTAGCTCTGCTATTTCTAGCTGAACCTGTTAGAGGGACATTGCTAAGAGGTTTAAACAGTAGGGCAGAAGGCCTTATAGGGTTAAAGTTTGTCTCTTTCCATTCACCTCTATGGAAGTTCCGAGCACGTCCAGCACTCTGATCTAACACAGATTCAGGCTGAGAATGGAAGTATGAATACAACGTCAATTTTGGCGTGCTCAAAAAAATTGCTTATCAAGTATAAAGTTTCCTCGGAAAAAATGTTACCTTAAAGGGGTTGTCTCACTACATTGATTCATCTTACCTCAGTCCTGTTTTCTTGGTTTCACTTTGAATTCAGGGGTGTGTTTACTGGCTTCTACTAGGCTGCAGTAGAAGCCAGATCTGTAGCTATAGCAACCAGTGCTGGCAGCCTATCAGGAGAGCTCAAACAGGTCTGTAGCTATAGTGACCTGAGGAGCTGATGCAGCCCATACAAAAGGGGATATCTCAGAACAGGTAGGACCCTGTTAATGGACATATATTGCCCAAAAATGACTTGTTTTTCCAAGATCTTTAACATAAAAAGCAATCCCTGTAGTGAGACAACCACTTTAAGGACAATTGCAGCTACCTAGTCTTACGATAAAGGACAAGGCTTTTCTAAATGTTCTAGTAGTAGATAAAGGGTGACTTGCATGAACGAGGCTGCTCCAGTATTCTGAGGGGCTCTTAGCCCAAAAACTGGCACAGCCCTGTTCTCTAGATTTATAATCAGACACACTCCAAAATTAGGCGCATTATCAGACGCCCGCGGCACTTTGTAATGTGCCTGAGATCGGGGGGCATTCTGGAGGCATGTCACACCACAACCGTATGATTCTACACATTTATGACCTGAGGACGGCAAAACTGGGCGCATTGCTGCTGGAACAGCCAGACCTAGTTAAAGGTGTTTTACCTGAGCTTAATTTGTCATTTTGGAGATAGAAAGCGCCTAATATATGACCCACAGTAGAACAGGTTCATAAATTCAGGTGCATTCTAAACTACTAAAACAATAAAGTTGGTGTCTGGGCACCAAAATACATAGAAAGTGTTCTTGCAAGAAATAAAAATGTTAACTAGAAGGTGTTTTGTTTTTTTGCTTTACTCTGAATTTATTTTTCATATTCTTGGTTAGAAAAGTTTAATAAATATTCGAATGGATGTAGGTGCTCTAGGTTTTGATTACCAATTCTTATGATAAAAAAAAAAAATAAACTTCCTAAAATAGACAACTTCACAATACATAAAATAAGTGAAGATATTTAAAGATGTTAGGTTTTTGTAAACTTTGCACGTGCACCTTTTATTTAAACACTATTTTACAGTTTATACATAGATGTAATCAACATTAATAGGCTATAACAGTCTGTATACTACATGATTTTTGTGCATATTATACCTACAAAAGACAGTAAGGCAAATTACCAGGAAAAAAATTACAGTACAGACATCTTATCTTTTGCATTAAAAAGCAGCACAAGAGTAAAAATAATTGCCTTAAAAAACAAGAAATTTAAAATATATGAGTATATGCTTTGCTCAAATAATGCTGTGAATTATTTTGACTTTAGACTATTTCCACACTTCATTTGCAATGTGTGCTCCTGGCACATATGTCAAGTGTACCCACAGGAACTTATTACTTGATGAAGGCCTTTGTCAGGCTGATACATGTCTGTTTACCTTATTTTCCTGCATAGAACTGTGCAGAAAAATGCACTATTCCATACAAAGGCATTCAGTGAAAAAAAAAGTATACTCTGAAGTACATGTTTTTTTACAGTGCATGTATATGAGCAGCAAATGGTACTGAATGCCTGTACTGTGGCATCCATTAGTGGTATAAATCAGGAATCTTATTTGATGGCCACTGCAGAACACTATGTGAAAACAGTGGAAGAAGTATAGAATTTGTGTTTGTTCTGTTTCAGGGGCCATTCCACATGACTGGGACGGTAAGCCCATTATTGTTACTGAACCAGTTTCTGCACACGTGAAACCCCATAATACAATGCGTCTTTGCTGCTATGCACTGGGACTTCCAGCCCCCGAATACCAGTGGTATCACAATGGTCTGTGCCTGCCCCATAAGAGAGAAAAAGAAGTCAAGGTGAGAATTGGAAATTGTACAATGGAGTCAGAACATAATTCTCTTTTTTGTTTCTGAAGCAATACACTTTTATTAAAAACACGAGGGTGGGGATATTTGTACAGTATGCTTTATATTCTATGTAAGATGGTCAGGTTGGTGAAGCACAACTGTAAAAAGCATCAATATTTACAGACATTTAAAAAAATATTTGTAGTAAATAGATGGTAAACATCCCAAAAAGCTGTAACATAATGTTAATATCTAAGCAGACTACACAGGCCGACTGCTGTTATCAGGAAAAGTCCAAACTACCAAGCCACAATGAAGATATAAGGACACAGCCAGAGGAATACGGCCATCATCACGATATATCACTTACAATTTTTTAAATTAGATTAGAAATGAATACACTGTACTTAAGCTAAAAAAAGTGCTGCTAGGTATAATACGGGTTATTTTACCGTCAGACTTTAATCTGGCACCAAGATATTGAGATCCACCTTATCTTGGGTGCCAGCATACTGAGGTGCTGCGGGATAATTTTAAGTACATGTGTTGTGATATATGCGTTGTATATAGCGTAGTTCTTTTTCCACATGCTGAGAGAAATTTTGAATCTGAGTGAACCCCTATAAAATTTTGTTATGGGGAACCGCCCGGGATAGCTGGGTATTAAAGTGTTTCCTACCCATGAGAGAAAGAAGTCAGGGTCATTAAAGCGGAGCAGCTAATTTTTTTCAGGGCAATTCCCTCCACTGGCAGATTGTACAGTATGCTTTATATTCTTAAAGGATGGTCAGGTTGGTAAGCATAGGTATAGATCATCAATATTTACTTAAAAAAATAATTTTAGTAAAAGTTAGGTTTTAACATCATTATTATTTGCATTGTTAAATTTATTGGATAAAGCCTCTGTTTAAAAATCAATAAGAAATTGAAGATATAAGGACACAGCCAGAGAGCTGTAATGGGGTGCGGTCCAGACCACGCAGCCAGACTACTCTTACAATTGTTGTTATAGGGGGGTGATTTAGGCTATGTCCACACGAAAATCCAACAGTACACTGTGCTGCATAGACACCAATAAAAAAAAAATCTGTGCTGTAATCTACACAGCATGGATTTTTTAATGTCGCGTTTAAAATCTGGCGGATTATGCAACATGTTGCATATTCCACCGGATTCTGCTGGGATTTGCCATTGAATGTACGGGGCTGACAGCAAATCCGAAAACCAGCTGTGGCTTTTACTTAAATCTCACCAAAAAACGTGGTCCTCCCGCGGTCCAGCAATGTCAAAATGCTGTCAGAGTTTGGATGTCATTTTGACATATGCTGCGTGGACTGTTGTAATGGGGTGTGGTCCAGACCACGCAGCCAGACTACTCTTATAATTGTAGTTATAGGCTATGTTCACACGGTATCTTTGCAGGGTGTAATTACGCCCCGCAATTACGCCGTGTGGACGGGGGCGGGGCGGGAGCGGGGGAGTGAGCGGGGGGCCGGCACTTCGCTGGCCCATAGACCATCACTGCTAGCGGCGCGTATACGCCGCTAGAAAGTGGCATGTCAATTATCTCCCCGCCCGGCGGCTTCGCCGGGCGAGGAGAGGAAATGTAATCCATAGTTTTCTATGAGAACTGTGAATTACTGTAATGAATGGGCCGTTTTCAGCCCGTAATTGGCGCACTTCGCCGCGTAATTACGGACCGAAATACGGCCCATTTTAAGCCGTGTGAACATGGCCATAGGGGGTGATCTAGACTACACAGCCAAACTGCTTCTGCTTTTTAACCCTTTAACATCCAATTTTTTTTAATATATATATTTTTATATATATATATATATATTTATATATATATATATATATATAAAACACTCACCGGCCACTTTATTAGGTATACCTGTCCAACTGCTCGTTAACACTTAATTTCTAATCAGCCAATCACATGGCGGCAACTCAGTGCATTTAGGCATGTAGACATGGTCAAGTCAATCTCCTGCAGTTCAAACCGAGCATCAGTATGGGGAAGAAAGGTGATTTGAGTGCCTTTGAACGTGGCATGGTTGTTGGTGCCAGAAGGGCTGGTCTGAGTTTTTGAGAAACTGCTGATCTCCTGGGATTTTCACGCACAAAACCCTCTCTAGGGTTTACAGAGAATGGTCCGAAAAAGAAAAAACATCCAGTGAGCGGCAGTCCTGGTGGGCGGAAATGCCTTGTTGATGCCAGAGGTCAAAGGAGAATGGGCAGATGGTTCGAGCTGATAGATAGGCAACAGTGACTCAAATAGCCACCCCTTACAACCAAGGTAGGCAGAAGAGCATCTCTGAACGACAGTACGGCGAACTTTGAGGCAGATGGGCTACAGCAGCAGAAGACCACACCGGGTGCCACTCCTTTCAGCTAAGAACAAGAAACTGAGGCTTCAATTTGCCCAAGCTCATCGAAATTGGACAATAGAAGATTGGAAAAACGTTGCCTGGTCTGATGAGTCTCGATTTCTGCTGCGACATTCGGATGGACGGGTCAGATTTTGGCGTCAACAACATGAAAGCATGGATCCATCCTGCCTTGTATCACGGTTCAGGCTGGTGGTGGTGGTGTCATGGTGTGGGGAATATTTTCTTGGCACTCTTTGGGCCCCTTGGTACCAATTGAGCATCGTTGCAACACCTTGTGGAATCTATGCCACAAAGAATTGAGGCAGTTCTGAAGGCAAAAGGGGGTCCAACCCGTTACTAGCATGGTGTACCTAATAAAGTGGCCGGTGAGTGTATATATATATATTATAAAAAGCAGGCAGAATTTTAGCTTTTTAATGCCTCCAAAGACAAAAATAAAGCTACAGTACATACAAGTTAAGGCAGCTACGTACATTAGATAGCTGTTAGCTAAAAGCTTGTTTGACCAGTAGTTACCTCTCCCTACTTCCCCATGAATATGCGTTGACTCAGCTCTGTCCTCATACACATTAGACCACTAACTCTTGTGTTTGGCCAGTTACAGATTCTTAACCTGAACACATAAATGAGATTTAACTCTAATTCAATTGTAATTTATAACTTTTATGTCAACTTACACTTATTCTTTGGTGAGTTTTGTTCGAACCGTTTGCAGAAAAAAAAAGGGACTACATAAAATAGAAATTACGTATCTATCTCCTAGATCAAATCAGTAAGACAAAAAGATTGTGGAAGCTACCTGTGCCATGTGTCAAATGCCAAAGGAGAGATCTGGAGCGAACCAGCTGAAATCACAATAAGTATGTAAATTAACGACTTTCATCCAGTTACATGACACATGAGGGTTTTTTTTATGAGACCTGTAGACTTTGTAGCTTTCTCACAATAGTTTTCTGTGTTTTAGGAGATGACATAATTTTGCAAGCTACCCCGCAGCCTGCAGTACATCCAGGTAAAGGACCTATTTATAATGTGTGCTGTATTTAAATTATTCTTACTTGATGGGGTTGTACATGAGTAGAATATTATGGCTGCTTTCTTCCAATAATAGTACCACTTCCTGTTAAAGGTATTGCAGCTGTGTTCTATTACAGGGACTGGACTGCAATACCATACACAACTTGTGGACAAATGTAATGCTGCTTTTGGAAGAAACTAGTCAGTTTTTTTTTAATCCTTGACAATCCCTTTAAATGCTTAAAGGCGTGCTCCCATCTTACTCATTCATGGCATATTGATATAATATGCCATCAAAGTATGATAGATGTGTGTCACAACAATCGGGCCCTCAATTATCATAGGAAAGTGCCACCAAAAGTCTCTATTCTTTATGAAGACTTGCTAGTGCAACAATAAATGTAGATATGTATGGACACACTGCAGCAAACGATAGAAGCTGTGAGAAATGTTAAGACAGCATAGGTTTTTACTATCTGGTATTTTTATCTATTAGCATCTGTTACTACTTTCTCTTAACTGTAGATGCATTCTCTCAATCTATATATATATCTAATATATCCAATCTATATAGATTGAGAGAATGCAGCTACAGTTAGAGAAAGTAGTAAAAAATATATACAGTATCTCACAAAAGTGAGTACACCCCTCACATTTTTGTGAATATTATATCTTTTCATGGGACAACACTGGAGATATGATACAGTGTAAAGCAGTCAGTGTACATATTGTATAACACTGTAAATTTAGTGTGCCCTCAAAATAGCTCAAAACACAGCTATTCACACCTGAGACCTTGTAACATTAACAAGTCACATGACGCAGTGGGGGGAAAATGGCAAATTAGACAAAAAGGGCAACATGTCAGAAAAGAGGTGCCACCATGCCAGTTTTAAGGCGCATTAAATGAGTGTATAATGCGTCTGAATGAATGAGCCTTGCATACTATAATTGATGCGTCTAATCTAGGCACATAGCATAACTTAGTATATCATTGCTAGGTTATTTGATGCACCTACTTTGGTGCATTCAAATATGTCGTGACTGGCGTATTATGCACCTAGTTTTGGTGCATTACAGTTCACTTACATAGAGGGTGTACTCACTTTTGTTGGCAGCGGTTTAGACATTGATGGCTGTGTGCTGAGTTATTTAGAGGGCACACCAAATTTACACTGTTATACAAGCTGTACACTGACTACTTTACATTGTATCAGAGTGTCATATCTTCAGTGTTATCTCATGAAAAGATATAATACAATATTTACAAAAATGTGAGCGGTGTAATCATTTTTGTGAGATACTGTATATAAATATATATATGAAGAGAGAGAGAATGCAGCTACAGTTATAAAAAAAAGTAGTAAAAGATGATAATCGGAACACATACCTTACATACAGAGAGTGAAAACCTATGCAGTACTAATAATTAAGGTGCTTTTACATAACACAGGACAAACCCTTTGACAAAGTTACTCTAGTATTGGATGTGATCAAAGTGATGTGAGAGCCATCAATGTCTGCTTTTGACGCTTATGCAGTTAGCATAACATTATGTTGTCTTTGCAGGACCAGCTCTTGGACATAGGTTCTTTGGTGAGTATCACTCTCAGTAACTTTGACACCTGTACTTATTCTTTGATATATGTAAACTATTTTATATCTGCATGCAAATCTATAGAATTATTAGTAAAGTCAATGACATTAAAAGGGTTTTCCGGTACTATCTTTTTATTTGTTATAGAGCTCACAACTTAATATTTATTTAATTATTTGAACTTTGTAATTGATACTCATTAAAAATTATTTACTTGTTCTGCTTTGCAAAACCAGGCAGAGAGCCCTTTACTACCCAACTTTCTACTTCCTGCAAACCATGTAACGTCCATTGATCACTTGGCCTCAATGGATGTTTTGTCATCACTCAGTGGGTGTGTTTTGAAGTCAGGCTCAGCTCAGAAAAAAATCCTCTATAGTGGATGTGAACTGAGCAGAGAAGATCTGTCTGCCTCTAGTGACTCATCAGTCACTATGTAAACAGAGGTGCTGACAGGCATGTAATCATTCAGTACAGATCTGCAGAGGGAGGGTGTTATACACATACAGTGATAACTATGTGTACATAGTGAGTCATCACTACAAGAGTCTAGCTGCCTTCATTACTGTGTACTGTCTTTACCTCTCTGATAAGAGGAGAAGGTCAGAAGACTTGTATTGTTTGATTGGCTGAATGTGCATTAGGACCTCTGAGATTATCCAGCAGCAGTCAGAGAAAAGTCTGCCTATTTTTCTTTATATAGTAGTGGTGCCAGGGCAAAGCATTATGAGACACTGCCCTGACATCAGTGTGTGCAGAGGATTACATATCCCCTACAGCAGGCACATAGCTTTCCCTTTATCAAAAACTGATTGCTGTGAGGGATGTGAAATCACCCACCTGTCTTGGATGCTAGATAGGCTATCCAGTGTACAGGAAAGCTGAGCGATGCCACATTCCCCACAGCAATCAGTTACAATGATGGGATAGCTGTGTACCTGTTGTGTGGGATGTACAGCACATACATAGAAATATATAAACCAAATTATAGATATTTGTACATGTATTACACAAATTATGGGATGAAGAAATAATTTTTTACCATGTTACAAACTGATTGGTGATTGTACTACACATAGTCTGCTGTAGGAAACCAGAGAGTTAACTGGAGCAGAGATGCAGGGGCATGAGGTGTACATGTGTGAGAATGATGATGAACAGTACTAGAAGGATTAGGGAGAAGGTGCAGAGAAGTCCTAGATTGTAACTGCAAGGGATTCTGGGATTTGTAGGATATAGCTGCAGGAGAACTAATGACACTCCCACAACCAGGAAGTTTCACTGATCTTATGATAGATGAATAAGGAGGCAAAACAGAAGACAAGAAACACATGAAGGTAGTGGGATATCTTTACTTTCCAATAGAAATGCTATTTATAATGTTCTATGACATTTTTAAACTCTTGGATAACTCCTTTAAATACTGGTGCTGATGTTAAAAAGTCCAACCCTAAAGAAATAACCCACAATTTTATACCAAAAATAGTTCTCATAATGATTGTTTATGGCCTTTCAGCGACTGGTAAAGTGGCACTACTGATTGGCAACAATGGTTATCTAAATCACCCCAATCTGCTCGCCCCGATGGTGGATGTGTTTGAGCTGTCTGTCCTCCTAAGAAGACTGGGCTTCTGTGTAATATCACTTGTGGACCTGACACGTGAAGAAATGCTGGTATCCATTAAACAGTTTGTGCAGCTTCTGTATAAAGGTGTTTATGGTGAGTTGGTGGAATATGGAGATCAATAGGGATTATCACTTCAAACCAATTTATCAAAAACAAGGACCAATACTATGAAAAATTTAACTAATAGCATAATAGAGTTTTTTTTCTTACATGATACTAGTTATAGATAGAGAACCATTCTAACTTTGTTCTGACTTTTTATAGCTTCTGTCCTGTTGCTGGTGTGCATATATAACTCCCTTTCAGGAACGTTTGCATCATTGGCTAATAATACACAGATTTATCTACTGTCAGACCTCAGTGACCTTGTAGTGAAGGTCAAGAAAGGGTGCTCAGTATAGAATTAACCATGTCATCTATGATCTTTTCATATGCTTTAAATGTATATTACATTACCCTTTCAATGGGCTGTATAAATATGAACAAGGCTTTTTAACAGCAATGTTAGTCAGGAGAACCAGCTAGTGGGTCATGACACCTTTCATCTACAAAGCATGGGAAGAGTGGTAATGCCCAACTTGCATCATGAGTTCTGTCCCCATTCATGATATCCATCAGAATGCTGTAAAAAATGTATACTGACGGATACCGCAGTGGGGCTGTGATGGGGCCTTAGAGATTTATAGGGCAAAGGGAGTCCAAATTGGGCTATGCTTGCCTAATTTACCAAACCATACATCACCTGCACAAAGTACAGTAAATAGGGATTACATTTGCCCTATAGCTCTCTATGGCCCTGTCACAACCACAGCGCAGTATCCATCGGGATAGAACCATGATGTGAATGAGGCCTAAGACAGTAGAATGGGGCAAGATCAAGAATATTTGACGCAGTGGCTTAAAACAGTAAGGACAGGAGGCTCTATTCTGATTAGACCCTTTCTGCTTTATGTACAGCACTGTCTTTGTTACACACATAAAATGGGAAGTTTTGTTTTCGAATAGCTAGAAATACATAATTACATGGATAACAGAATTGTTTGCCTGTATTTCTGCAGCCAAATAGTCACAAAGATGCTGTAATTTGTATTAGATCTGTCCATTCGTAGTAATATATATATATATCACTGTGACAGGTGTACATAACAAGCCTAGCTTTACTCCTTGCCACATACAGGTCTGTTCTATTATGCTGGACATGGATATGAATGCTCAGGGAGAAACTATATGGTACCCATTGATGCACCCCAGCCATACAAGCCTGAAAACTGCATAAGTGTCCAAAGAATCTTACAGCAGATGCAAGAAAGAAAGACAGCTTTAAATGTGGTTCTGCTGGATACCTGCAGGAAGTGGTATGAGGCTCCTCTAATCTACTAACCTGAAATTAAAGTTAATTAAAACAAGCTACTCATAGAAGTCGTAGAACTCAGTGACGCATTTACCAAGACCACTATTTTTCTATTTTAACCACAGGAAAAGCTATACCAGCTATAGACAGTTCTACAATACTTTTCAACTTCATATAAATCTTCATTTGAGTTTGTAACCCATGATATAACATGTATACGTATACACAAAAAATGAATGTCCACCCTTTTTTAATTATACGGTTTTACATGTCAAGACATAATAAAAGGAATTCTGGTCCTTTGAAGGTCTTAATTAGGTGACTACAACAACAGATAAACAACAACACGTGACAAATGATAGCATACTAGGTGTTGTTAATTAATGCTCTTGATAAATTAATCATCAGCAAGTGTGACCCCTTGTGACCAAAAGTTTTGTCCGTTTGCTGCTGTGGAGCATTCAGGCATGTGTTAACACAATGTCAAGGAGGAAAGACATCAGCAACAATCAGGAAATGCAATTGTTGTTGCCCTTCAATCAGGAAAGAGTTATAGGGCTAGTTCCAAACAATATAAGTCATCATTCCACTGTGAAAAAGATTATTCACAAATGGAAAACATTCAAGACAGTTGACAATCTGCCTAGGAGTAGATGTTCTAGAAAATTCACCCTATTGCTCAGGGAAATTTCAGAGAACCAAGAGTTTCATCTCAGACTCTAGTCTCAGACTCTTGGTTAGCATGTTAAATGTTCAAGTTCTTGATAGTACAAGTAGATAAAGACTGAATGACTAAGGCTTGTAAGGACTACCAGGAAAAAGTCTCTTCTTTCTAAACAGCACAGCTATATCTTGCACAATTGCACTTGAACAATATATAAGACTTCTGTTACAATGTCTTCTGAATAGATGAGACCAAAGTGGAGATGTTTGGCCATAATGCACTGTGCAACATTTGGTAAAAACCAAACACAGCACAAACCCCTCTTACCTACTGACAAGCATGGTGGTGGAGGGGGGATGATTTGAGTTTGTTTTGCAGCCACAGGACCTGTGTGCCTTGCAGCCCTTGAGTCACCCATGAACTTCCTGTGAAGCCATTCTAATTGTAAAGCCATCAATACAATCCCTTAAAGGGGTTGTCTCACTATGAAGATCATAGTTGAAAATGTGGGGACCAAAAATCTAAGGATGTACGTCCTTGGTTACTATTGGCAAAGTACTACGGATTTAGAGAATGGGCTGGTTTACATGTGCTTAGCAACGGTGTTTGTTTACTGGTCAGGTAAGCATTCTGTCCTGCCCAGGTCGTGCACATGCAAAGGAAAGGCAGTTAAGAGGAGGGGCAGGGATGTGTGTATTGGCAGGCAATGAGGAAAAGCAGTGAGAGGACAAGCAGGGGGGTTGTGTGTATTGTATCCTCTTCACTGCTTCACCTCCTTGCCTGCCAATACACACATCCCTGCCCCTCCTCTTTCCTTTCCTTTGCATGTGCACGACCTGGGCAGGACAGAATGCTTCCCTGACCAGTAAACAAACACCGTTGCTAAGCACATGTAAACCAGCCCGTTCTCTAAAACCGTAGCACTTTGCCAATAGTATCCAAGGACGTACATCCTTAGATTTTTGGTCCCTACATTTTCAACTATAATCTTCGTAGTGAGACAACCCCTTTAAGTTTGGCTGAAACTGAGTCATGCAACTGGATAATTCTATAACAGAACAGTTGAAATAGAAAAGAATCAAGGTCTCGCAATGGTCCAGTCACAGTCCAAGCCTCTTAAGTGAACTGCAATAACGAATGCTGAAAAATGTCACTGAAATTATTCAATGTTGTAAGGAAGAGGGGGTCAAGATTTCTTCCAGAACAATGTACGGAATTGGTAAAGTCGTACAGAAAACAGTTTCTTTTAGTTATGAATTCATGGGATGCACTTCATCTTTCGCACATGGCATTTCCATGTTGGCTTCATTGTTGTTAATAAATAATGATGGAATCTGTTGTTGTTAACCTGAGGCTATATTTACCAGATTGTATGACCTTCTAAAGACCACAGGGCCTCATGTATGAAAAATGTTTTGGGGTAAGACTTTCTTTGTTGCCCATTTTTTCAGAGCACTATATAAAAAAAAGGGCACCTCTGATTGGTTGCTATGGGCAACAAAGAAAGCCTTACGTTTAGACAGTTTCCATACATGAGGCCCTAGATCTTTTTTATTATGTGCTGATACATAAAACCGTTCAATCATACAGTTCAATGAGGATGTATTTTGTTTTGTTCATGACTGTAGTATATTCTGTAAGATATAGGTTAAAGATTAATCCATATATGATATATGGATCTGCTTCAATGAATACGAACATGTTATTTGTAATACAGGCAGTCCCTGAGTTACAAACATCTGACTTACATACGACTTGTACTTAAAGGGGTTGTCTCACTACATCAATTCATCTTACCTGAGTCCTGTTTTATCAGTTTCATTTTTTGAATTAAGGGGCATGTTAACTGGCTTCTACTGGCTTACAGTGATGAGCTGCTGAGGACACCAGGTCTGTAGCTATAGCGACCAGCGCTGGCAGCCTATCAGGAAAGATCAAACAGGTCTGTAGCTATAGCAACCTGAGGAGCTGATGCAGCAAATACAAGAGGGGATATCTAGGAATAGGTAGGACACAGTTGCAAAGTGACTTGTTTTTGTGAGATCTTTAACATAAAAAGCAATTCTTGTAGTGAGACAACCCTTTAAGAACAGAGGATATTGTAGGGTGTGACTCAGAGCTTGACATCACAGCTCCATTTACTTCAGCCCCAGACGCCTTGGTTCCTTTAGCACCGTTGAATGCTGCAACCATTTGCACATGTGCCACCAGACTTTTCCTACAGCTGTGACTGGAAGGCAGACCCAGGCTGAAACGTCACACATAGATCTGAACTTAGAACATTGCCTTTTGCAGTATCTCACTTGATTGTTGCACCATGGAGAGTTACTATACCTGTTAATCTACATGTTTGCTGTAAATAAATGATAGGCATTTCATGAATTATAGATAAGTTGTGCGGTGGATTTACTGAAGTCTTATACAGGAACGAAAATCCTCCCACAGACTCAAATAACCAATGTGTGTGGTACCAATATATTTCCTTGAAATTAAAGTAAAACCTTCTGAACAGGGGCACAGACCGTAAAACAAACATTAACCCCTTAAGGACCATCCTCACCTTCCAAAAGCCATTACTTTTTTATTTTTCCACCTTCCTAGACATAAGTTCTTTTATTTTGCAGGACAAGATGTATTTTCTGATGGTGTCATTCCAAGTGGGACAAAATGTGAAGAAAACATACTTGCGCCATGTTTGCTAGTTTTTTTTAGAGCGTTCACTCTCCGGTATGAGTGATGTATTCTCTGTATTCTGCAAGTTGATATGATTCTTGCAACACCAAGGGTGTAGGGTGTTTTTTATGTTTTGGTACAGTCAAAAAATCCAAACATTATCGGTTATTGAAATTTGCACTGCGGCGCCATTTTCTGCAACCATTAACTTTTTTGTACTGACACCTACGGACTTCAGTGAGGGTGTATTGATTATATTGATTAGCTTTTAACACGTAGGGAAAGGTAAATGAAGATTATTACCAAATACATTGCTTTGTTGATTTTGCTTTGTCCTGGAGATAAAGAAGATTTTATCTCCTCTTAGAGCACACACGTTTCTCTGGTTAGTGACCATCTCACCCCACCTCTCCCTGCTCTTTCTGATCTCTCATTGCTCTTAGCTGCTGTTACTCATCCACTCTGACCATGGTGAGAGTCTTATCTCCAGTTATGAACTTTGAAAGTTTCTCATTTAGCTAAGTAAACACTCTTTAGAGATCTGCAGCCTGAGTACTACACCTTATAAATTTCTTGCACTTATGTTAAAGTAAAAAAGTTTTAAAAAATATTAAAAGTTGAAAACACCCACTTTTGACATTTTGCAAATAAAAAAAAAAATAATAAAAAAGTTATACATATTTGGTATCGCTGCATCCTTAAAAGTCCCATCTATTAAAATAATATAATTTATCCTGTACACTAAACACCGTACAAGAAAAAAAAATTCCAAACACCAAAACTGCGTTTTTGATCATTTCACATCCCCTAAAAATTGGAATAAATTTGATCAAAAAAGTCGCATGTATCCCAATCTGGTACCAATAAGAAGTACACTTCAGCCCGCAAAAAATGTACCCTTACTCAAGTCCGTAGTACAAAAAAGTTATTGGTCGCAGAAAATGACGCTGCCATGCAAATTTCAATAATAGAAAATGTTTGGAATTTTTTTATGGTACAAAAACATAACGGAAACCGTACATGTTTGGCATTGGCGGATTCGTATCAACCTGTAGAAGAAAGATAGCACATCATTTTTATTGAAAAATTGGACGCCGTTAAAGCAAAACACCCACAAACACGGCGCAAGTACATTTTTTTTTTCACGTTTTGCACCACCTATAATTTTTTTGGGGGTGGTTTTCCAGTATATCCTATGGTACAATGAATGACACCATTAGAAAGTACATCTTGTCCCGCAAAAAATAAAAGCTCGCATATGTCTATGTAGATGAAAAATAAAGTTATGGGTCTGGAAAAGCGGGGAGGGAAAAATAAGCATGAAAAAAAGATAGGAAGGGGTTAATAGTTCTACTGCCCTCTTTATATCTTAATACTGTCTTTGGCACCTGCTCCTTTATACCAGCAATTATATTCCCTATCATCCGGTCACAGGCCAGGCAACTGATACTGCACACTAACTGATATGTAACTGGAATGCATCATTGTAATGAAATTTCTACATTCCAAAAGATATGGAAGTGGTTATGCTGTTATAGATTAGTTTTATTAAGTATCCTAATGGTAGGCAGGTAACCACTATTGACTTTATCAAGATTACAAGCAGGGACCTTTCTAACATTTCGTACAACATATAAGAGACCACAGAAGTGCCCCTATTGGCTCTGCTGGATACATGTTTCTAGTTCACGATCTGTCATTGTTGTTTAATTGTATAGCTGATTAATTTTTCCCATCCTGTTTAGGTACAACTCAGACTGTGCTTTATCCAGAGTGAGTCCTCTCAAGCCATTGGGCAACACAGTCTATGGATATGCCACGTAAGTAATTTGATATAATGAATCTAGATGTTTTTTGTAGCATCTATAAGACTGGTTTCATTCAAGTTAATAGAACAAAGCTGCAATATTTTATACAGACGCTACAAAATATATGGTGTGCCGGCATACGGAGCAATGTAAATATTGAATAAGAGGCATTGATCACCTGAGCTACGCAACTGAGCAAACCCCCCTATCAATCTGTTATTGATGGCCTGTCCTTAGGAGAGGTCATTGATATTCTGATCTCATGAAGCTCCTTTGAGTCTTGTAGTTGTGCATGAGATGAGGCTAGGAAACAGCAGGAGCAGCAGAAGGTTTGGGTTGGGTTGGTAGAGTCCAACAAGCAGAGATTGGCAGTAGTAGGCACTAGTTAAATAGTAGATACAGTACGTCTTGCAATAGGATTTAATTTGGGATAGGAGAACCTAGTTAAAAGTAAGGCCAGATGGGTGGGTATTGTAACATATTATTAGTACATTAATCAAAGTAGGAGAATATCTGAGTTTTAAAGGGGTTTTGCCACGAAGTGAGTTCCTTACCTCTTATCTGCTCCGGAGAGAATATAAACAAAGCATGCTGAGTCATGAACTGCTGCAGGGGTGAGAGGGAGGAGGTGAGCAGAGACCGAGGAAGCAGGGAGCGTCTCTAAAGTTTACTCAAATAATTACATTACAACAGTGGATTCTCTATACAGCAGACAGACTCATACACTGCACTTTCTCCCCAGCCCCTTGCAAGCTCCTTTATGTTCCCTATAATCAGATACGAAGTGCAAACACGCAAGCGCGGCCTGTCATCTCCTGCCCCGTCGTGTCTAATGTAAACTTTAAGGAAACTAAGGGGGACTGAGCAATGTTGTAGCTCTCAGAGGCTTCACTTTTTGTAATCACATATATTTAGAAAAGTGATTAAATACCCATTTTGGAGGATCCCACGTCAACATTACATCGTGGCAAAACCCCTTTAAGGTATGTTTACATGAGGCAAGAAATGCTCTGAACTGTAGGTAAATCTGCAGCAGCAAATTGAGCAGGTATGACCAAAGGTCAATTTCCACATGGATTCTGTGGGATTTTGTTCTCCAGCATGTAAATGACATTTATTGTAATTTGAACCACATTCTTGCTGCAGTAATATGCTGCATTCGTCTGCATGCAAATCTGATGTGGAAAATTTGTAACATATGCCTGAATCAACATACCCATAATAATGCAGAAAATGCTTTTTATTTGCCCAGGGGCATAGCTATAGGTAGCACAGAAGTGGTAGTCCCACTCCAGCCCCTCTGCCTTAAGACACCGGTATGACATGTGGTAGGTAGTTGGGGGACCTTTACAGGTTTTGAGTTAGGAGTGATTGTTGGTCACAGGGGGTCTTTACTGACCTCTAGATAAAGATTACTTGGAACAAAAAAAATGATGACACAGACAAGATGATCATCTACCTGTAAAGTAGAGTTACCAAGTAAGAGATTTCCACAGCATGTCCTTGACAGTCAGGAAGATCTCTGTGTATCTCTAGCATTTGCTAAATGGGGAGCACCAACAGAAAACTAACTGTTCCAGGTCCACATGTAGCAGTTGCATCGTGGTCAAGATGGGCCACACCCAAACTTTAACTTCATGCATTTTCCTTGTTAATAGGCATGTGCTTACCATGGCATGGCAAAAACCTGGTGATATTCGGTAACTGTAAATGCAGCTTTAGGGCTTTTTCACACAACTGCCATGGATTTTGATTTTGTGTGGTAGGATACCACTGTTCTGTCTACCAATGCTGTTACGCACAAAACAAGTGACATGTCACATATATTAAATAGAATAGGATGCAGATTCTTCATACAATACTTGCAGATTTAAGTGTGGGACCCTCATGAAAATGGGTTAAACTGAGACGATTTAAATGTATTGCTCCTAAGTACATGTTGTATGTCCTATAAGCTCTTGCGGTAAATATGTGTCCTATTTTTTCGCTGACTTGTTTCCTGTTTCTTACATTGCAGTAGTGTTTAGTGTGCCAAAACACAACTGATAGTTTTTATAACTTCAATCACTTTTACTGCCAATTAGAAGTCATAAATCTCTGAATCATAACCCAAGAAAATTCAGCCAATATACAAAACTAGAAAACAACTCCCCAAGATTAATGGAGGACTGGGAATCCTCACAATAAGTGACACCAGTATTTTCATAAAGCATTAAAGAAAAGCCATAAAAAAGAAAATACTTGACCTAAATATAACTTTTAATAGATATATTTTTAAAAATGCACTTAAAAACCTATTTTACCCTAAAACTTACCCTATGTCCTACACTAGAACCCTACCTATCCCAAATAAAGGGGATCCCGTCCCAATAAGGACGACCCCTACTGGAACCTAATCTACCACAAAAAAAATGTCCTATCCTGGGACATTATTATGACCTGAAGTTATCGACTTGGTGCCCCTGTGTTAATGGATGTGTTTGGGACGCTGACACCGCGGTTGCGACTATTGGCAATGTGTTGCATATCGATATCATGGTGGCAACTGTGAGTGAGAGTGTGGCTATTAAGTATAGTCCTGCTGTTTATCAATGTAATGGGGCTGTATTGTAGTGATGTTATATATTTTCTCAAATTGCTGCAAATTTAGGTTTTTTTTAGGCCTTTTTTCCTTTTATAAATATTGTTCAAAATTAAATAATTCAAAGCTCCCATTTTTTTTTTGGCCCGTGAACCCAAAATTCTAGAGAGGGAAAACTTTGTTTGGCCCTTGTTTTTTGGACCTATATATTTAGATCTGTAGGTGTTTGAAGCGGGTTAGTTTTTAAGGCCTTAGGGGGGCCTTGGCTTTACCCTAGAAATATAGTTGGTTTTTTATCTTTTTAATGGTTTGTTGAGAAATAGGGTGTATTGGGGATTTTTTGTGGTAGGTTGGGTTTCCAGTAGGCGTTACCCTTTTTGGGAGGGATCCCCTTTTTTTTGGGATAGGTGGGGTTCTAGTGTGGGACATTTGGGTAAGTTTTGGGTTTTTAAAAAATTGGTTTTTTGAGTTTTTTTTTTAAAAAGATTCTATTAAAAGTTATTTTTTAGGTAAAAGTATTTTTTTTTTTTTGTGGTTTTTTTTTCAAAAATTAAAAAAAACTAAAATCACAACCTCGTGTAATACTTCTTAATGGGTAGATCAGTTTAAAAAAATGCCAAATGTGCTTCAAGGTTGTGACATATAAGGGTGCTTTAACATAGTGCATTTTTGGGGCGTTTTTTAAATTGTAGGAAGGAAACAGAAATTTAAATGTTCCCTATTAAATCCCCCTCTCCCTGACCCCTTCTGTGAACTTTGATAGAAACAGCGGGGAGGGGGATTGCTTGATTTCCTTTTTCTAGTCAGCTTTTAATCGAAAAGTGAAAAAAAATCATTTCAGAAACCCTTCCCTTTTTTTAATGTGAAAAAAACCCCCCTTTTCCACCCCCCTCGTACCACCCCCCCAAATCAGTGCAAAAAAAGGGGTTTCCCCTTTTTTCCCTTTCATGTATTGCTGTCTTTGCCTAATAAAAATTGGGGTTTCCTAGTCTAATTTATCTATACTGGTTTTCCAAGAGAATTTTTCCAGCAATCATTATGTAATTCCCTTACTATTTGTAATCAGACTAAAAAAGGAGATAAGCAGCAGCTGAAAAAAAGTGAAATTTGCCCCTGCCCTGCCATTCGAAGTATTTTCTAACAACAAAGGGGAAACAATATTATATTTTAATTTTTTAAATTTTAAATTAAGACGGCGAAATAATTACCAAAATGTGTAAACATTCTAAAAAAAAAACATTCTAGGAATATTGGCTTTAAAATCAGTACTTCTTTCTGATGAAAGTGTCCCTTTAGATTTATGAGAGCCCGGGGCGGGTTAAAAATATCAACAAAGGGCAGCTAAAAAAAAATACCCCAAAAAGTTTTAAACCCTCTTCTGAGAACAATATAACTTTTTTCTTCGAGCCCTCAATATTACATAGCTGATCATTTTGTACTGGTTAATGACACTTTTTATGACTGCTATATCAATCTGCTATCATTGACAGTGTGTAGTCAAAAGTAAATGCTGAGGGTAGGAAAAAACAGGTCTTTCCCGACAGCCGCTTTCATTTCTGTCCCGATCCTTTTAAAATGGGGGGCTTTATCCCTTTAGTCGTCAGGTTTGTTTTTTTAATCCAATTAAACGTGTGTTTCCTATAATTGTTTTTCCAGTTATCTTACCTTAGGTTTTATACTTAGGCCAATGCTATGGTTTGCAATGATTTGGGAGGGCTACAGTATATATAAAGATTCTGTTGTCACTTTTGTGGATTCTCCAAGTAACTGTCTTTCCCCCATAAAACCTACAGAAAATGAGAATTTCTGGGGCATATGAAATTTTGGACGAGGCCCTTTTGCTTGGAAATCTTTATGACGTATCTCAAGAAGCACATATTGAAAGAACAGAAGGTTACACCCCTTTTTGATGAGGTCCCGGGAAGGTTAAATCGAATTTTGTTTTACTCTCAGAAACAATAGAAACCCTTTTATTTTATACTAGGGCCCCCGAAGAAATCTTCCTTTTGTCTAATCCTTTAGATGCCCTTCCCCGCCAATGGGACTTATACTAAGACTGTTATCTTCACACAGCATCAAGAATGAGTACATGCCTAACCATTTCATTGCTGGAAGGACTATCTAGACAAGCAGAACTTTTTTTATCTTTTTTATTAGCAGAAAACCCTGTGGAGCTTTTTTTTTTCCCGTATAAATTGTATAAAAGCTTAAATTTTTTTTATTTTTTTTGACGGTTTTTAAAAGTTTGGGAAAAGAGTTGGAATAGGGTATGCTTTTTTTGCTTTTAAAATTTTCAGGTTTATTTTTTCCCCCACTTTAAAAGTCTCTTATTTAATTTAAAAAAAATAGTTTTTATGTCATCGCATTTTAAAAACCAAACCTTTTTTTAATTTTCTGTCATTATAGAAATAGGAGGGCTTGTTTTTTGCAGGGTGACTCATATTTTTGAACAGAACCATTTTCAATTTACATGTTAATTATTGATAAACTTTACTTTGTATGGGGGACGAATGAAAAAAATCTTGCCTTTTCAGTCTATTATGCTCACTATGTGACTTAAAGGTTCTGGAGTGACTTTTACCTGAGTCTGGAGGGTCACAACAGTGAGTACACCCCTCACATGTTTGTAAATATTATATTTTTTCATGGGACAACACTGAAGGTAAGGCACTTTGATACAATGTAAAGTAGTCAGTGTACAGCTTGTATAGGGAATGTTACCACGATGTACTGCGGCATGTACAGTACACACCACAGTACATTGTGTGTTTCAGGAGCTCGCGCTAATACGCTCGAACCCCGGTGGCACAGGGGGCCGGTAGCCCGCCGGCCCCATTGACATTCATTACTTGCGGCGCATATTCACCGCAAATAATTGACATGTCACTTATCTCCCCACGCGTACAATACGATCGTATTGTACAAGCGGGGAGATGAAGCGTAATTAATAGTTCTGTATGAGGACTATGGATTACTGTAATTAGCCCGCGTGAACATACCCTAACAGTGGAAACTTGGTGTGTGCTCAAAATAATTCAACTCACAGCCATTAATGTCTAAACTGCTGTATCAAAGTTTCATATCTTCAGTGTTGTCTCATTAAAAGATATACAAGCAGTCCCCGGGTTACAAACAGGATAGGGACTTTAGGTTTGTTCTTAAGTTGAATTTGTATGGAAGTCGGAACAGGTAGATTTATTAAATGTAACTCCAGCACAAAAGGTTTTTTTTTAGTTTTGGATAGTGCAGGGAAGGGTTTTTACATTTGTTTTGCTGTCTGTGCCTCTGTTAAGAAGATTTCACCTCATTCTCGCGTCAAGTGCTGCTGTGGCATGCTGGAACTTGTCGTTCCACAGCTACTATCTATTGTGGAACATGGAACTACAAGTGCCAGCATGCCCCATAAATCTCTGTTTGTAACTAGGGGACAGATGTAAGTTGGAACGGTGTAAGTCAGGGACTGCCTGTAATACAATATTTACAAAAATGTGAGGGGTGTGCTCACTGTTGTGAGATATTGTATGTAGCAACAATACATATGATTAAATAAAATATTCTTCAAACATTCCTTCCTATAGGCAACCTCCATCTTAAATATATATGCAATGTTTTGCAATGGTCTGAGGCCCTTTCTTCTATGAGAAGGGACTATGACAGGGCACACTCTTACACTTTTTTTTTCTTCATCAAGATATAGGCAGAGATCCTTTGGTGACTGGGAAACAAGTTATGGAAATAAAACACTCTCTGAAAGAGCCTAGAGCTCTGACTGACAAGACCTGCTTCTCAGGAAGTGACCAGTTGAACAGGACTGTCTGGGACCAGCGCACTAGTAAGTTGGTCAGATGGTGCCCTCTAGTGTTTGTCTGCAGTATTCATCTTTTGGGGGACTTGTCACAGAAGTGTAATATCATGAAATACTCTGATCCCTATAATGTGACTTCTTTGAATCCTTGTGAATAAAAAAATGTTTGTGTGTAAAGAGCAGTTAACTTACTCTGCATACTTCATGATACAATTTTTTGACCTAAAAGGAAAATTCTAACCTTTTGTAAAATCGAGTTTGAATATGGCTAAATATAGCAAACTGTCAGAGACTCGCATTTAAGGTTCCAGTGCTCAGGATTTCATGGTAGCCTGTGATAACTTGGCTACAGCAATGATATGTTGAAGTCAATATGTAATTAATGCAGCCAGTTACCGGGGATTTGATGGGTAGGCATGGGATAAAGTGAACCCGTCAGGTGGTTTATGCTACCCTATATGAAACCAGGATGTCATAGAGTGAAAAAAGCAAAAAACAATAATGACAGGACTACTTAACGAGGTATTCCTCTCATATTTATTAGCTTTAAACATGTAGGCAAAGGTAAATAAAGACTATTACCAAATCCATTGTTGTTTAGATTTTGCTTCCTTTCAGAGCTAGAGCAGTTCTTATCTCTTGCTTGTGTACACAAGCTTCCTAGGTTACTGACCACCTCTCTGTGTGCTGACAGAGAAGTGTGTGAACCCAGCCTTACATACATATGTCTAAATACCTGCTAGAAGGTAATGTGACACATACTGCTGCATAGCCATAGGCTAGTAAGTCCACAATAAAGTTGTGCAATTTTCTTTATTTTAGTTTTTCTCTGTTAAGGTTCCATACCTGGTTGGTTTATACATGCTGTTATAAAATATTAACCCAGATCCTTTAATGTATAACTGGCTTCTATATGAGTTTCAAGACTATCAACATGGGTAAATTATAAATCGGGTACCCAACCCTACTGTTGTATAGTGCAGAAATCTCCAAACTTCTAATAAACAATATCGGAATATCCACAAACAGATATAATAAAGCGTAGCTTTTATTTCATCGAATAATATCTCAACTCAACATGTAATATAAATAAAGGCAACACAGGTGACCCCTATATACTATCCCTAACTAATAATAGAAAAGTAGTGCCACATCATTATGTGGCGAACATGTAGAGTAGCATCCCCATGTAGATGTACACGTGGTGTATTCCATCTCCGCTGACGTCACCAAAAGTGATGCCGGATAAATAAGACGTAAGCGGGCATATTTAAGAGAGACGGACACAGCAACAGCTCCCTGACAGTGTGTGGCTACATCCTAGATATAGCCCTATCTGTGTTTCTGCTGGGGCAATGTAAGTATGCATCTCAAAGTCTATAACATGAAGACTGGTGAGTAGCAAGCTTGTATTATAAGTGCATACATGTAACCTTGATGGCTCTTGCTTATTTTGGCAGGCTCAATGGTGATTAATGTGACAGCTCACTGATACTTATTACATTTTATCTTAATATTGATTTCTAATAACCAGGTTATGTGGAACAATATTTGATTATTAGTGGCCCCCAACCCACACTTTTTGTATTGGTATAAATTTTTGGGTTATAATCCCGTTTTTGGTGTGTTAAAGGTAGGTAGAATAACCTCAGAGAACTTAATCCTTGTTCATGTCTCCTGAAGAAACCCCTCAAATCTTTAGGGAAAAGCATTGGGCTATTTTTTTTAGGAGCTGATTTTCCCTTGAATATAAAATATTATAATTTTTTATATTATATTATATTAAAATGAAATTTTAAAAAAGGAATATTTAAAAAATGTTTAGTCACTTTTAAAACCATATTAGATTATACCAAATACAAAGTGTCTATTTTTCTTGTCAGGTTTCTTCTGCTATTCCCTAGTGTAACCCCTATCTTGCCATTTTTTGGGATCCAGGGAAATGATGGGGTTCTTTCACCAGGGATAGGTTCTGGGTCAGGGTCGCCCTTGTTGGGGCGGTAACTCCACTTTCTTATAGGCAGGGGTATTTTGATTTATCTGTTCCCCACTTCTTTTCTATTGCTAGTTAGGGATAGTACATAGGGGTCACTTGTGGTGCCTTTATTTATATTTCATGTTGAGTTGAGATATTATTCGATTAAATAAAAGCTACGCTTTATTATATCTGTTTGTGGATACTTCAATATTATTTATTATTCTGCACAAGGTTGCATGACAGTATGCTCAAAGAGAGTGTGTGGCTCAGTATTCTAACTACAGTTAAAATCAGACTAACAATTCTTGTGTTGATCGCCTTTGACCATTGCTACATTCTACAACTTGTATTCTTCCATACATTACAGAAATGCCAAAACAAATGGTAAAGTTCTCATGTGGAGTTGAAGCAGAACTGAGATTTAAAGTTGTGTTCTCAAACCTCATCCACACTTTTGCAAAACTGACTCACTTCCCTCCTCATTTATCGGATGTCAGGATTATTCTCTACAAAGCTACCGTAAGTAACTACGTCAGTTCATCTAAAACTAATACAAAGCTAAAAAGTGTTTTCCTAGTTTGTCTCTCTGACTTCCTAAGAGAGTGGCAGTGAGAAATGCTTAGGGCCCGTTAACACGCACTGGACAAATACCGGTTGGTTTATCCGTCCGGTATTTGTCCGGTTTGTGTGCAGTCCCATGGGCAATGAGAGGCGCTTTTCCCGCGGGAAGGCGGCTTTCTCCCCCTCCACATGACTTGTTCATATTTTGTCTGAAAACTGGACGGAAGAATGAACATGTTCAATGTTTTTCGGGCGGAAAACCCGTGCAGTGGGATTGCTGCATGAGTTTTCCATAGAGCCCCATGTGTTAGTTTGTGGCCGGTTTTTCAGACGGTTTGCAAACCACAAACCGTCAGAAAAACCGCCCGCGCACCGGTGCAGTGGGGACATGGTTTTCTTCCAGGCCAAACAAAGGCTTGAAAGAGGTAAATATTATTAGCAGGATCTGATAAGCGTGAAGAAACCTGGAAACTCCCCCCCCACCTCCGCCAGTGCAGAAAAAGATTAACCCATTATCTTCTCTTCATGTATTGCTCTTGTTATTGCCCTGTTGGTTGGTAGTTCTGATCCAGTTATTAAAATCACAGTTCAACCGGTAAAATCTGTGTTTCGAGGAGGAGGGAGGACCATGCCCTGCTATTTACCTAATAGGTTACTGGTTTGTAGCCTACTTCGTGCATTATTTCTAATAAGAGCAATGCAGAGGCAATAATCTTGTATCTGCCTGTGTGGGGACACAGAAAGACTGAGCCACATTTAGGAACAGGTGGGGAGCATGCACTGATGGATATCAACTAAGTAAGGTAATGGCTGTTTTACTAGGTTTCAGAGAAGAGAACCTCACACATACACAGCAACTTCTTCTCTGTGTGGCTGTAGTGGGGTGAGCTGAGGTTTGTATCTCAGAGGTGGATTGGAGGCCTCTCCAAATCATGTTTCTTCACTAACCTTAAACATAAAGGGGCCCAAAGTCAATCTGCCATATTGCTACATAAAATCCTTTGCTCTCTAATGGGTAGAAGCCCTAGTAAGTATCATAATCAGAAGTGTCGTCTTTATGCTAAATCTTCTTGCCTGTTTTGTACAACAGTAACAGGATGAGAAGGCTCCTTCTCTTACTAGTTCAGCATGAAGCACGGGTGCTGAAGGAGACACCCCACTAAAAGGAGGGTGCCTGTATGACTGTATGCCTAGAGTCATACATTATCCACTAGTGCAGAAAATAGGCTGTGGCTCTTCTGTTTGTGACCACAGTTTTATAAATAAGATCAATAAGAAAAGCCATTGTCATCTCCTCATGTTAACAATGGTTGCAATTAAACAATCTCAAATGGAAATTATATGACAAATATTATCTGCCATGTGCTTTATTAAAGAGGTATTTGGGCTTGTGAAAAATAAAGCTTATTTATTGTACAATGAAAGTTTATCCAATTTTGCACAGTACTTTTGGTTTCAATTGATCACAGTTTGAGTTCATTTGTTGCAGTCATTCAATGGGAATTTTCATTGTTTACTTTAAGAGGACAAACTGGTCATGTCCTGGTCATGTGCTGATCACACAAGTGTATGGCTCTTTAAACCATTAAAAACTGTCCACCTACTATTGATGGTGGGCGATGCAGGTCCTATGTCTGCAGTGATATCTTTTGGTGTTGCTGCAGAATTGGGGTGTTTGTGGCTCCCTACACCAAAACTGTTCTAAAGGCTATGTCTACACAGCAATGTTAAATGCCGTCGAAAATCCAACGGCATTTTTACATCCCTGGGCCGTGGTTTTTGGTGCAGATCTTTGCTAAAAAAAAAAGCAGTTTTCTGATTTGCCATCAGCCCAGTACATTGAATGTACGGGAATCCAAAACACAACCCCGGGGAAAAAATCCAGCAGATTTGAAACGCCGGATTTTAAAACCGACCAGAGAAAATTTGTGCTGTGTAGACTACAGCATGGATTTTGTATTGCGGCCTACAAGCACTGGGTACAGTTGGATTTTTTGTGGAATCTAAATACTGAACCCACTGTAAAACCATGTAGTGTGCAAGCAAACAGTCTGTTTCTAGAGCACCTTCTTACCATGGCAGAGAGCAGAGGAAGTTCCTGTCCCAGCCATATAACCCTTAGATCGCAACAACTAAAAAACAGGAAATTCCCCAAAACTTAATTTTTTTCCCCCAAACTATGCTGACAAAATACAATTTCCCTGAATCAGACAAGGACAGATGTGTCACTGAATAAATAAAAGTTTAAGCAAAAAAGAAAAAGACAAAAAATTTTTTTTGATCATTAAAGGGAAGTTCATCAAAAATGACTATTGTTTAACTCACATTTTATTTTAAAAAATTTTTTTAAGTTTTTGGTTTATTTTTTTCCATTCACTTTCAATAATTCTTAAGTCTGGTTTTCACTTTTGGCCCCTAAGCTAATAATTGTATGACACTTCCGTTTTTAAAAAATTTTCGGGGGTCCTTTATCCACAAAGAGGGGCAAAATGAAAGGGGGACACAGTGTGAATAGATAAAAACCCGGATCCCCGTAACAGGAGATAGTCCCAAACAATTCCCCCCCCTTTTGAAAAATGAATGGGATGAGTCAGTCTTTAATCTCCTATGTGCATGAAGTTTCTTTTAAAAATCTCTCTGATGTGTTAAAAGAGTGCAAACAAGGCCCCGTAGCCAAAAGGGAAAAATGCAAGAATAATTTTTAAAAAATATTGAAAGTGATATGAAAAATTAAAAACAAAAACATTCCTAAAAAATGTGTTTAACAAAAATGGGACTTAAACAATGACTTATTTTTTGATGACACATTCCCTTTAAGGCCTTTTCATGCCTTGTCTTTAAGGAGTTGAAGGACAAAGCTCTGATAAATATTGTACTGCCTGGCACCGGTGTGTCCTGCACATGACTAGGAAAGAGTGTAACCTACGGGAAATAAACAGTGAAAATTCCTATTGAATTACTACAAGAAGTGGATAAATATCTGTCCCAGTCATGTGATGATCACACGGCTACTCAAACTGTTGAGTCAACTCAGGTAACTGGAATACATCCTACACCTGTGTGTACAACAAGGAGAGTTTCACCTGAAGTACGGCAAGCAGTTATCATGTGATCTAGGAGGAACTAATATAGACTGTTAAAGAGGTTGGCCGCCACTGACTAAGGACTGCGGCTGCACTTTAACATTGGGAAATAATACATTTCCTGTATACTTTCATTACTTTAGAATTTTCCTTTTATAGTCACCATTTCCCACACCTCCCGACAATAACCTACAGCTCTTAAAATAACGTTTCATCCTTCGGCTATGTTCACCCGGCTTATTTGCGGGACGTATCCCCGGCCCCAATTACAAATGTGTTATGGGGGGGGGGCGGGGGAGGGCGAACCGGGGCATAAAACAATCAATGGCGGAACCAGTGATTTACATTAAAATTTTGCCCATCTTTGCAGTTCAAAAGAATCGTAATGGTGGAAAAGGTGATTTGAATGCCTTTGAAAGTGGGATGGTGTTGTGCCAGAAGGCCAAAAGGCTGAAATTTCCCGAAAACCTGTGAACTCCGATTTTACGAACTTTAAAGGGTTTCAAAATGGTGGAAAAAACTCCGTGAGGGAAAATTCTTTGTCGATGCCTTGTTGAAAACCGAGGCAAGGGGTTGGGCAGACTGGTTTGAGCCCCGGAAACAACCTACCCCAAATAGCACGTTCCCAAAGGAAAGGCTCTTGATGAAGGGACGGCAACCTGAAGGCCCGGATTTTGTCAGCACAGAAAAAACCACAAGGGGTGCCACCTTTTAGCTAAGAACAGGAAACTGGTCCAATTTGCCCAAGCTTCATAAATTGGGGTAGAAATTTTGGAAAAACGGTGCCTTCTATGAGTCCGATTTCTGCTCAATTGATGGTAGGGTATAATTTTTGTTACAAATGAAAACATGGGGGTCCCTTGCCTTATCAAAACGGCTCAGGTTATGGTGGGGGTTGTGGTCTAATTTTTCTTTCACTTTTGGGGTTTTCCTTTTGGGTAGAAAGTGGGAAAAGACAAGAATGAGGATTTTTCATAAAGGGGAAACCCTTTCAGAGGGGCCTAATAAAGGGGGGTTTTTTTGCCCCCAAAAAAAGGGTTTTGGGGGGGGGTGCGGGGCGGAGGGGCCAGCAGCCCGCCGGCCCCATAGACATTCATTATTCTTGGCGCGTATACGCCGTGAATAATTGACATATCACTTCTCTCCCCGCTGGCCGTATTGTGCGAGCAGAGAGAGGAGACGTAATCCATAGTTCTCTATGAAAACTGTGGATTATTGTAATGACTGGGACGTATTTCAGCCCATATTTTGTGCCGTACTGCACGAATTACAGGCTGAAATACGTCCCAGAATAAGCCGTGTGAACATAGCCTTAGGTGCTGGACTGAATAGAAAGCATGAGATCAATTCAAATAAATGCTGGCAACAAACTTCTCTGCTGAGGTATGGAGAAAAGTTCATTATGTCAGTCTCTGATTGTTAGACCGGACGAGCAGAGGAGTTGAGCTGTCCGCACATGGTGTAGAGCCCCTGGGAACTTTTCTCCATACCTCAGCAGAGGATGAGCGTGCTTCCAAGGAAAGTGCTTGTGAGAGTGTACGGCAAGCCTGAAGGCTATACAGTGTATTTATATTTTTCATGCACAGTAAAGATTTACACAGAGGAGTTTGTAGCCAGCATTTATTTGAATTGGTTACATTGGAAGGCGAGGAGACCTGGTTCAATAGCAACAGTTGGAAGCATTGCATAAATAAGGGGTTAAAATATTTTGCTATAGAAAGCATGAGATGACATTCGTTATTAAGTCCAGCACATGCTCATTAGAGCAGAAGATGTATCCATGTAGTTGACTGAAATGAAGGACACATGGGGTATCATGTGACTACTCAAGAATGCACGCCTCTATGGTTGATATGGCCATGTGGTACCCCTGTGGACTCTATTTTTATCATGTTTAATGGACAAAACATGGTTTTAGGAACTGCTGGCTCCTGTTGGCTATGGGAAATGGTGGCTTGAATAGGAGGGATCTAAGGTAATGGATGTATTATTTCTCTACCATATGTTAAAGCTATACAGCAGGCCTTAGTAAATGGTAGACAACCCCTTTCATTAGAAAATTCTATAAGGATTGTACAACCAGACAATGTTTAATAGCTAAACATATAATGCCCTTTTAGGTTATCTAACGTTTCTTAATTTACTGAGGTACATAACTGAGGCTCCTGATGAAATAACCTTCTTGTTTAATTACTGTATCACATACATATGCTAAACATCATGTAATTGTCCTATGTATCAATTAGGATTCCTTGGGATTCTCAAACAACAGACTTGACCCAGTAGATTCCTTGCTGACCATGGAGGATGATGGTGAAGAAGTAGATTATATGCTGAGGCTTAGTAACCTCCAGAAGTACCAGGTGAGGAATATTAGTGTTTTTGTAATGTGTTCTGATTTAGTAGTTATCACATCATTATTTATTTTTGAGCACCATTAATTCCAGGGTTCTGTACATCCAAAAGGGTTTGAAAACATAATAGACCAGGAGAAATATTTAGTGACACTAAATAACAAACTGGTACAGAAGAAGAGAGAAGCCTGCCCATAAAGGCTTACAATCTACATCATTGACTCATTTACATATTTTTTTGCATTGATCATATATATTGTTTGTTATTTATTTTCAGAATAACATAATTATAAAAATTGATCTGCACTGCACAAGCTTGGACACTGGAACAAGAATTCAGGAGAGTCTAGAGCAAGTAATTCCTATACCATGGATAGCTAGATTGCTGAACAAGACAAACACCTTCCATGGGGAGAGAAACCAGATTAATGGGGCTGCAGCCAAAGACTGTATTTCAGACTTGCAAAATCAGCTTAAATGCATGTCCACAGACAAAGAACCTCCACCAGAACAACATCTTGCAAATGCTGCAGAAGTGTACGGTAGTGGCCAATCTAAATCCATCAGTGAACCAGAGGAAAATGATGAAGGCAACATATTGCCCTTTTCTTGAATACCTTTTGTGGTGTTCTTATCTCTTCTGCTTGTACTGCAAAGCCAAACTAACCAAAGACTGGCTTTAAGGTCATACGGGCACAATTCACTTAGTACATTGATGAACTGGGATTTTTTTATACTTATTCTGTTTTCACATGGACACTCGAATACAGTGTTTCCCACATGTGGCTGTTACAGTCTGTGCAGAGAACACCATATGATTCAGCTTTCAATTGAACCTATCTTAAATGGTTACGGTACTTTAAGCAATTTGATTGAACATCTACTGTCTATCAAGTACATGGTAAATCTGGTTATCAGTCCCAGCAAAAAGCATTCAGAAGTGTACCAACCATGAGCCAACTTCAGTCGAGCTTCATCCCTTTGACTTCTTCCAGAAGTAATAATAAGGAAGGAGTGAATGCATCACCAATGACAGTTTGCTCGCCATGCGAAATAAAGAGTTCTCATTTTTCATATTATTTATACTAACTTATTACTGCTAGACTGTATTTCGGATCTTTCTTGGTGTATATACATCTCAGAAATTGAAGACAAAAGACTGAACAGATACAAATCTGTGGTTGCAGCAAAGCATCCTGCATCCTGTCCTGCATCGAGAACTGTTGCCAGGTTCGTTGTGACATAGAAATGGAGCTTTTCTACCCTCTCTGTGTCAGTGATGTGTATAAAGGGGGTTGGCTATAGCTAAGCTAGTTCCCTTCTGTCTCTGAATAACAAAGAAGGGGGTGGGCAGAATTCAGGGCAGTGATAGCAGTGAAAGTATTAGTATATGTTTATCAATTACAATTTTAAATTGATTAAAGCTAACGTTTATGTGGCTGGACAATGCCTTTAAAGGTCCATATGCCACCCAACCACAAAACAAACCGATACTCCTAACGACATAATGATGTAATTATTCTTAAAGCCATATCACTACCATAAAGCAAAAACTAGAAAATAGGAAAAGCTCCTTGAATTGCTTCAATAAATCACCTCATGGTATTTTATGTTTTCCTCACTAAAAAAGCAGTAACAGTTAACTACAATGTGTCTGAGTTGCAGCAATAAACCAAACCACCACCACCAGGTTTGTGCTGTCCGCACTGGACACATACTGTCACCACTAATGGTACGTTCACATGGTAATTGTAAAATACCTGTTAAAAAATCCGACGATATTTTACAATCCTTGTTCATTTTTTTATCTTTTGTCACTGTTTTTGGGCAGACTTTGCAGTCAGAATTCGGATTCGGCCGATTGACTTTGAACAGTACATTTTCTGTCAGAAATTTGACAAAAGAATGTGCATGTTCCAAGTTTTTGCAAAGGTGTCGTTTTTGAAATCCGACCTCATAAAATCTGTGCCGTGTTGTCTTGCGGTCGGATTTTCTATTAAGGTCTATGGGGATCAGTCATAAAAAAGGACTATAAATCCTTGTCATGTAGACTGGTCCTAACAAAGCTCCAAACTAAAACATACAAACGCACAGACTGATATTTCTGATTTCAGCAGTTAAATGTAAGATACAGTACATCCCCTAATAAATTCTGTCTGTTTTAACTTTTCCCCATACCCTGTTCTCTTTCACCCCTTGCTCCTAGTCTTCCTTCAGCTCCTGCCTCCACTTTTTCTGTGTTTTCCCTCTCAAGGGTACAATTCCCCTGTCCCTTATACTCCTAACTCAGATTACTTATGACTTACACCTTAGTAAAAATTCTTTTCTACAGTCCCAGTAATAAAATAAAGTAAATAAAAAAAGCTTTAAGAAAAAACAAAAAAGTAATAAAATAAAAAATCCTTTTTTATCTCTTATGCAGTGTTTTAGCATTGAAATTCTGTTCTATAAAACCAAAGAGTAAAGGAATAGATTGTCACCAGTCCAATAAAGTTACCACTGGAAATATATTGCAGAGTCCGCAGGTATTACTGTATATCGGTCCCCGGAGGTGCTATGCTTCAGACAGACAGTCTCAATGAAACCACAATTGGAAGAAATCGTAGCAGCACTCACTGGTTCCTTTTTCTATGTATTTTTATTCCATTTTTCACATATAGCGGGCACACGAGCATACAGGCATGGAGAGACACCAACACAGCCTATGGCCGTTTCACGTCATCCGACGCTTCCTCAGGCCTTGAGGAAGCGTCGGACGACGTGAAACGGCCGTAGGCTGTGTTGGTGTCTCTCCATGCCTGTTGCTGTTCTATAAAACTATTATGTTTTTATCCTGCACAATAAAAAAAAAATCTAGAATTGTCATTTTTTTATTCGTTGCATTGTGGAATGAAATAGAATAAAAAGAAATCAAAAGGTCATATGCTCACCAAAAATTGTAGCTATGAAAATCACAAATTGTCAGGCAAAAATGAAGCCCATACAGCTAATAATAATAAAATGATAATATTTATTTATCTAGCGCCAACATATTCCGCAGCACTTTACAATTTGGAGGGTGTAGGTGCAGACAAAAGACATACATTGCACAATGAAAAGCTACTTACAGATGAGACACAAGGTGAGAGGGCCCTGCTCGCAAGAGCTTACAATCTATTAGGGTGTATGGGTGAGACGAAGGGTGAGAAGTGTTAGGTTTACAACAGTCCAATCATATTACATAAATATGGGGTAGTTTACATAAACTTATTCTGTGTTTTTTTATGCAAAAGCCGTAAAACAAGAAGGAAACAATCTATATAAATTTTCTATTGTCATAATGACCCTCAAAATAAAGTGAGCATGTTATTGATAATGCTTGGTGAATATTGTAAAATGAATTCCAAAAAACAATGGCAATGTTGCTGTTTTTTTCTCTTCCCTCCATAAACATTCTTAGAAGTTTTTTTTAATAGATATGTACCCTAAAGCAGCTCCTAGTAAAGCTACAACTTGTTCTTCAAAATACAAAGTGTTATACCGCTACATTAAAGGGGTATTTTCATTTAATTGATTAGCTTTAAACATGTAGGCAAAGATTAATTACGGACTATTAACAGATACATTGCTGTTCTGACTTTGCTTTCCTTCAGAGTTAGAGCAACTTTTATCTCCTGCTTGTTTACACAAGCTTCTCTAGTTAGCAACCACATCTCTCTGCTGTAGCAGCCCTGGCCGGGATGGTGATATCACTCTCTGCTGTTTCTTATTAGTAGCACAGGGGCTTGTTTATGTTTTTTACTGTCAAACATTAAGGCTATGTCTCCACTGCAATGAAATACGATCGTATTTTTGGCGGTTTTAGGATTCCAAAACCACCGAAAATACGATTGTTCAGGCAGCCCATAGATTTTAATAGAAAAAATGACCCATAGTCTACACAGGTCGTTTTGGCTCGTCTTTTGGTGCCGGCGGATTATACAACTTTGAGGGGGGGTTTTTTTTCGTCTTCCCATACAATTCAAGTGTATTGGCTGATGGCAAAAAAATTAGAACTGACCGTTGTTTTTGCGCAAACCGTGACAAAAACCGCGGTCGTGCACCAGAAAAAAATGGTCGACTTTCGGCCGTTCGCTGTCTGATGCAGTGTAGACCTAGTCTAACCCTTCAGAGCTCTGTAGCTTTCTGTCCTGCTGCTCAAACCCCTCCATCACCGACGTCCCTCTAACAGGCTAAACTAGGAATTACAGAGTTAAAATGTCAGCTGAAGATGTAGAACCACAGACACTCTGAACGGGCTGTGAAGAGCAGACTCGGCATGGAGAGAATACCCCTTTAAATTAAAAAGAAAAAAAAAAGTAATGATTGCTGGATCACAGTGGGGGGAAACGGTTACTGGTCCCTTACGTTAGCATTAATTATATCACAAAGGGGTTAACAAGCCTGTTTACCTGAGTTTTGTGTCAACTTTGTTTACTTGAGGCATAAGTTCAATGCTGTAGTAAAAAAGTGACAGGGAGGGTTTTTAAAACTTTGATGTGACTGTTAGAGGATTAAGGATCATGTATGTTAACAAAACACCTCCTGATACCTAAAATGAGCCATATGATACAAGTAACATTAGAATATTGTTCAAGAAATCCTGTAATGACTGTATTGTACTTATGGAAAGCTAAGTATTGCACTCATGCAGCCAGTGGATGGCGACATTTTACTATTACAACACAAACTGTGTGCAGGCATTTGTGTGTAAGATATCTGTGACTTAAGCCAAGATAATGCAGATTTTTATATGGTTAGGTATACACACTACAATTTTCTTGCAGTCCTTTGAATTTTGACCATCAACCAGTAGCCAGTACAGTAACGGCTGTCTTTACAATGTTATTCAACTGTATCTACTCAGGCTGGGTTCACCTGTTCCAGCAGTTACATGCAGATGAAACCATGTCCACCTGTCAGCTTATGGCCAAAAGAGTTTACCAGTGATACTGCTGTTTCTCCAGCAATTTTGTCTGGCACATGACGCGTATGCCAGCATGGTTTTGTCCATATGCGACTGCAGAAGTGTGTGAATCCAGCCTTAAAGGAGTTGTCTCATTACGAGCTTTCAGCCTGTCAGTGTCCCTGGTAAGTTGAACTGAGGGGCGTGCTTTTGGTCTGTGTCTCCTGCTCCTCTTCCCCCCCTCCCCTCAGCACAAGGCAGCTACGAAACTTCTATACAGGGGGGGGGTGTTTGCCTCAGAGTCACCCTGTGTGTGCCTGCCTAGGTCTGTTACAGGAGAGGGCTGTTTTAGAGTGTAGAAAGGAATGTGAAAGGGGTGCTAATAGGCAGAGGGGGTGCATGTGTTTCCTATATCCCCTGCTTAGCTTACAAGTCCCACATCTCCAGCAACAAAAGGGAAGTGTTACTATACTCAGGATGTGTCACTAATACAGGAGAACATAAAGATTCACATGCCTGATCTGTACAGTATTAGTATAGTCACAGTTCCCAAAACCATTCATGATATAGTAACAGACAGGGTCACTGCTGTCACATCTATCTGTGGAGAGAGCAGGAGGAAGCAGGGACACACAGGGTTAATCCAGGCAGTAAGGACACAGAAGCCAGAGTCCTCCCTCCCCCTCCCTACACTCCAGAAGCATTCTGTGCGGGAGGGGCTCTCTGCTCCGACCTGTCTTCAAAGGTGATGAGTCATTCAGACCTGACAGCCAGAAAAGATCATGGGCCACCTGTAGAATATGGAAGATGAGTTTACCAGTGCTAGCCTCTCAGTAGCAATTTTTTTAATGACATATATGCAAGCATGCTGTTTTGATCTTTAATTAACTGCAATAGTGTGTGAACCCCCTTTAAAGGGGTTTTGCCACGAAGTGACTTCCTTACATGTTATCTGCTCAGTACAGAAAATAAATCATGCTGTGTCATGAACGGCTGCAGGTGGGAGAGAGAGAGGGGGCAAGCAGAGCGAGTAAGCAAGGGAGCGTCTGCAATGATTACTAAGATAATTACATTACAACTAGGGGATTCTCTATATAGCAGAAAGCCTCATACACGTCTCATTTCTCCCCAGCCCCTTGCAGAGCGAGGAAGCATGGGAGTGTCTACAATGTTTACTAAAATAATTACATTACAACTAGTAGATTCTCTATACAGCAGAAAGCCTTATACACTGCACTTTCTCCCCAGCCCCTTACAAGCTCCTTCATGTTCCCTGTCATCAGACAAGAAGTGCAAACATGCAAGCGCGGCCAGATCAGCTCCTGGTTGTGTCTAATGTAAACTTTTAAGTAACTAGGGGCATGTAAAGAAAGGTGTAGCTATCACAGGCTTCAAATTTTGTAATCACATATATTTAGAAAAGTGATTAAATACCCATTTTGGAGGATCCCACGTCAACATTAAATCGTGGCAAAACCCCTTTAAGATACACAAGTCTTAGTAAATGTGGTTCATAATTGTTTTTATTTGTAAGCACAGGAATGAACGGTCTCTAAGGGCCACATGTATGAAAACTGTTTAGGTCTAAAACTCACTTTTTTGCCCATAGTAACCTATGGGCAAATAAGTGAGTTTTAGACCTAAACAGTTTTCATACATGTGGCCTTAAGCGTCAGTATGCAATCAAGGCTTAAAGGAGTTGTCTCCCTACAGAGTTTCATAGGATGCATGAATGAAATACTCTGTCACTTCCTGGTTCAGACTGACTCTAATTTGCATACAGCTCAGTGGTGTATTCAATGCTGTGCTTTCAGTTGCAAATTAGTTCAGATTAGCTCAGAAGCTTCTTGGAAACTAAAAGCAGGACTTTTTATCTGATCCCTGAAACAAAAGCCCTAATTAGAGCTGTTTACTTTAGATAAATCAAGCTTTTTACTGCCCACCAGCACAGAGGCTGCCATGACCTGTGTGATGACATCACTCACTGCTATCACATAGAACAAAGAGCAGGGGGGAGAGCTGTACACAGGTCGGTTACTGAGGGAACTGAAATAGCCAGGGAGGTGATTAATTCACTTGTATCTCCTTAACAAAAACAGATGAACAAAGCAATATATTTGGAAAATGTCTTCATTTTGTGTTCCCTACAATTTGAAAGCTATTCTTTGTAGCGAGACAACCCCTTTAAGGGCTAAGCATGCTTTTTGCAATATTTGCAATTACCATAATAAACATAGCTCATTTCTCAAATGTATACACTAAACGTTCAGAATGTTTTTCATTTTGTATGTGTTGACTGCTTTCTTATAGTACACGTGAAATATATAACAACAAAATAAAGGGTGTAATTAGTAAGATTTAGTTTTTTAAAGAAATATTTCCTTGTCAAATTGATTATTTTTCTTTTTGCACTATTTGTTGAAAAATGTTAATTATGGGAATCTTGAGCTTGTGTTTGTATAGGAAATGAAGCTGAGGTAATTATGCTACAGTTTTTAGATTGAAATAATTTTGAAATAAAATATCAATGTAATAAAAAGATTTGCATCTTCTTTGGCTCTTACTAAGATAAATATTAACATTTTCAATTATTGCGTAAGCACATTCAGAGAACCATACATTTATTAGGGTATGTTCACACGGCATCTGTGGATACAATTTCGGGTCCGTGTTGGATCCGAAAATCGCATCCAAAAACGTAGCGTTGATCGTATCCAACACACAGCTGCGTGTTTGGATGCGTGTTGGATGCAGCAGGATTGCACCCTATAGTTTATTATAGGGCACCTGCTGCATCTTTCGGATCAAGAATTGACATGTCAATTCTTAGAACGGATCCGAAAGATGGATCTGAATGACGCAATGTAAACATGCATCGGCAATCACTCATGTGAACGCCGATCCGTGTTTTACATTACGAACACAGCTCATTGTCAGATGCGTTGTCAGATGCGTGTTTGGGTCCGTCTAGATGGACTCAAACATACATCCAAAAGCGTATGTTCACACGGACCCAACACGCCGTGTGAACATACCTTTAATGTTATGGTTACAAATAAGGTGTTTCCATACATCAATATTTTTTTAACAATTCTTTTACACTATAAGACAGCCTTTTAAGGATATGTTCACACGGCATATTTGCAGGGCGTATTTTGGCACGTAATTGTGCTGAAATGCACTCGAAATACAGTATGGTAATAGAATGCACAAGGAAATACACATCAGTGATTTTACGATCGTATTTTACTGCATAATAATAATAATAATAATCTTTATTTACATAGCGCTAACATATTCCGCAGCACTTTACAATATAGAGGGAATAAGCACAGACGAACCAGACATTACATTATAAAAAAGCTACTGACAAATGAGACACGCGGTGTGAGGGTCCTGCTCGCAAGAGCCTACAATCTATTAGGGTGTATGGGTGAAACAAAGGCTGACAAGTGCTTGGTTTACAATGGTCCGGCCATGTTACATAAATATGGGGTAGCATACATAAAAAAGTGGATGAACCTGCCATCCCAAACATACATCTATATACAGATAAGTGCCTGTGGGTGCCAAAGTGCAGGAAGTGACAAATATGTGACAGAATTTGGGGGGTTAACAATTAGGGATCTTGGTAGGCTTGTCTAAGAAGATGAGTTTTCAGAGCGCACTTAAAACTGTGAGGCATATTACATGCTGAGAAATATAAATGTATGTGAAGCGGAAATCTACCTCACTACATTGCACGGCGTTTATGCTTTGAAATTACAGGCTTGCAAGCCCATCATTTTGAAGCTTAAAACAACCGCGTTTACGGCGCGCAAAAATGTGCGCTACTAAACTCTGTGTGAAGATACCCTAAGCGTTAGGCCAGGCTTATATGCTGGATTTTTGCAAAATTTGAATTTTGTTTCCCGATTACATGTCAGAATGCATATAAAAAACATTAGAGTCTCATTGACTTACATGAGAATTGACGCACAATATGCCCACAGCTCCACTTTTTCGCACATCGTTTGCTCCGTTACATGCCACAAAATGGATCGAATACAGTGAAGTACCCAGTACTGAGAAAATGCATAAAATATATAAAAATGAACACCAAAAGACACATTAAATGAAGAAAAAGCATGTAAAAAATATTTTTACAAATGCACAGTTCTGCTGTAAAATAAGCACATATTAATTGCATAAAAATAAGTTGTCTGAATCTATCCTAAGGCCTAAAGCTGTGTACATAATGTGTTTTTTTCCTTTCTCCAACACCCTTAAGGATGCCAGTACATAGCGAAACATATCGGGGAGGAGTGGGGATTTTATAGGATCTTAACTAGCAATATGTGTGTGCTCTTACATTACTAGTAAATCTGACTGCAGTGGATTCATAGATTGTATGCCATATAGTTCCAATGCAAGGAAGATAGTTATATTATACTATATTTATTAATAGGGCACCACAATTGTAGTTTTAAATATTTTGGCTTTAAAATAAAAGTTTGGTTTTAGTGTGTATAGTTAGTGGAGTATAAATTAGTTGCCACATGGCAAAAGGTATTCCTTTTTCTGTATATATTATCCCTACTACTCACACAGATCAATACTCAGTGCTTTCTAAGGCTTATTTTTCAGTGCTGATTGTAAACCAAAACCATGAATAGATCCAAGACACAGAAGAGGTACAGGCTTTCCCATTACACACTTCCTCTCTGTAGGTCTCATTCCTGGTTTTTGCTGACTATCAGTGCTGTAAAATACACGTAAAAAAACACTGCCTCAGCACTGTGTGTAATGAGGCTGATTTTCCATTAGAAATAATGGGAAGTAGATCACAGTCAGATTTGGATGCTGATTCCGACTTGGATCCAGCGCTAAATCCGTATCAGGATTAGCTTCCCAATTAGCCGTGTGAACATAACCTACAAAGATAGATTGTTTGTAATAAACATAACAACAGTTTCTTTTTTAAAAAACATCCATCACCTGTTTTTTGCTGTTCACAACAGGACGCATTAACCTGTTGACAGAGATCAAGAATTAAAGGGGTTGTCTCATCTTACTGTTTCATAGAGTCAGCAGCATTCTTTCATTCATGTATCCTGTCACTTCCTGGTCAAGCTGTGGGTAATTAGCATTTGAGCTCCTTGTATTCAGACTTCTGCTATTTAGTCTATATTAGATAAACAATCTCCTGCTCCAAGGTCAAGAGAATCTTCAGAGCTACAGTAAACAGTAGCAATTAGTGTCTTTTGTCTGAAAGATCAGATAACACACAAGCTCTCAGGCTGCCAGCAGTTCTGTGCTGTGTCCTGTGTGATGACCTCATTCCCTGCTATCAGATTAGATAAACAGCAGGGGAGAACAAGCAAACAGGTCGGTAACTAGAGAAACCTGAAAGCCCTCAGAAAGTGATAAAATCATTTGTAGCTCCTCAACAAAACAAAAAAATGAACAAAGCAATATATTTGGAAAATGTCTTCATTTAGTGTTCCCTACATGTTGAAAGCAAATCTTTGTAGTGAAACAACCACTTTAAGTAGCTGTCTCTCTGTTTTTAATTTTTTTTCTGATATGTAGATTTTTAAATAAGCTGGCTTAGCAGAGTATGCCCACACCCTTTAGTCCCCAGTATTGATAAGCTGTCACCCCCACCACCACCACTGACTGATAGCAGTTTGCCTATACCATGCTCATAAAGCGCAGCATAATCCTGATAATAGATTCCCTTTAATTATTTTTTAAAAAGTTTCACTACAGGACTTTGCTGTGCAATCTTCTTATTTTTCTAGAGTGACTGGTATAGCCTGGATTACCATGATAGTATTACCTGTCATTAATAAAAATAAACAGGCAACCAATTAGGCCTTGCCTTTGAATTAATAGGCATACAGTCATGGCAGGCCTGGTAGTCTTTCTTCAGCCTTCTGATTGCCAATGCAACCTATGGTGCCCTAGAATTGTATTTAGGGCGTCATAGCAATGACAAAAGGAGCCACCACCCTCTGTTTACCAACATAGAAGCCACTGTCACTTTTCACTGTGAATCTAAGGTATTAAAGAGCTGAGATCGGAATTAACTTCGATACTAGACATTGCAGAAGGATGTCAGTATGAAACAGCTACTGTTCCTGTGCTATCCAGTGGGCATAATGGGAACATATCCCCAATGTGGTATTGGAACTGAAAATGGAGCATTTAAGAACTGCAATGTCCTTTTTGAATATCATGGCATATTATGATGATATGCAATAACATTCTGATCAATAGGGATCCGACATCTGTGAACCATACACATACCAAAGAGACAAATTATCTTAAGCTTTGGTACAGCAGAGCAGTGCTCCCAGCCACTGAAATCGTAACACAGCTCAGCTCTAAATATATATATATATATATATATATACATATATACATATGGAACAGGGCTGGATAACACACAACTGTCTATCCCATCCAATGCTGAATAATAACTTTAGCCAATCCCCAAAAAAGGAGGCAAGGCAATGGAGCAAAGCTCCACTGTAAATTAAATCTTAGTGGCTTACTTTTGAGTTAAGAGTGGTTTCACACTATGTTAATCGCTACAGGTATCCATCAGGGTACATAACAAAAGGCACCCTAGTTGTCACCATGACGCAGCTACAGCAGCCTCATGGAGTATAATAGAGCAGACATAGCCCAGCATGGGCTACGTATGCTATATTTATACGCAACGCTATTGAGTACTGTAAAATAAGAGCATGCTTCCAAGAAATAGAGCAAACGTAGCCCACACTGGGCTACATCTGCTCTATTATCCTCTATGGGGCCACTGCGACTGCGTTGCGGTATCCACCAGGGTAGCTTTTTACATGGTACCACAACGGATTTCTGCAACATAGCAATTAACATAGTGTTAAAATAAGGCACAAGCAATGTTTTTGCTTAACAACAATGCCCGCGGAATGCCTGCTATAGATTTCTTCTACAATGTGCCACGCATATCACCATGTACCCCACTGTCAGTTAGACAAGCTTCTATACCAGCCCCAGTGCCTCATAAGACAGCCTTATGGGTATCACAATCATCAGCGACTATGATGTCAAAATTGTATTTCTACTTCTGGTCACACACAATAAAATATGTAACAAATTCCAGTGGCAGCATTAATGACCTATTTACATTTCTAGAATACATACAATATAATACATACTACATGTTTCCCATCATTTTCTGACCATTGGACCTTACACATTCACTGTGACCACAAGACTAATGGTCAGAGTTTACAGCAAGGTTTTGAAATATTTGGCCAATCTCAACACTAGTTGCACTATTTCACTGTGAGAAGTGAGAAAAATCGAAAGTGTTCTATATTTCGGAAATCATCATGTGACTTTAGTCCCCTTTCTAAAGTCAGTAGAAGAGTAAAGAGTAAGGAAATTAGGCAATACTAACTGGGTATACTCAGCCTCTAAAACGTATTGCTGATTTCTTCACTCCTCTACTGCTTCCTATGGCTAATACGGTACAACGTTAATTTACTAGCATTCTAAAATCAAGCATTTAGCCTAATGTAAAAGGTACTATCAACGTTTTCCTGTCCTCTATATTATCCATATTTAGAGAGCAGTGGCAGCAAATGACTCTGGAGACGTCATACACACTCAGATCACAGGCTAACCATAGGAAGCCATTAAACAAGCTTTGATATAGGAACATTCAGGACTTTTTCTGTGATTTGTTTGATGTTAGTACACACAGCCTCATGAATCACACTTTATTACCATTAGCTTATCAGCTGAAAGGTGTCATGTACAAGGCAAGTGGTGCACTTCTAGATTTCTCATCTTTCTCTGCCTTCTCTACAGAGTTGGAATATTTAACCATAAACTGAGAGAAACTTTCATCTGAGATGTTTGTAATACATGTAATACACCCCAGCTTAGAAAGGTTACTTACAGAGTTCTTCATATACCACACAATGCTTGCTGAATATCTATGTACATGAGCTTTATCAACGGGCACATCAAAATTCTATTTAAAAAAAACAGTATGTTAAAGCAATTAAAGGGGAAGTCCACTTCATACAAACAATGAAATAATCAGCTACAAGTGTTTAATGAAATTAAAAAAACTCTTTACTTACAACGAGTTTCAAAACATAAAAGTATTTCATTCATATTCTAAGTGTTACAGCAACACAAAGTAGCAAGTATTTGTGAAGTGTAAAAAAATGATATACGCTTTTCCAAATGTTTGCAAAAAAATCTGAAGTGTGTGTAGGCATTGAGCTTTCCTGAGTCAATACTTTGTAGGACCACCTTTAGCTGCAATGATGGCTTCTGTCTGTTGCGGTATTTCTTTACCAGCTTTGCACATCTAGAGGCTGGAATTTTTGGCCATTCTTCATTGCAGAATTGCTCTAGCTCAGTCAGATTGATGGGTGAACATTTGTGAACAGCAATGTTCAAGTCATATCACAGATTCTCAATGGGATTTAGGTCTGGACTTTGGGCCATTTTAACACGTGCATCTGCTTTGATGGAAACCCTTCCATTGTAGCTTTGGCTGTATGTTTAGGGTAGTCGCCCTACTGGAAGGTGAACCAACGCCCCCGTCTCAGGTCTTTTACAGCCTCTAACAAGGTTTACTCCATTACTGCCCTGTATTTAGCTCCTTCCATCTTCTCATCAACCCTGAGGAGCTTCCCAGCCCCTGCTGAAGTAAAGCCTCCCCACAGTATGATGCTGCCACCACCATGTTTCACGTTGGGGATGGTGTGTGGTCAGGCTGATGTGCAGTGTTGGCTTTCCTCCACACATAGGGGGACCTATATGAAAACTGTCTAGGTCTAAGAATTTCTTTGTTGCCCATAGCAACTAATCACAGCTCCCCTTTCATTTTTTGAGAGCACCATATGAAATGACAGAGGAACTCTGATTGGTTGCTGTCGGCAACAAAATGAAATTTAGACCTAGACAGTTTTCATACATGTCCCCCATAGTGTTTGGTATTTAGGCCAAAAAGTTTAATTTTGGTCTTATCTGAACAGAGCACCTTCTTCCACGTACTTGCTGTGTCCCCTACATAGTTTTTTACAAGCTGCAAACAGCACTTTTTAGGGTCAGTCTATAGTGCGAGGATTTCCAGTTGGAAATCCACGCGCATTTGGATTTTAAAAACGGTCAAAATCCCTATAGACCTCAATTGAAAACTCAAGTTGGAGTCCACACGATTCAGATTTTCTTGAGGTTGGATTTCAAATCCGTTATTTCAAAACTCTTAGACCATGTTGAATAATCCACGGTATTCAAGGTAAAAAAAACATGTTGTCGTGGTCGTGAACACGACAATACCCGGGTCAGCCAGTTACTCCGAATCTCAATAGCATGTGTGCACTGTGCTAAGAATGACACAGATACAAAGTTCCGTTTCAAACCCAGCTCATGCTCTCACCCTGATCCAGTCAGCACTTCCTGGAGTTTATTATGCGCACAAATATATATACACAGGAAAGGAAGGGGCATGGTTAAGGCGTGGTTATTATTGCAACAAATCAGACATCTTCTGCTGTCCACTTCTGACCAATTTAGGTTTGCCACTGTACAGACGTCATCTCGGGTAGTTTCCTGTAAGTCCTCTTATTTCTGGTAAAACATGTGATTTCCAGTAAATATTTGACGTCATCTGGGTGCGGTACACAGGATGTCGGCGCCATCTTATATTGCATAGTTCCTCATAGCTGAGCAAGTTTAGTAGCAAGGGGAAAAATTTGAATTTGAAGCATACAAAAGTACAAAGTATAAAAGCATACGACACTCATATATATGTATATCAGACTTGACAATGTCACAAACATTTCTATTTAGGATGCGGGTCCAAAACCCAAAGAGATGAATGGGACTTGTTTTCTGACTGTAAATCCAGTGGGAAAAAAACACCTAAAATCCACATTGAAAACTGCGTAGAAATACTCCTTGGACGACGTGCTTTTAGGATTCCTAATCTGATGAGTATTTTAATATTTGTCGTGTGGACGTACCCATAATTTTTGTCCACATGACAAGTAAAATTTACTCCTCAGAAGTTCCCATGAAAGTGAATGAGAAGGGCGGCCACAAGCACTGCCCTTCCTTAATTGCATGCAATGCTGGCTCACTGCCAGCGGCCAGTGAAGGGGTTTTTACCTCATGGCAAAACCCCCTTTAAAGGGGTTGTCTCACTACATTGATTCATCTTACATCAGTCCTGTTTTCTTGGTTTCATTTTGAATTCAGGGGCGTGTTTACTGGCTTCTACTAGGCTGCAGTAGAAGCCAGATCTATAGCTACAGCAACCAGTGCTGGGAGCCTATCATGAGAGATTGAACAGGTCTGTAATCATAGCGACCTGTGGAGCTGATGCAGCCCATACAAAAGGGGATATCTAGGAATCACTAGGACACTGTTAATGGACATATTTTGCAAAGTGACTTGTTTTTGCAAGATCTTTAACATAAAAAGCAATCCTTGTAGTGAGACAACCCCTTTAAGGCATTACTATTAATTTGAAATATATTTCTATAGGACTAAAGGAAATTACAGCGTTGGCTCTCCCAAGTCTTATGTTTATCCTCTGTTCCCCTTCGAGTGAGACGTCACCATTGAAGCCACTTATTTGGCGGAATCAGTCACGTGCCACTCCCTTACATCACCATTCAGAAGTAAACAGAAAGTAAATGGAGGTAACACTGGAAAGGAGATAAGAAAGAAAGTTAGTATTGTTTTGTTTTTTTCATTTATTGACAACCAGTAATTATTTCTTGCAAGAACTGCACAACTCCCTTAACCCTGCTGTTCTGTTCGGTCAAAAATGACTGAATTTGAAATTTGATTTTTTTTTTTAAATATTCATTATGCGGTTCTGAAACTTGTGGTTGATTGACTTTTCCTCATTTGAGGGGTTCTTACTAATAGCAGTTTTTATTTATTTATTTTTTGTTTACTTTTTGCTCCACCTCTTTTTTACACTTGTACTGTTCAGCCAAAAATGACCGATAGCCTTTTATACTAATCTCCAGCCATTTTTTGAAAAAAATAAAGGAGTTATAATCTCACTTTGGTCTATATAGTTCATCTACTACTATTTATCAATTTATCTAGGTCCTTTTGGTCCATGCAGAGTTACACATACATACATTTTCAAATTATGATTCCTTTCCACTATAGTTATGTGCTGTTCTTATAGAAATGGTTCAATTCAGTTGTCAACCTTTCACATGGTAAATGTGAATTATTTGTCTTAGCTGGTTCCTTGTATTAGCTGCTTCTATGATCTAATGATGACCTGAAAAGAGCACTAATAAATTCTGCCTGACAAAATGTGTTTGTTTTACTTTGGGCTGCTAAAGGCGGTGTTTTAGCTAATCAGTAGACAAGTACAATACTATTCTATACAGTTACTTCACTTTCAATACAACTTGAGAGAACATAGAGAGAGAACACATGAGACAGCTCTGAAAACTCATCTTTACATATATGTAGCAGAAGAGGAACAAAGAAGGACTTGCCAACAGCTTCCTGCACACATAGGAGAGGTATGAAGGACCTGACCACATAACCTGCAGGTCTTCAATACTATACCACTGTGTGGAGATCTACCTGACTACAGGAGGAGAAGGAGGGGGAAAGACT